>CM053771.1:264920559-264999836 GCA_028658325.1 Potorous gilbertii | reverse complement strand
TGATTCTTGTCTTGGGAAGTCAAATTTTTAAATACAGATCTGGTCTTTTCCTCAACATGAAATCTTCAAATTCGACTATATCACTGAATGACCATTTTTTTCCCTTGAAGTATTATATTCAGATTTCTGGGTAGGTGATTCTTGGCTTCAGTCCCAGTTCCTTTGACTTCTGGAATATCCCACTGCAAGCCCTTCGATCCCTTAATGTTGAAGCTGCCAGATCTTGTGTTATCCTGATTGTATTTCCACAGTACTCAAATTGTTTCTTTCTAGCTGCTTGCATTGTTTTCTTGTTGATCTGGGAACTCTGAAATTTGGCCACAATATTCTCTGTTTGGGTTTCTTTCAGGAGGTGATCAATGAATTCTTTCAATATCCATTTTGCCCTCTGATTCTATAACATCAGGGCAGTTTTCCTTGATAATTTCATGGAAGATAATGTCTAGGTTTTTTTTTATCATGGCTTTCAGGTAGTCCAATAATTTTAAAATTATTTCTCCTGGATCTATTTTCCAGGTCAGTTTTTTTTCCAATGAGTTGTTTCACATTATCTTCTATTTTTTCAAATTTTTGGTTTTGTTTACTAACTTCTTCGTTTAACTCATAGTCATTTGTTTCCCTAAACTCAATTCTCTCTTTCAACAAATTATTTTGTTTAGTTGGCTTTTGAACCTTCTCCTCCATTTGGCTAATTCTGCTTTTTAAAACCTTTTCATTGGTTTTTTTGGACCTCTTTTTCCAATTGAGTTAGCCTCTTTTTAAAGCTGTTATTTTCCTCAGCATTTTTTTGGTTCTCCTTTAGTAAGCTGCTAACTTGTTTTTTAAGATCTTCTATTGCCTGAACCCATTTTAAGTTCCCTTTGGGGACAGAGGTCTTGACTTCCTCTGACAGTATGCCTTGCTCTTCTTCATCTGAAAGGATGGGGGGAGACACCTGTTCCCCAAGAAAGTAACCTTCTATGGTCTTATTTTTTCCCCTTTTTTGGGCATTTTCCCAGCCAGTTTCTTGACTTCTGAGTTTCCTCTCCACAACCACCTTGCCTCCAGTTCTACCCAACCAGCGCTTGAGGGCTGTTTCAAATGTGCTGCTCCCAAACCTTAGGGGTTTTCGGTGGAGGCAGGCTGCTATTCAGTGTGAGATTAAGTTCAGCTGCACAGGTCAGGGCAGGGCCACCACATAGGGCTTAGTTCCCTCAGGGGGTTTATGAGGAGACTTTCAACAATGGATGCAGGCTCCTGCCTGCTTTGGGAGCCCCTGTCCACGGCTGCCTCTGCTGCTGCCTCCCAGGGGTGCCTGAGTCATGGGGACACCCTTCTCCTCTCTCAGCCAGTCGAACAGACCCTCTCACTGACTTTTGGCCCCTGTGGGTTGAGGGACCTGCGCTGCTGCTGGAGATTCTGTCCCTGAAGCCTGCTTGGATCTGCTCCTCTTGGTGCCTTGTGACCAAGGCAGGGCTGGGTTCTGCTCCAGGTCCAGTGTGTGACAGACCTTTCCCATCAGTTCTTCAGGTCTCTCTAGAACAGAAATCTCCACCACTCTGTTGTTCTGTGGCTTCTGCTGCTCTAGAATTTGTTGAGAGTTCTTCTTTACAGGTACTTTATGGGCTGTGAGGTAAGAGCTAAACATATGTATATCTTTCTACTCTGCCATATTGGCTTCTCCTCTAATGGAGGTCTTCTGTGAATGAGTTAGCACAATTTAATTGCCTAAACTAAGAGTAAAGTCACTTAAGAGAAATTAAAATAGACTATGCATTTTCAAGCCCTTAAGAATAGAACATTAACTTGACAAAATGAGAAACTGTAAACCCTGAAGTTTCCATTTTGATCAGGGAAAAGTAAAAGCTTTACAATAATTTCAGTTGTATAAGAAAACTTGTACTAATTTGAAAAGAAGAGACTCAGTGATATGAGTTTAATTCTCAAGATAGATTGGGTTAAGATTTGGAAATAAAGAGGTACAGGTTTGAAAACATAATCATGAAGAAAAGTGAAGCACTGACTTAGTGTATGTAGAGAGGTACAATTCTATGGTTTGCAAGGCTTTTATCAGAGTATGTGAGAAGACAGAGAAAGAAAACTGACGGAAGTTGGAGACTCCATACATTGACACAATATGGAGAGCAGGCTCAAACAGGGGGTAATGAGAAGTATGTAAAAGTATTCTTACTAGGATTAAAGCTAAGAATTATGTACCCAGCAAAACTGATTATAATCCTTCAAGGGAAGAAAATGAAAATAGAGGAATTTCAATGAAATAGAGGACTTTCAAGTATTTCTGATGAAAAGACCAGAGCTAAATAGAAAATTTGACTTTCAAATACAAGATTAAAAAGACTCATAAAAAGGTTAACAGGAAAGAGAAATCATGCAGTTAAACTGTTTACAATTCTATGTGGGAAAATGATACTTGCAATTCCTAAAAACTTTCTTATTATTAGGGCAGTTAGACAGAGTACATACATAAACAGAAAGCACAGGTATGAGTTAAATGTCATGGGATGATTATCTTAAAAAATAAAATTAAGGGATAAGAAAGGATGCTCTGGGAGGGAAAGGGAGAGGTGGAATGGGATAAATTATCTGACATAAAAGAAGATCAAAAAAGATTTTACAGTGGAGGAGGAAAGGAGGGAACCAGTTGGAGTCGGGGGTAGTAAATGAAATAGTCATTGGAATTAGCTCAAGGAAGAAATAATATCCATACTCAGTTTGGTATAGAAATCTATTTTACCATATAGGAAAGTAGAAGGAAAGAGAATAAGAGAAGGGGGGTGATAGAAGGGAGGGCAGATTGAGGTAGGTAAAAGTCAGAATATTGAGGGGGAGAAGGAAGGAGATAATTTGGAACTCAAAATTTTTTTTAAAAGAATGTCAAAGATTGTTTTTTTGCAATAACTGAAGGAAAATAAAATATTAAATCATTCAGAATGGTTGGATCAGTTCACAATTCCAACAGCAATGAATTTTTCCATGTCCTCTCAATTGGAGAAATGTTAATTGTTCATAGGTAGGCAGGATGAATATAATTCAAATGAAGTGCTCTTAAAGGTCAAAAAGGTTTTTTTCAATGCAACTCAATCTTGATTCCTAATAGGAGAAATATAGATTATATAGGAAGGTATATGATATTTCACCCAAAGTTCTCAACTTCACCAGCTACCAAAATGTCTCCCATGGACCGAAAGAAAAACCCAGAATTTGGTAAAATATTGCAGAAAGTTTAAGGAAGTTTTAGATTTCATTGAAAGAGGAGAATAGGAAGATATCTATAAAGTTGAGAGCTCCACTTGGAGAAATTATTGTTTCTTCCTTAGGGAGTTAAAATTAATTTTGAGACTTCTTATGATTTCTAAGCTTTTTATCCATAGTTTTTCATATTCTTGTGGTTGGGGAAAAGTAGCTTGAATAGTGTAACAATATTAAAAATTGAGCAACATAAAACTTGGGCTCATATTGAGTTTGATAAATTAATTGGCAAAATGATTATTCACAGCTTATTAGATTTGTGTTCTAAATGGCAATTGCTGGTACCACACCTTGAACTACTATATACTGATTTATGCAACTAATATAGAATGTCAAACTGGTAGATATGGAATTATTTATGTAACTGATTTTGAGATATATTCAATTGGTTAAAGTAAGTTGACCAGCAACACATTTTGTTTCATGTTATAAATCCATGATACTGTTTTATGTAAGTGTTATGTTTATGAGTTTCTTGTATTGTGATTTTTCGGATATTGTTGTATAAAAAAGTGCTTTGATTTGTGGAAAGATACCTAGAGTGTGATTCACTTGTATCTTTAGGTATTTGACTCCTTTTTTAAAAAATTTGAATGCTATGATTTTATAACTTTGAACTATTATTCAAAGATTTGTCTGGAAGGCAGAATGTCCTTCTGGTTAAAGACTGCCAAATATCCAAAATGAATACACTATAATTTGTCAAAATTAATAGTACCTTGGGAAATCTCATAGTTATTAAGAAACTTTGTAAGACTTTCAGATCCTCTGAATTTTCTACCTAGTAAGATCATAAACTCTTATCAGCATTATGAAAGAAGCTGTTGGAAGGGGTATGTAAATGGGAGCGTCGTAAATTCTACCCAGAGAAACTAGAGATAATTTTAGGACATTGACTTACAGAGGAATTAAGATCCTCTCCCTTAAAACAAAAACACACAGCCCCAAGGGGGATGACTAAAAAGTCTGCAAATAGTATAGAAATTATTTCTATGGTGAATTGTCTGACTAGCGATTATGAAACATATAGAATATGTTTCATATTATTCATATTATTTAATTCTCATTGAATAAATTGTAATTCAGTCAACATATATCACCATTACATCTAAGTCAGAGTGAGATCACCAGACCAAAGCTTAAAAGCTTTCCCTTTTGTCCTAAGGATTGATATTCAGTGCACTGAACTAACCATGTTAGCAGCAGCAACATCTGTCGGGGTTTTGAGTGAACCATTACACATTCACCATCATGCCTATTTAAAACCTGAGAATGTGATCATTTTCTACATTTGTAATGATTGATTTTTGCATTCGTATGTGTTACCCTGTGGGGAGAGGGGGAAGAAAACTTTTGGAAATAACTTCTATACTTTTAGTAAGTATTAAGAATAAATGTTTTTATTAATTGTTGTGAATATATATTGCTGCTAACTTGGGGAATATTGTTACCCTGGCCTTAGGCTTTAAGCAGTGAAATTTGCTGTGTGAAGTAGAATATCTTGGTACTATGATTTCATTGGTTCTGAGTTTTGAGTTCAGTTACAATTATTTGGAAATATGCTCAAAAGTAGTGAAAATGGAACATGTGCTGAAGTTTATTAAGAAAATAGAGAATTTGATTTGTTCTCTAGGATTTAATTAGGGTCAGTTTTCTTCACTACTCTTGAAAATTGAGTGAGCAGGAAGGTGCAGTTTATTATACAGAAATTTAGTGGCTTTCTTATCATATGTTTTCAACAAATTTTGGCAATTGTTTCATGAAATGAAAATGTTTTTAGAAATAAAAGGAGAGTCAACATTGCCAATCTGATCAGGAAATAAGGCAGAAACTCTGAGTTGATTTAATTTTCATTTCCCTCGTTACTAATAATTTGGAGCATTTTTTCATGTGACTGTAGATAGCTTGTATTTCTCAGCCTTTAGAAATAACTGCTCACATCCTTTGACCACTTATTAATTGGGGAATCACTCTTACTCTTATAAACTTGAATAAATTCCTTATGTATCTTGGGAATGAGACTTTATTAGGGAATTTTGCTCCAAAGATTTTCCCCTCAGTTAACTATTACCTTTATAATCTTGACTGCATTGGATTTGTTTGTACAAAATACTTTTCAATTATAGGTAATCAAAATTGTCCATTTTTTTTCCTTCTGTGATCCTCTCTGTTTATCCTTCATCTGTTATGAACTTTTCCACATCCTTAAAGCTGAAAGATAATGTCTTCTTCCTTCCTCTAATTTGTTTATATTATGACTTTATATCTAAATGGAATTTATCTTGGTGTATGGTATGAGATACTGTCTAAATCAAGTTTCTGTCAGATTTCTATCTAGTTTTTTCAGTAGTTTTTGTCAAATAATGAGTTCTTTCCACAGGAGTTGGAATTTTGGGGTTTATCAAACACTAAGCTACTAGACTCATTTGTTTCTCTATATTGTGTGTCTAGTCTGTTCCACTGATTGACCTCTCTTTTTTTAACCAATACCAAACTAATTTGACAAGTATTGCTTTGTAGTACATTATGAGATCTAGTATAACTAGGCCTTCTTCCCACTTTTTTTTTCATTATTTCCTTAAAATTCTTGACCTTTTGTTCCTTTAGATGAATTTCATTACTTTTTTTCCTAGCTTCATTAAGTAATAATTCTTTTTGGTCGTATGATTAACATGGCAATGAATAAGTAAATTAATTTAGACAGCATTAAAATTTTTATTATTTTGCTTTGGTTTACCCATCATGAATAATTAATATTTATCCAATTATTTAGGTATGTCTTTATTAGCATAAAATTATTCTATAGTTGTATTCACATATTCTAAGTTCAGAATATTTTTTAACTTCACCTATAACTTTGTCACTCTACAGAGCTCTGTGGAAGGCCCTCCTTGTACCAGCAGATCTGCTCATGCTCTGCAACTTGATAGTTGCCTGGTCACTGAGAAGTTGGGAGAATTGCCCAGGGTCATAGCCATTATGTAACAGCTATTGGACTTAAATCCAGGACTTTCTTACCCTGTTAGACAGCTCCTCACTATGCTATTTTACCTTTCAACCAACTTTTAAATTTTCAGGGAAATATCTCTTCTCTTATTCAGGTCTAACAAAGTTGCTGTGAGACATTATTCATGGGTCATTTAAGAACTTAAAAACTAGGAATTCTTTCCTTGAGCATATTTTCAGTGTTCCATGAGATAATTGATTCCTGTCTCAAATCCATTGATTCAGGTAGCCCTCGTGCTTTCTCAAACTTTGATCTATTAAGGCACAAAGTTGAGCTCACCAATGAGCTGATAATTAGAATGTTTTCTTCTTATTTTATGGTTAATATCATTTTATCCATTTTATTATTTTGCATGCTATCATCTGGAATTTAATTTTTCATTTCTGTCAAAATTAAGAATATTTTTTTTCCACTTAGTGGTTTTTTGAAATTTGTATTTTCTTAGTTTATTTCTTAGATATTGAAGTTTAGATAGTCATGTTATTTCTCATTATATTTTTGAATGAGCCATTTCATATCACACAATAAATGGATGTATTTATCTCTAATAGACCATAAGTATAAAGTCGTATTTCTACTCCTCCCCAAAAGGATCTGTACTAGTCTTTTCTTCACTGCTTTTGTCATGTTTAATTTTGTGTCTGTATCCTGTGTTCTGGCTTTTTTACGTACCAATTCTGGACCTGGTAGCTGACTTGAAAAGTCAATATCTCTTTTAATTCACCTTCACATGGAGTTTACTCTGGAAAATCTCCAAATAGAGTTTGTGTCTAGGCCTATACAACTGTTAGTGATAATAGCTTCAATTCCCACACAAACATTCTAGATAACAAATGGCATCAGTTATAGAATAGCCTTTATCTCACCCCATAGACAAGGCAAAATACAGCAGAATTTACCAAACCCAATAAAAATGCAGAAAACACATAAAGAGACTAAAAATATCCCCTAAGCAATTAATATCATCTTATCCTCCTTTCTGCAGTGAACTTTACTTTTCCACAGGGTCCTAAAGTCCATCCAGATCAACAATTCCCTGTGCTGTAGATTCCTCAGAAAACGGAATTTGGGGTTACAAGGAGGACAATTCCCGACAAGACAGTGAGTCCCTCTTTCTCATAAAAGCCTATACATTTTCCCCGCAAGTTTCAAAATTTCCTCTGAGAGGCAAATATCCTGGAGCTGTTAGGCTCATAGAAAAAACCCCTCTGCTCAAATAACTCATATAATTGGGAGCAGTAAGGAACATGTCTTCTATCTCTTTTAAGTTACACTTTAGTCCTTTAGTGAATTTCTAGCTGCAAGGGGCCACATGGGTATATTCTTTTCTCTCACTGTCTGGTAACTTCTCTCACTAAAAGGTCACATCTTCAAACTCTTGAACTTGGGATAAGTCTTGAAGCTATCCCCCAAGACAGATGGTGCCCCCCAAAATCTCCCTTCTCTGGACAGAATAGTAAAAGATAAGAACACATTACACAGAAAATTCCCCTTCCTTAATTAGGGGGCCTAGACACAAGTAAGAGGTTCAGAATGAAAATGTTCATTGTATTTTCAGCACCTAACACAGCGCTGGACACATAATAGGCACTTAATAAATGCCTATTGATTGGTTGATTATACAGGGGTAGAAAAATCTAATTTCTAGGATCCCCTCAAGCATTCTTTACTATCTGTTGCCATCTCCAGAGAAGGAAGTTCCACTCTCAGATCCTGGGTCTCAAATCTACGCTCAGAAAGGGAGGTTGAAAGGCAAAACACAGGAAGCCGTTCCCTTCTCTTCAGCTTAGATATTGACCAAAAACAGCTCCTGTGGACATCCACTCCAGGCAGACCTGAAAGTTTCCTGGAAAAGGAAAAGGAAGACATTTTTCTTCTGTCCCAATTTGCTATACTCAAGAGAGAGAGACAGAGAGACAGAGACAGAGAGACAGACAGAGAGAGGACAATAATGGAAAAGAAACCCCAAATGATGAAACAGACCTGTTAGCTCAACTTATTGGCCAGCAAAAAGGATGGTCCCTCCCAAAAGAATCTTCATCCTTTCAAGGATCCAGTCACTGAATCTAAACCAGGAGATGCCTTTTCAGATATTAACAAGATATCAATGGGCATGTCCATATTCTATAGACAATTACAGCTTCTGTATGGAATCTCACAGTCCTGTGAGCTCCTAGAAATTTTTGAGGAACTCCCCTAATCAACCTTTTAAACATTCCCAATAGGAAGTATGGTATAATTTCTCCTTAATGAATATGTGTGATTATTCAAAGAATTCTGTTATTTTTTTTAAAATTTTATTTATTTTCTCAATTAACAAGTATTTATTTTTTTCTTCACCCATTCCCCCAAGTGAAAAACAGAAAAGAGAAAAACAAAGTCCTTTGAACAGTTTTGAGCAAATATGAGCAAAACATATCCCACAGAGGCCATGTGAAAAATGTATATCTTATTCTATATCTTGAGTCCATTACTTCTCTGTAGGAAATGATTAGTATTCTTCATCATTGGTCTTCTGAAACCATGGTTGGTCATTGCACTGATCAGAGATAAGTCTTTCAAAATGGTTTGTCTTTACAATCTAATTATAAAAGTTGTTCCCTTGGTTCTGTTCACTTCACCCTGCACTAGTTCATACAAGTCTTCCCAGGTTACTCTAAAAACATCTCTCGCTATTTCTTATAGTACAATAATGATGTTCCATTACATTCCTATAGCATAATTTGGTCAGTTATTCCCCAATGGGTGCCCCACCCATTAGTTACTGATTCTTAGCCATTAGAGCTTCTGTGAATACTTTTGCACATATGGGTCTTTTTTCTCTTTCTTTGATCTCTTTGGGGCATTGGCCAAGCAGTGTTATTGCTTTTTCAAATATGCAGTTTAGAAACTTTTGGGGCACAGCTCCAAAATGCTTTCCAGAATGGCTGCACTTATTCATAGTTCTACCAACAGTGCACCAATGTGGTTTTATTCTCACAGCCCCTCCAACATTTGACATTTTCATTTTTGTCAACATTGCTAAAGAGATCAGCGTATGAAATGAAATCTCAGAGTTGCTTTGATTTTCATTTCTCTAATTTTTAGTGATTTAGAGCATTTGTTGTTGATAGTTTGAAATGCTTCCCTTGAGAATTGCCTCTTCATATCTTTTGATCATTTATCATTTGGGAAATGGCTCTTATTTTTACAAATCTAAGTTCTTTATATATATAATATATATATATATATATATATATATATATATATATGTAACTTAGATTTGTCTTGGAAATAAGACCTTCATTAGAGAAGTTTGCTGCAAATATTTTTTCCTCATTAACTATTTTCGTTATAATTTTGATTATGTTCAACATATCCCCTCTTTTTTTAAAGCATAATTTTGTTTTTTCATCTTCTCTTTGTGCCATCTTCCCCACCCAGTTAAAAAAGAAAAAAAAAAACCAAAATCCGCACAGCAAATATTCACAGTCAGGCCAGTCTCATTCCTGCATTAGCCATATTTATACACACACACACACACACATACACACACACACACACACACATCAGTCTTCCCCCCCTAGCATTTGTGGGAAGGGCATCAAGTCTTGGATATTTAGCTTGGGATATTCCTTCCTCCAAAAGGGATAGCAATCAGGAGTTGCAGTTTGAACTCTTTTTGCCATGGCAAAAAATTGGAAACTGAGGGACTTACCATCAATTGGGAAAATGGCGAACACGTTGTAGTATGTGAATATGATGTAAGAAATGATGAAGAGGATGGTTTCAGAAAATCCTAAGAAGACTTACATGAACTGATACAGAGTAAAATGAGCAGAACCAGGAGAACAACATACATAGTAGCATAGGGAAAGCAATACAGACCAGCTAGGTAGTGAATAGATTATGTGGCCTGGAGTTAGGAAGATTCATCTTCCTGAGTTCAAATTTGACCTCAGATATTTAGTAACTGTGTAACCCTGGGCAAGCCACTTAACCCTGTTTGCCTTAGTTTCCTTATCTATGAAATGAGTTGGAGAAGGAAATGGCCAACCACTTTACCATCTTTGACAAGACCACCTCAAATGGGATCACAAAGAATTGGATACAGTTGAAACAATTGAACAATGACAAACTAATTATGTAACAGTAATCAACTGTGAAAGACTTAGAAACCCCTAATAAATACAATAGTGCACCACAACTCCAAGATTCATGATGAAAAATGCTCTGCATCTCCTGAGAATTGATGAACTCAGAGTACAGATTGAAGTATATTTTTTCCTTTCTTTAATTTTCTTTTTTTTCAGAATATGTCTAACACAGAAATGTTTTTCATGATTTCATATTTATAATGGGTATCATATTTCTTGCCTTCTCAGTGGGTGGGGGAGTAGAGAGGAAGGGGGAGAATTTAAAACTTCAAAAGAAAATTTTGGAAGTTAAAAAAATGGTGTAATTTGAACCAAAAAAATTATTTCCCTTAAGCTAACAATATTTAGGATAGCAGATAGATACAATTTCAGCATGGAACTTGTTCTATGAGAAAAGCAGAGTGGCCTGCCTTGTGTGCCAATCTCCTGCTTCCCCTCTGGCAGCAATCTAAGTCTCCCTTGAAGAAGAGTGGGCAGAGGAGATTTTAGAGGTATCTATTCACGCCTCCCTGTAAGCCACACTTAAACAGAATTAAGTGGACACACATAAGCAACATGGACAATACATATATCCCCTACATGAAAGAACCATACATGAACCCAAGAGTTGTAGTTTGAGTACTGCCATTGTAAGAATTTGCCAGTCTTTTGGAAGCTTCTAATTTGTCCTACAAGGATATCCCATTTTATGTTCCAAATAACCTCTTGAAATTCAAATTGGCATATACTCATCTAACCCATGATAGAGATTCTCAGTGCACAAATGGCCAATATTATCACTTCCTGATACCTGGCACTAGGAGGAACATATCTGAAGATCATACTTGTAGCTCTAAACAAATATCTCTGATATACATCATCTTAGTTCAGATCCTCTTGGATGTGCTCTGTATCTGGGCTCCAAAGCAATCTAGGACCAAAGTTAAAACTCAGATCCAAAAACCTGAAGGAAAAAAAGAATAATACATCTACAAATACCTCTCCCATTGGTTCAGAAATCATTAATACACAGAAAAAACACAGAAGATGATATGAAGGTATGACTGACAACTATATCTGAACTGAGCTGGCCCCCCCAATTGAACAGGTGATATAGAAAAAGACTGACTGGATTTGATGTCTGGATATAAGTGCTACTTGTAGGGATAATCTCTTACCCCTGTAGACTCTTTTTACTTTATAGAGTGTATTTCTATGCACATTTTCGACTGTATTCATCCTCACATTTGTTGCTGCAAATATCCACTTTTAGGACTATCTTCTTTCTATTGGTCTAAATCCTCACCAAGAAATCTAAGAAAATATCTATTGGAAAGCCCAAAAGGCTTACTCCAATTTCTGTACATGTGGGAGTACCAACTTCCAAAGGGAAGTTGTATTAAAAGGAAGAAAAGTAAATATTACTTCTTCTAAACCAGACATCACATTAAAGTTCAGGAATCCCACGATATCTCCCCATGGGAAGACCTAATTGATGGATTTTTTCATTCTCATTTTTCTCTGTTGGCTTGAGCAACAATCTCTCCCATGGAGCTTCCTGCACTTCCCCCTGCTGGTAGAGTTATTGTACAGCATGTTCTACTAACTCATGGGTGTGGACAGAATAATTGTCCACTTTTGGTGGAAAGATCTCTCTCCTAGCTCTCCAAAGGCAATCACACCTCACACTGAACACAGAGCAGTAGAAGCATTAACCAGTAATTTTTCATTCTCTCAGCTGAACACATAGTTCTATAAATGAAGTTCCAAATGTGAGTATCTTTCTCTATCACCTGTTTGTACCAAAAATGTCCTTAAGTGTGTGAGACTCATGACAAATGTGGGTTAGAGGTGAGAGGATATAGCACAGAAAAAAGTCTCTGTCTTGTAATCAAACTTTTTCTCAATTATAGTTCAAATTCTGTGTTGACCTGTAAAAATCATTGAACACTAGCTCCATCCTTTGATAAATTGACTAAAAATTCACTTGTTCCTCTAGTAATCTTCTTAACTACATAAAATGGTGTTGAGCCTCTCTTCTCCAAGGCACCTATATCCCTCTTTCTTCCAGGGGTTTGGAAATCAATCCAGTTATCCTGGAAATGAATACTCAAATTGCCTAAATCAATAAGTCTAGGTCATCATGCAATTGATAACTCTCTAGATGGAATTGGATCCTGAGCAAAGCCTTGATGAATTGGTTTTGGACATAGTAAGCATTCGCCAAATTTAAGGGCCAGATGATTTATTTTCAGCCTTAGGGATTTATGTAACCCTCAAAACATTCATGTTGCCAATAAACAATGCAAATTAAGTTTTATATATAAACAAATATAAGGGATTAGTGTAGGTACTGGAGTGTTGTTTGGATCATATATGTTATGTGAGACCATGTGAGTTTGACTAGATGTGTCTTGCAGGGAAGCTAGAACAGTTATCGCTGGAGTCTCCTATCACTTCCTCCCCTTTTCCAAGGAAAACTGATTCCTGACAAGAGAGGAAGTAGGAGGTTGGGGCCAGACACTGGCCATTCTGTTCTCCTCAGAAAGTGAGTACTAGGCTAGAATGAGATCTATCTACTATTAGTCTAGAAGAAGCAATGTTTAGCTTGAAGCTGCACTCCTGAGTCTATTCCTTAATAGGAATGTATGAAAGACTTGCTTTCTTTCCCACCAAATGCTAGTACCACAATGAACACACATAGCAAGTAATAAATAAATCCATTTATTCACACAGATAGCAAATAGAGATCAGAGAAAGTATACGTATGAAAATATATGCCAGACAATAGAATGAAAAGCACTGAGTAAATCAATATCAGCCAATGAGGACAGAGTTTCATATAATTGGCCCTTTGAACCAAGAGTTAATCAAATGAAAAATAAGATACCATGAGCAAAACAAAATAACATGTTGATATAATCAACAACATATTGCCTCTACGCTTCCCTGAATTCTCATTTATCACATCATTTATCTTTTGCAATATTTCTTATGACTTTGGAAGTCAATCCACTGTCTTTTTGCAGAATGAAATCAGTGATAGACCATGATAATCATTAAAATGTCCCTTAAACTCTTCATTTTGTAGCTAACCAAATTTATTTTTTATGATCCAAATCTCACATGACAAGCAGTCGAGACAGGTCAGCAGAGATGCTACCAACAACAATTTTTCTGCAACTGGGAAAAGCTTTTTTTACTAACAAGATTTCTTCCCCCTTCCTAAAAAAAAAGGCTTTTAATTTATCTTCTTCATTAAAGAAGTATTGTCTACCTTTATTGTACCTATTTGGTGTAATGAGCCATGTTCTCAGAAACCAAATTGCTGAGCAAACCTTTGTGTTGATATAATCAAGGTCCCAAATTCTTCAACATCAGGACACCAAAAAAAAAATTACTCTGAATTACAGCTCTTTAAATTGAGTAAGCATCTCTGCCTGTGCTGGTCAGGAACTGGGCAGCTACCACATAAAAGATCAAGCGACTGGTCGCCATTTATTTTTATTATTCCCTCCACCATATTTTTCTGCCTTACCTTTTTTGCTCCATATCCCCATCATACTGAGACTGTCAGAAGCAATAAAATGGAGTCATTAAGACTTGGGTTCAAGTCTGACACTCACTAGCTATGGAACCCTGAGCAAGTCACTTAATCCCTAAGCTTCTGTTCTTTATCTTCACTCATTTAACAAGCATTTATTAAGTCTCTGCTACGTGCCAGGCACTGTGCTAGTGGTAAGGAAACAACAGGCACAGAGATCTCATTTCTAATTTGATTCTTGCAACAACCTTAGGAAGTAAGAACTATTATTCTCCTCATTTTACTGATGAAGAAACAGGACAACAGAGGTTAGGTGACTTGCCCAGGGTCACATAGCTAGTAAATTTGAGACTAGATTTGAACTCAGGTCTTCTTGACTCCAGGCACACCTACTCTATCCACTGTACCACTGGACACCCTGTCGAAAAAATACATAGAGAATAATAAATACAAGGTGGTGAGAGAGTGAATTAGGGAATCAGAAAAGACTTCAGGTAAAAGGTGTTTCAGCCAAGACTTGAAGAAGATACAGAGTCTATGAAGCAGTGGTGAGAAGAGTATATTCCACACATGGAGATGGGGAGTTAGGTTATCCTCTGTGAGGAACTGAAAGAAGGCCAGTTGGTCTGGACTGCAAAGTGATGGGCAGGGAGTAACATCCAATGAGGTTGGAAAAATAGGTTGAGGTCAGGTTGTATAGGGCTTTGAAGGCTAAACAAAGATGTTTCTATTTTGTCCTTGATGCAATAGGAAGCCACTGGACGTTATTGAGTAGGATAGTGGCATAGTGAGATCTGTGCATGAAAAAAATCACTTGGGTAACTCTGTGGAGGATGGCCTAGAGAGGGCAGAGACTTGAGGCAGGGAGACCAGTTAGGAGGATATTGCAATAATCTAGGTGAAAAGAAGGTCCGAATAAACTAATGGCTGAGTGATAGAAAGAAGGAATCAGACAACAGAGATCTGAAGATAGGAATGGCAAAATTTGACAACTGAATGCATATATAGCATGAGGGAGAGTGAAGTGTTGAGGACAGGATTCAAGGAGATGCCAATTTATAAACTTGAGAAAATGGAAGAATGGTGGTTCCTTCAACAAAAATAGGAAAGTTTGGAAGAGGGGGAGGTCTTAAAGGAAAAATAATATGTTCCATTTGGACATGTTAAGATTGAAATGTTTCCGAGATATCCAGGTATAAATATTTGATAGACAGGTGGTGTTGTGGAACCTAATCTCAAGAGAGACTGCAGCTAGCTACTCAGCTCTGTGAGTAATCAATGGAATTGAAAATTAAATGCATGAAAGTTGATGGGTTTTATGAATCCTCTCCCTTTCCATCTTCACTCTTCAAAACAGAAGGCACAGAATCTTAAAGACTTCAAGATAGTCTTATGAGAAAATGGAACCCATTTATATCAAAATAATCACTTTTTAGTAGACGCAAAAAAAAGTGGAAACCAATCAAGCAATGAGCATTTATTAAGTACCTATTATGTGCCAGTCACTATACTAGATACTGGTGATACAAAGCCAGAATGAAACTGTGCCTCCTGTCCCAAAGATCTAGCATAATCAGAGGAGTCAACACATGTACATTACAGGTACATGCAAAATAAAAGACTTCACTTAGGAAGTGACATTTTAGCTGTACTTTTAATTTAAAATAATTAAATGCTAAGGATTCTAAAAAGGTGCTTCATTCTAAGCATGGGAAAGAACATGGCAAATGCATGGAGACTAGAAATAGAAGAGCATATGTTAGGGGAATCAAAAATGCCAATTTGACTGGATTGTAAAGTGTGTGAAGGGGAATAATATATAATATCTGACATTACATATATTTTATACATATAATAATATATTAACATATATATGTGTAATATAATAATATATGTAATAAGGCTGGCAAGGTAGGTTGTGGCCAGGTTGTGAAGAACTTTAAATGCCAAATATGAGTTTATATGTATGTTTACTGAACAGTTTTAGAGAAACCAAGTAATTCTTTTTTAAAAATGTATTTAGTATTTTATTTTTCCCCAGTTATATATAAAAACAACTTCTAACATTTGCTTTTAAAACTCTGAGTTTCAAATTCTGTTCCTTCCTCACCCACCTCATTGAGAAGTCAAGCAATTCAATATAGGTTATACATGCATAGTCATACATAACATCTATCATAGTTATGCTGTAAAAGAAAAAGACAAGAAAAACCTCAATAAAAACAAAGTAAAAAAAAAAGTATGTTTCAATCTGTATTCCACATTTTTCATCCTAAGTCCTTCAGAGTTTTCTTGGATCATATTGCTGAGAATCGCTAAGTCATTCACAGCTGATCATCTCACAATATTGCTGTTACTTTATACACAGTACATGTCATTTTGCATTAGCCCATGCAAGTCTTTCCATGTTTTTCTGAGAACATCCTACTCATTATTTCTTACAGTATGATATTATTCCATCATAATCTCATACCACAACATGTTCAGCCATTCCCCAACTGACGGGCATCCTCTCAATTTCCGTTCTTTACTTCCAGAAGGAGCTGCTATAAATATTGTTGTACATAGAGGTCCTGTTCTTTTTTTGGTTTGTTTTTTTTTAAATCACTTTTGGGATACAGACCTAGTAGTTATATTGCTAGTTCAAAAGGCATGCATGGTTTTATAGCCCTTAGGAAGCCCAATAATTCTTAAACTTTTTATGCTGAACATATATCTGAACATCTTAAATTCAGCATGTCTAAAATAGAACTTATTATTTTTCCTCCTAGACCCTCTCCCCTTCCTATCTTCCTGTAGCAGCAAGCACCCCAGCATACATAGGAGGACCTGCTGCACAGGTTCTTAGATCTGCTTTTCTAAAAGGAAAGCAACTTTTGAGGGGTCAACAATCTTATTTAATGACATTCACCAACAGAGAAAATACAAGAAGAGAAATAAAGACCAACAGACAGGGCTTCTAACTGTCTGACCATAAGCAATACATACATCAGAGATCAACAGACAGATCCAACTGTCTGCCTATTACATACATACATAGACACATACATATATACATGGGGGCAGCTAGGTGGTGCAGTAGATAAAGCATCAGTGCAGGAGTCAGGAGGACCTGAGTTCAAATCTCACCTCAAACACTTGACACTCACTAGCTATGTGACCTTGGGCAAGTCACTTAACCCCAATTGCCTCATCCTGGGTCATCTCCAGTCATCCTGATGAATATCTGGTCACTGGATTCAGATGGCTCTGGAGGATAAGTGAGATTGGTGACCTGCACAGCCCTCCCTCACTCAAAACAAAATCAAATGCAAGTCATGTCATTATTTCTCTGATGGCATGCTCTTCTTTGGCAAAGAAGGATGAACACACATACATACATACATATATATTTACCAGAAAGAGAAATACCAACATCTGGGTTTTCAAACCGGGGGTGGGGGTGGAGAGGGCACAGCTATGCAGAGTCTCATCTGGCATACAAACCTTCTTCCAAAGAAGCCCCCAAAGCAAAACCTCACCTCCTAGTATATATATACTTTTCAGAGCCAGAGAGCAGGACCCTCATGACCCAGTGCCTCATTAGCAATTAGCAAAAGATGTAGGCCTTCCTACATAACAAGACTCCCTTAAACAAGCTTCTCTTAATGGGCTCACCTGAGGCCTATTAATGGATGGGCAAAATCTAATTCTCACTAACATTATGCTTCCCTCTAGTAGAGGGCAATACTATCCTTCTAGTCCTTCAGACTCACAACCTAGGAATCAATCTTCACTACTTCTCACCCTCTACATCTAATCTGTTGCAAAGGCCTGCCAATTTCACCTTTTCAATATCTCTCCAATACACCCCCTTCTCTCATCTGACATTGCCACTACCCTGGTATAGGATCTCATCACTTTCTACTACAATAGCCTGCTTAGTGATCTACCTACCTCAAGTCTCTCTGTACTCTAATCTGTCCTCTATTCAGTAGACAGATGGAAACATGAATGCACTATAGGTCCAACCATTCTGGAAAGCAATGTGAAATTATAGGAAGAAAGTGACTGAAATGTGCAGAGATTCTAACTGCTAGGCATATATACCCCAGACAGGTCAGTATACACTAACATTTTGATTGGAATGCTTTTTGTGGTACCACCAAACTAGAAACAAAGGTGCCATTGAGGAATGGCTAAATGGGGGAAGGCACAGGGCTTAAAAGGGAGGATTATACCAAGGAAGGAATAGTGGTAAGCACAACAAAATTCCTAAAAATGGAAGCAAAAAAAGTGGATTCTTCCTCTACCAGGATACATAATTTGTCCTTTCTTTAGCCCAGGGGCACCTAGAAAACCACTGTTCCCATCCCACCTTGATCTTGGATATACTTACCACAAGGACTGTGAAGGGTCTATCAGGGGTAGGGGATCTGCAACCTTCAGGCAATACCACTACTAGGTTTGTGTGCCAAAGAGATCATAAAAAAGGAAAAAAAGATCCACATATACAAAAATATTTATAGCAGCTCTTTCTTGTGGTTGGCAAAGAACTGGAAATTCAGGGAATGTCCATCAATAGGGGAATGGCTAAACAAGATGTGGTGTATGAATGTAATGGAATACTACTGAGTTGTACGAAATGATAAACAGGACAACTTCAGAGAGGCCTGGAAAGACATATGAACTGATATTGAGTGAAAGGAGCAGTACCAGGAGAAGTTTGTACACAGCAACAACCACAGTGTGTGAGGATTTTTTTCTGGTAGATTTAGAGCTTCATTGCAATGCAAGGACCTAAAAGATTCCAAATGGATTTTTCAGGCAAAATGCTTTCCACATCCAGAGAAAGAACTATGGAATTAGATAGCAGAACTAAGCAAACCATTTTCTTTTGTGTTATGTTTTGTCTTGTTTTATGATTTCTCTCATTCATTTTAATTTTTCTATTTAACATGATTAAGGTAAAAATGTATTTAATAGGAATATATATGTGTAGAACCTATATAAGATTGCAAGGGGAGGAAAGGGAGAGGTAAGGGGGAAATCTATGATATATGGAAGTGATCGTAGAACACTGAAAACAAATAAAATAATTTTTAAAAAAGAAATGATAAGCAGGCAGATTTCAGAAAAACAAACCTGGAAAGACTTACATCAACTGATGTGGAGTGAAGTGAGCAGAACCAGGAGAACATTATACACAGCAACAGCAACACCAACCTTGTGCAATGACTGACTTGGATAGACTTAGCTCTTCTCAGCAATGCAACGATCTAAGACAATTCCAAAAGATTCATGTCAAATGCTATCCAAAACCAGAGAAACAACTATGGAGTCTGAATGCAGATTGAAGCAGACTAGTTTATCTTTTTTCCCTTTGTCATGGTTTTTCCCTTTTGTTCTTATTCTTTTAAAACATGACTAATGTGAAAATACGCTTAATGTGATTGTACATGTATAGCCTATATCACTGCATGCCATCTTGGGGAGAAGAGAGGGAAGGGAGGGGGAAAAATTTAGAACTCAAAATCTTATAAAAGTGAATATTGAAAACTAAAAATAAATAATTTTTTTTAAAAAAAGAATGGTAGTTCACAAACTCTAAAATGGTAATGACCTCCTGAATTTGTGCTGGCAATGTAAAATATTTAGTGATGAGAGTATTTTAAAGCATTTATAAATAAAAATACATTTTATCATTCAAAAAAGTAATCATGCAGAGCCATAACTAGGGTGGGTTGACTTAGACATCATCATAAGGTGCTGATGTGTGAGGCATGCTTCCTTCCTGTGACAGTCATCTGATGCATTTCATGGAACAGCTAAGGCTCTCACAGCTTCCTACATCACAGAGCTTCTCCACCATACCTGCTACTTCTTCCTAGGACTTGTGCAATTTAGGATCCATTTAAATCAGCTTGATAGCAGGGGACTATGGCCAGATGCTCTAGGATACAGATAATCCCTTTTTTTTGCCATACTTCTGTCAACCAGTGTGGATTCAGCCATTCAAAATTGGATTTGCCCCCGGAAACAGTCTAATTCTGCTCTTATAAGCTAGCTATAAATTAATACTTTATAACTCATGTTCCTAGGCTTCCAAATGAAATTAAAATAAGATTATTTTTTTAATTTCAGAAATAAATAAAAAAAACATAGGCCTCTTATCTGAAATTTCAAATAAATATCCACTGATCAGCAAGTACGAACATTAGCTACTGTGCTGGGCCCCAGGAGGAAGACAGGAAGAAGCACGAGGTACATCTCTTCCTTTAATTGGTCCAATGAATGAATATAGTGAACAAGATGGCTCCTAGGCAGTTGCTAGATTGTGCCGTCTGGCTTGTAATACTCTACTGACATTCACAGAAAGGGGAGATCAGTTAAGAAGTGGAGTAATGAAAAAAGATGAGATCCAGCAGAGATATGACCCATCCGACAAAGGATGTTAGGATTTGGATATGCAGGGATGAGATGGAAAAGCATCCCGAGCAAGAGTGACCCTGGATGCCAGATTGCTACTTTGTGCTAGGAGAAGTAAAGCATAAGAAAATTAGAAAGCATAACAAACAAAAGTGAGCTGGGGAGGATTAGGGTCAATTAGGCATTTTATGAGTTACTGGCTTTTTGAGCAAGTTTATAAGTAGAAACTTTCATTCCAGATTGTTCATGGGCATTTTTAATACCAGATAACTCCTTTTATGTTTTATGATGCCCTGGCAATCCTACCTTGAGGTAGGGTCAAGGAAGTTTTAGGACTTCCTTCACTATGCCATGGTCCCTTATTTGGATTATATTCAGTCAAGAATTTATTAAGCATCTACTATGTGCAAGTAAGTCACTGTGCCTTGTTATTCTTCACCATATAATTAAGACAGCTAGGCAGCACAATGAATAGAGTGGTGAGCATTAAATCAAGAAGATCTGAGTTCAAATCTAGCCTTAGACACTTACTAGCTATGTGCCCCTGGGCCAGTCACTTAGTTTCCTCATCTGTAAAATGAGGCTAATAATGATAGCGCCGCCCTCCCAGGGTTGTTCTGAGGATCTAATGAGATAATATCTGTAAAGCACTAATCGTAGTGCCTGGCAAACAGTAAGTGCTATAGAAAAGGTAGCTATTAGTATCGTGGTGGTTGTCAGATAAGTCTAAAACTGATACTTGTAACCTGTCTTAAAATGTTTTCTTATCAACTCTATGCAAAGTTGGAAAGATAATTTGTAACAGTTTCTTTTTTAGTATAAGTAATAACTCTATTGAAATCCTACTACTCTTCCTCATCTTGGTGTAGAGATAAACCTTAGTTTTTAAAAGTTATGCAGAACACAAAGCCTAACATTAGAATGTATATGTATGTGTGTGTGTGTATACATATATATATATATGTTTATATGTCTGTCCAGAGGATGACCTAGCTAAATTTAAAGTGGCTTATCAATAAAAGACTGGCCATCAAAATGTGAGGTGCTTTTGGATGTAGCAATTAGCCAAGACATTCTGCCAAAATATTGCACTGGTTGAAGAAGTATCTACAATACTTAAGTTATAAGTCCTTAAAGTATTAAATTAGGCACACATTTACAATCCCAACAAAGATAGTAAGGAATAAGATAAATAAAACCATATAATCTGAACAATTTACTTCATGAAAAGGATATAACTGTGTCAAAATAAACAATAACTTATGTACTACCTCCTGGGTAGTATTTTATTTTTTAAAGTTTGTTCTTTCTAAAGGTATAGTTAATGTGGCCTCAGCCTTAGCTATGTGACCCTAAGCAAGGCATTCAACCTCCATTTGCCTTAATCCACTGGAGAAGGAAAATGATAGACCACTCCAGTATCTTTGCCAAGAAAACCCCAAATAGGGACACAGCTGAAATGACTGAACAATAAATGTTCCAATCACCTTCCTTTCTTTGCACTGTGTTTTAATGTCTTTCAAGGGCAGCTTGGTGGTACAGTGGGTAGAGCACCAGGGTAGGAGTCAGGAGGACCTGAGTTCAAATCTCACCTCAGACACTTGACACTCATTAGCTGTGTGACCTTGGGCAAGTCATTTAACCCCAATTGCCTCATCCTGGGTCATCTCCAGTCATCCTGATGAATATCTGGTCACTGGATTCAGATGGCTCTGGAGGAGAAGTGAGGCTGGTGACCTGTACAGCCCTCCCTCACTCAAAACAAAGTCAAATGCAAGTCATGTCATTATTTCTCTGATGGTATGGTCTTCTTCGGCAATAAAGGATGAACACACATACAATGTCTTTCAATGTGTCTTTATATTTATTTCATTTCCTAACAGCAACACTCCCACCTCCTCAATGTCTCCTGACCCTGGGACTCCTCCCTCCCTCTTCTAGCCACTCAGGCCCCCTTTCTTCAGCTTCCTTTGTGCATTATTGTCTCCAATCCCCCCCATTTGTACATTCCTTGAGGGTAGGGACTGTCCTTTGTACTTCCAGTGCTTAGCACAAAGTCTCACAGATAGTGGGCACTTAATGTTTATTGATTATTGATTAATTTGTTATGAGTAAGGCATAACGAGATAACTTTTACAGACTCTATCAAGTGCCTTTCCAAAGTTCTATCTTTATGTCAGGGAAAAAACAAAAACCTAGCAACCATTCTTAGTAGACTTTGCTATTCATGTTAGCCTTCATTCATTTTAGAGCAGCATTTATTTCCACTCTCCATAATATATCCGTTTCATAGAGGCTGGTGCTGCCAACCAGGACACTGGGGCCCCAACCACTGTTCCATCTATATGACTTCCATTCTTATAAGTTAATCCTGATAGAAGGAAAAAAACCTTCCATATTTACAACAGTGATCTCCTGGCCATTATGACCATCCCATCCGAGAAGAGGCTACACATCTTGGAAGTTTTCCAGCAGCTAGTCCATTTGATCACAAACCCTGAGCCACCCCCAAGCTCTAAAGCCCTTTCTTGCCTAGTGGGTCCTCTTGTTGCTATAGTTGTTTTACAGTGTTTAATTCTATGGTGACTTGCATCTTGGACATTCAAAATAGGCAATTGCCATCTCTCAGACAAAAGAGAAATTTCTCCACAGATGGCCTCTAGCATGTCACAGTTCCCTTAGCTCTACACTTTGGCATAAGCAATGAGGAAGAACACAGGTGGAGGGATTGATAATCCAATCAACATTACCGCTGAGGGGAGGAAAATCTACTGCCCTATGGCGCCACTCAATCATAGGCTGCTTGGGGCCCAAGTTTCCCTGGATACATTCCTGGCTCCTTCATTACCCACCCATGTCAGTCCTGCCCCTACTTGGTTTCCATCTAACTCGATTATTCCATTATGTCTTCTGAAACTCTGGTTTTTTGTGGTTAACAAAATGTCTTTATCTTGGACTTTGTCTTCTCTCTGGCATCCTCACCCCACCCCTCCAAATACTTTGCAAATATTTTGTATTTAATTTCACATGGACTTGTTGTTCTCCTCAAGAGAATCACAAGCTCCTTGAGGATAGGGACTATTTTAGTTTTTGTATCCCTTAACACAGTAGACCCTTAATAAATGATTTTTGAATTGAATTTTCCACCCGTAAGTATATTAAAAAAAGACAGATGCTACTTTAAAACAAATAAAGAACTGAAGGTAAAAATAAAGTCTTTTAGTATGACAGGTGGTATTCTGTGCCAATATCTAGAATGTCTAGTCAAGAATGGCTGCAATCAATTTTAGAAAAGTCATATATGACAGACCTCTGTAGAAAAGCGAATGAAGATAGAAAGGAATATACCTTTTCCTCATTAGTACATGGCACTTACAGAAAAACTGACCATGTATTAGGGCACAAAAAAACTTACAATTAAAGGCAGAAATATTATATGTATCCTTTTCAGTCAAAGGCAGATCATAATGCAATAAAAATTATATTCAATAAAGGGCCATCAAAAAATAGATTAAAAATGAACTGGAAACTAAATAATCTAATCCTAAAGTATGAGAGGGTCAAAGAACAAATTATAGAAACATCAACAATTTCATTAAAGAGAATGACAATGAGACAACATACAAAAATTTATGGGATGCAGCCAAAGCAATACCTAGGGGAAATTTCATATCTCTAAACATTTACATCAATAAAATAGAGAAAGAACAGATCAATGAATTGGGCATGCATATGAAAAGAATAAATTTAAAATTCCCAATTAAACACTAAACTGGAAATACTGAAAATCAAAGGAGAGATTAATAAAATTGAAATAGGAACACCATTAAACTACCTAAATAAAACTAGGAGCTGGTTTTATGAAAAAAAATCAGTAAAATAAAAAACTTGATTAATTCAATTTTTAAAAAAGAAAACAAAATTACTAGTATCAAAAATGAAAATGGTGAATTTACCACCAATGAAGAAATTGAAGCAAATATTAGGAGCTATTTTGTCCAGTTATATGCCAATAAATCTGACAATTTAGGCAAAATGGATGAATATTTACAAAAGTATAAGTAAATTGTCCAGATCAGCAAAAGAGGAAATAGAATACTTAAATAGCCCCATCTTAGAAAAAGAAATTAAGTCAGCCATCAATGAACTCCCTGATAAAAAATCCCCAGAGCCAGATGGATTCACAAGCTAATTCTATCAAATATTTAAAGAACAAGTATTTCCAATATTATATTAACTACCTGTAAAAATAAGCAGGATCCTACCAAATTCCTTTTATAACACAAATGTTATGCTGATACCTAGACCAGGAAGAGTGAAAACAGAGAAAGAAAACTATAGACTAATTTTGCTAATGAATTTTGATGCAAAAATTTTAAATAAAATAATAGCAAGGAGATTAAAGAAATATGTCACAAGCTTCATTCATACCAGGAATGCAGGGACAGTTCAATATTAGGAAAACTATCACCATAATTGATCACATCAATAACAAAATTAACAGAAATCATATCATTATCTCACTAGATGCAGAAAAAGCTTTGATAACATCCATTCCTGTTAA
Organism: Potorous gilbertii; assembly: GCA_028658325.1. Lineage (NCBI taxonomy): Eukaryota > Metazoa > Chordata > Mammalia > Diprotodontia > Potoroidae > Potorous > Potorous gilbertii. Next base: position 264,974,949 of record CM053771.1, on the reverse strand, counting down.
AAAAAAAAAACACTAGAGAACACTGGAATAAATGAAGCTTTCCTTTAAATGATAAATAGCATCTATCTAAAACCATCAGCAAGCATTATCTGTAATGGTGGTAAGCTAGAAGCCTTCCCAATAAGATTGGGGATAACCAAGGATGCCCATTATCACCACTATTACTCAATACTGTACGAGAAATGTTAGCTATAGCAAGAGAAGAAAAAGAAACTGAAGGAATGAGAATAGGTAACGAGAAAACAAAACCATCATTCTTTGCAGATGATACGATGGTATACTTAGAGAGTCCCAGAAAATCAATTAAAAACTAGTTGAAATAATTAACAACTTCAACAAAGTTGCAGGATATAAGATAAACCCACATAAATCATCAGCATTTCTATGTATTATCCACAAGGTCCATTAGCAAGAGATAGAAAGCCAAATTCCCTTTAATAACTGTATATAATATAAAAGACTTGGGAGTCTACTTGCTAAGACAAACCCAGGAATAATATGAACAAAATTACAAAATGCTTTTCACACAAATAAAGTCAAATTTAAACAATTGAAAAAATAGCAATTGTTCATGGGTAAGCAAAACCAATATAACAAAAATAACAATTCTATCTATATTAATTTACTTATTCTGTGCCATACCAATAAAAATACCAGAAATTGTTTTATAGAGTGTATGTAAGAAGGATTTTGTTATTCTTTTTAATTTAGTTTCTCAGGATCCATGGCCATGGGAATGTCTAGTTTCCAGGTGTTTGATAACTCCCAGAATAGTTTCAAGGATTCTAGATAGTAATTCCCAGAATCATAGTGACACACAGTCCTACTGAGACTGCGCTGTGAGATAAGGGGTAACATAATGTAATATTTACTACACTTGCACAGAATGATGATATTGCTAAAGTTCACCTGTGAACTTAATGTTGGTAAGATGCCTTCTTTGTCCAATTGCCCTATAAAGTAAGAGGGCACTATTCAGTGAGATGTGGGGAAATCCCATATGGGGAAACCACAGGGAACACACAAGGGATTCTGTATATGCTTCAACTGGCCCCCACTGAAGCTTGAGAGGAATGCAGAAGTGTACCTGTCTCAGTTCACCCCACTGAGACGTAGGAGTAGTTGCCCCCTGCTTCTTGCCACCCCTGTGAGAAGGGTGATTAGGGAATGCTGTGGGATCTGGTTCTCCCACAACTCTTTGAGAAAACTAGACTAGAATAAAGCTGATTATTAACCCTTTCAAAGCTGTCTGCCCCTCTGACCAGATCAAGAGTGAGTGAACCTGTTAGAGGCTGCAGAGAGAGATCTCCAGTGCATTCTGTGTGTTATCTGTGAAACACAGAACTAGAAAAAAAAATTGTAACAAAATTAATCTTGAATGACAACAGGTCAAGAATATCAAGGGAATTGATGAAAAAAAAGTGAAGAAAGGTGGCCTACCTGCACCAGATCTCAAGCTGTATTATAAATCAAAACAACCTGATACTGGCTAGGAAATAGAATAATGAATCAGTGGAATAGATTGGGTATATAATACATAGTAGTAAATGACCACAGTAACCAGTTTTGGGGACAAGAACCCATTATTTGACAAAAACTGCTGGGAAAACTAGAAAACAGTATGAGAGAATCTAGATACAGACTAACATTCTATAACTATAGAATCTAGATACAGACTAACTAAATACACACTCTATGCCAAGAAGGTCAAAATGAGTGCATGATTTAGAGATAAAGGGTGATACCATAAACAAATTAGGAGAGCAAGGAATAACTTACCTATCAGATCTATGGAGAAGGGAAGACTATGCCCAACAACAGATAAAGAGCATTATAAGATGTAAAATAGATAATTTTCATTAAAAAGTTTTTAGACAAATAAAACCAATACCACTAAAATTAGAAGGAAAGCAGAAAGCTAGGGAAAATTTTTTCCAGCAAGTGACTCTAATAAAGGTCTCATTTCTCAAATATATAAAGAATTGAGTCAAATTTATAAGAATATGAGTCATTCCACCATTGATAAATGGTCAAATGCAGTTTTCAAATGAAGAAATCAAAGCTATCCATAGGCATTTGAAAAAATACTCAAAATCATTGATTAAAGAAATAAAGATTAAAACAACTCTGAGGTACCACCTCACACTTATGAGATTAGCTGACGTGACAGAAAAGGAAAATGACAAATATAGAAGGGATTTGGTACAACTGGGACACTAATGTGTTGGAGGTAGAGTTGTAAATTAATCTGACCATTCTGGAGAACAATTGGAACTCTGCCCCAAAGGCTATAAAACTGGTCATATCCTTTGACCCAGCAATACCACTACTATGTCAATATCCCAAAAAGATTAAAAAAGGGGAGGGGGTAAGAACTTATATGTACAAAAACACTTAGAGCAGCTCTTTTGTTGGTGGAAAAGAGTTGGAAATTGAAGGGACACGCATCCTTTGGGGGATGGCTTAACAAGTTGTGGGATATGATTGCCATGGTATACTATTGTGTTATAAGAAATGATGAGCAGGATACTTTCAGAAAAACTTAGAAAACTTACATAAACTGGTATAAAGCAAAGTGAGCAGAACCAGAAGAATACTGAACATAGTAATAGCAATATTATATGATGATTGACTGTGAATGACTTAGCTATTCTCAGCAATACAATGATCCAAGTTAATTCTGAAGGACTCATGATGAAAAACGCTATTCACATTCAGAAAAAGAATTGATAGAGTCTGAATGCAGAATGAAGCATACTATTTTCACTTTATTTTTTTGTGCAGGTTTTTTTTTTCCAAATCTACTTTTATAACGTGACTTATATGGAAATGTTTTGCATGATCACACATGCATAATACATCAAATTGTTTACTGCCTCAGGGAGATGAAAATAAGAAGGGAAGAAAAGAATTTAGAACTCAAAAATTTTTTAGAAAATGAATATTAAAAATTGCTTTTACATGTAATTGGAAAAATATTATTTAAAAAAAAGAATGTCTAAAATCACTATAGCACCTGGGGACCATAAATTGACAGACTCAAGAATATCTGAAAAGATAAATTGACTTAGCTGCATGAAAGGATACAGAAGTCATTTCAGGACACAGGGTTGAGTCAAATGCAGCTGCCTCACTTTCCAAGACCTTAAAGAACTAGGTCCAGAGAGGAGGAGTCAGCAGTCTGCCTAGTAAAGGACTGCACCAGATCTAAGGAACAATACTAGTAGTAGCTGGTAGCCCAGTAGATAGAGTGCTGGGCTTAGAGACCTGAGTTCAAATGAGCCACTTAACCTGTATGCCTCAGTTTTCTCAATTGTAAATAATAGCAATTCCCTCCTAGGGATGTGATGATGAACCAATGACATGTTTTTGTTTTTTTTAAAAGCCACTTGGCACAATACCTGGCACATAATGAGTGCTATATAAATACTTATTCCCAATGTACATGTCTTGCAGAATAGATAAGCCACCTGTTTAGGAAAACCTTTTCTCCCATGTGCCCATCAGATACCTCAGAGCAGTTTAATTTCCTCATTTGACAATCTAGGACAGTTTGTTAGTTTGTACACTTAGAGTGTTCTTCATGGTACGGCCTACAGGCTTCCCTATCTTTAGTTTAGTAACTCATCAATCCTTATGATCAGGCCTACTGCACTTAAGTCTGATACAAAAGCACCAACTATATGTTTACATGCAACCTTTGGCTCTAAATTCCATGTTAGAACTAGATTCTATAGTAGTCTCTAAAGTAGTCACATGGCTCTTTTAATTAATAGTTTTTTAAAAATTTATTTATTGTTTTCAACATTCACTTTTATAAGATTTTGAGTTCTTTTTTCTCCTCTTCCCTCCTCAAGACAGTATGCAATCTGATATGGGCTATACCTGTAAAATTGTATTAAACGTATCTCCATATTAGTCATGTTATGATAGAAGAATCAGAATAATAGGGAAAAACCATGAGAAAGAAAAAAAAAATTATGCTTCAAACTGCATTCAGACTCCATAGTTCTTTCTCTGGATGTGGTATGGCATTTTCCATCATGAGTCTTTTGCAGCTGTCTTAGACCATTGCATTGCTGAGAAGAGCTAAGGCTATCAAAGTTGGCCATCCCACAATGTTGCTGTTACTGTGTACAGTATTCTCCTGGTTCTGCTCCCTTCACTCAGCATCAGTTCATGTAAGTCTTTCCAGGTTTTTCTGAAATCTGCCTGCTCATCATTTCTTATGGAACAATAGTATTCCATTATGTTCATATACAAAAATTTGTTCAGTCATTCCCCAACTGATGTGCATCCCATCAATTTTCAATTCTTGGCCATCATAAAAAAGAGTTGCTATAAATATTTTTGTACATATGGGTCCTTTCTCCTTTTTTATGATCTCTTTGGAATATAGACTTTATTGCTGGATCAAAGAGTATGGATAGTTTTATAGCCCTTTGGGCATAGTTCCAAATTACTCTCCAGAATGGTTAGATCAATTCACAACTCCACCACTAACTATATATTAGTGTTCCAATTTTCCCACATCTTCTCCAATTTAATTAATACTTATTACAAATGTGGTTCTAGAGACACCTATTCATTTCAACACAAACTATTAAGCACCTTGTATAGGTAAAAAGTACAACTTTAATCAGACAAAAATAGGCTTTTCAATGTGGCAAAATCAAGCATCAATGAATAAGTCAAAGGAATAAACTTTCTTTTAAAAAATGTTTTGTTTATATCTTTTTTTTATGTAACCTACATTCCCCAATTTATTTCCTTCTCCCTTCTAAACTGCCATCTCTTATTAAAAAGAAAAAAGGCAAAAATAAAAAAAGTTTAGCAAAAGCAATAAATAAAACATGTCTGACATCTGTAGTATTCCACACCTATAATCATCCACCATTTCAAAAAAAATACCTTTCCAAATATTTTTTGGAGCCAAGCTCAGTCAGTGTAATTTCACAGCATTCTTTTTCATTTGTGACTGTTCTTCCCAAATAGATTCTCGCACTGTCTTTGTGTATATTGTTTCCTTGGTTCTACTTCACTTTGCATTTTTAGAAATTAAAATGTCATGGCATTATGAAAAGTTTTAACCTTGAGAACCCCCTGAAAGGGTCTCAGGGACTCCTGGGGTCCCCAAATCACACTTTGAGAAGCACTGGGTTAGATTAATGCAGAAGTAGGAAGCAGAACTATGAACAGAAACATAATAATGAAAAGTGAGTTAAAGTAAAAACAGAAAGTCAAAGTTAGCCTTCCTTATGCAGCGACAGGTAAAATGTTGAAAAGATAGTGTTGAAAGAAGCTATGAAAATTGGAAATAATTATATTGCTTTAAAATTGCTCCACACTGTTTCTCTGTGTTTTTACGTATCCAAAGGGAAACAGCCTGGCGTTGTAGAAAGGGTACAAAGACTTTGAATCTCCTTGACTCTGTCCATAACTATGGGATTATAACCAAATTATGGCTTCTCTAGGCCTTGCTTTCCATGTCTATAAAATAAATAAGACTAAACCATCTTGAAGTCTCTTCTGGATCTAACATTCTGTAATTCTAGGCATACTGATAAGATCCCGGATTTACTCTCCCAATCACCATTAGCAGACAGGTCCCCAAAGCATGGCTGATTACACTTCTCCTTCAGGGAGAGGTTCCTTCTAATGCTGTTGGCTCAGACCCTTCAAACCCTGCAATTCAACATCGTTTCTGTTGAAATTGCCTATTATATCAATCAGCTTCTACAAAGAGATATTTACCAAGAAGATATGGCAAAGATACAACCCTGCTGAACTAGAAGCACATTCTGCCCTAATCAAAGGCGATCATATTAAAAAATAATTTTTTTTAAAAAAGCTCTTAGCACAGCGCTTGACACAAACTAGGCGCCATCGTGCAGTAGATGGAGAGGTGGTGTTGGAGCCAGGCAGCCCTGAGTTCATACGTGACCTCAGACCCTGAATAGCTGCGTGATAACCTCTGTCTGCCTCACCTGATAGCACACCTGCCTTTCCAGGGCTGCTGTTGTCAAGATAAAACGAGGTCAGTACCTATAAAGCATTTTGCACACCTTAATGCGCTGTATGAATGCTACTGTCATCATTATTAACCACCTCAGCTTTGGTGAGCTGATGCTTCTGAGCTGTTGAACCGCTGAGGCTTCCAGGGCTCTCTGCCCCACCCCAGGCCAGCCCTGGCAGAAAACTTTACTGAACTTCAGTAACGTGGAGGGTCAGGGCAGGAGGGATAAAACGCCTGGCAACGTGTTTCCTCGAGACGCGGGCGAGAGCAGCGGGACATCCTTCACCTCCGCCCCCAGCGCTGCGGGCCGGGGTGGCCATCCCCGCTGACAGGCACCCGCCACGTGCAACAGATCCCGGGAGATGAAAAGGATACGAACCCCGCAACCAAGCCCACCAAGAGGCACGGAGAGCAAACCCTGGCGCTTCTCCTCTTCCTCCACTCCAAGCCCCACCTCCCCATCTGCCCTTTAAAGGAAAGCGTGGAATGGGGCTCGTTGGGAGTTCCCTCTTCCCCACTCCCCCTTATGTGGCCCGCCATGCAAGTGACAAATCCAGGGACCGCGGTTCGGGGGCCTGGAGGAGAAGGCGGAGCTCCAGCGCTAGATCCGGTCGCCTTTTCTCGGTTGGGTAGGGGGAGGAGAGGGTAGCATGAAGCGAAAAGCGGCTCGATTAGAGCCAATGGAAGACTGCAAAGGGGGGCGTGACGCAGCACTGGCGGCAGTGCCCGCCCTTTCGCCCACTCGTACCCTCCCAGCCACGCCCCCTTGTCAGGAAAAACTACAAGACCCAAAATGCCCTATCACCCCGGGCTGGGACATCCCTCCCCTGACGGTCCCACCTTCTGGCTAACGCCACGCTCTCAGTGGCTCAACTCGCGGTGGGCGGTGCCATCCCCAACCAATGGGCGGGCGTCTCGGTGCGGCGGCGGAAGCGGCGGTGCTAGGTTGAGAGGAGAGCTAGCCGCGGCCGCCGCGGCGGGTCCAGAGCCCCGGGGACTAAGACGCCTGAGAGGCGCCGCTAGGAAAGGAAGAGAGCAAGACGGAGAAGGCAGAACGGAGGAGCGGCGGCTCCGCGCTTCGGACTCCAGGTAGTGGCGGGAGGAGGGGATCCGGGGAGGGGGCGGGGCAGCCGGGCCGGGCCAGGGTTGCGGCGTCCGCTCTGCCGAGGGTCCCCTGGGAAAGGTGGCCCCGACGAAGCGTAGTCGACTTGGTCTTTCGCCAGGTATCTCACCGCTTAGGAAGTTGTGGGGTCCTGTCAGTAGCCCGGGGTAGGGGCGGTTAGTCCCGGCAGTTGAAGCTGCGAGGAGCCTCTGCCCCCGGCTTGGGGTGCCCCGCGGCAGAGAGGCGGGGCCTGGGCCTTGGGCCGACTGGCTCTGGGTCTGGCTTTGATGGGCAGAAGACGGGGAGATTGGCCGGGCGGGGGGCGGTGGCGGAGGCAGTTTGGCTCACAGAGCAGTTTAAAGTGACTATCTACATCCGGGACCTGCGCCCGCCGCTTTCAGACCCAGGCAAAGGCGGGGCCTCCCTCCCCGCCCCCCGGGCCCTTCTCATTGGACGAGCCATCTCTCCTCCTCTATTGGTCGCGGGGTCGTGAAATTTGGGTAGCCCTGCCAGAGCCCCTAGCTTGATTAGTCGAGGTTCGATGGGAGGGTGGGGCTAGGGCGCCGAGGGTGATGCTGGATTGGAGCCCGAGCCCGTGTGACGCCTTCGGCGCCGGGCCAATAGGCGGGCGGTGGGAAGGGGAGGGGCAGGTTCTTGGGGAGAAAGCTGGAACCCAATACTGAAACTGCTCTAGTAACTGGGGTGTTTGCTGGGCCGGAGCCGGTGTCACGGGGACCGAAAGATTGTATTGGCTATGGGGAGGGGGCCCTCCTGCTTCCCTCTCTGGTTCCTTTGTGAGTCCGCTTCCCGGACTGGGATCTGATGGAAAAAAGAGTGGGCAGGAGCTAAGCCTGTGGGGCAGACGGCAGACAGGCGGCAGGGTAAAGGAGCTAGTTATCTTGGGAAGACCTGAACCTGCTCTTCGATCGCTGGAAGAGCCAGGCTGGAGGACCCCAGACAGAGGAGGCGGGACAGCCCTATCACCCGATCGCATTGATTGGTTTGGGTGGGGAAGGAAGCACCTGGGCATTTAGAGTTAAAACGTGCTTGGAAACAGATTTTAGAGGAGTCTCTTTATTAGAATAAATGTGAGGGGAAAGGAAAAGGAAATCTTTAAATCGAGTTCTTACACACAGAGCCATTGACTGATCTCCTTTTGGTCAGATCTTGCTGTGAGATGTCTGTGACTCTATACCTCTCTGCACCATGGAACCTTTCAGTGACATGGAGATATAAAATCTCTTTACTGTCAAGGTAGAACTTGCTAAAGGCTGGTTTTCTAAAAACCATACATTTTTCGACTATGATGTGTGCACTACCAAAATGTGCTTCCTATATTATGCACTTTTCTTTAATGTAGAAAAATCGCCCACCTAGTTATGGTACCCTAGTGCAAATCGAAATACATGAAATAAGATCATGGGTGGTTAAGAGTTGTATTTTAGGTAGGATTTAATTAACAGAGTAATATGTTTCTTGTTGGGAAGCCTGGATTTTATTTCCATTTTCCCCTGCTGAGTGAACCCTGAATGACTCTGCCTTTTAATTTTCTCTGATTGTTCAGAGGAAGTACTATTTTTTAATGGCTTGAAATAACATCTTTGGATGAAGTTAAAATTCAAAGTGTGATTTAAAAATTTTTTCTAGCAAAGCTTTAAATGATTTGCTTTTGTTCTGTTTATTTGCAAACCTGTAAAAATCTTTAAAGACAAGGCAGAGTTCTTAATTGACTAGCATTTAATGAGGGGTCTCAAGAATACCTACTTGTTGATTGTCACACACACACACACACACACACACACACAATTAATGAAGACTCTATTGTGTCTCTCCCCAAGCAGGTTTTATTATTCGCTGAATTTTTTGGCTATAAAGCCTATTTGCAGAAATTCCTATGTTAAGCTAAAATATACCAAAAAGTCCTGTATGTTGGCTAGTATAATTCTTACCTAAAAACCTTAAAGATGATTTAAAAGAGTTAGCCAAAAGTATAGATGACTTAAAACTGGGAGCTGTGGCTTATCCACTGACTGCAAGGATGAATCCAAAATATCTTGGCAGGCTAAGGTCACTCAGGTCAAAAAATAAATGTTACTAGTACAAGATGAGGGAGATAGAACTAGGCTAGTTCATTGGAAAGTGGTCTTGGGGGAGAGACTTAGTTGACTGCAACCTTGACATGAGATAATAGCCTAGTATGGATATCAAAAAAGGGCAGTTTGGGGCTGCATTATTAGAAATAAGCTGTCTAAAACTATGGGGTGAGAGTACTGCTTTATTGTACCTATATCAGGCCTCATCATAGAGAATTGCCATTGTCAGTTCTTGACACCACTTTCAGGAAGGACATTTTTAACTAGAAATCATCTAGAGGAAGGCAACAAGATTATTTGATGAAAGACTCAATATCCTGCCATATGCATGTCTTTGGAACTGAAGATGTTTTTCCTGGAGAAGACTTACGAAGGACATGATTATTGTAGTGTCAAGTATTTGAAATGCTGGCCTATAGAAAAGGGAATAGACTTCTTTTGTTTTGCTCCAGAAGTCAGAGCTAGGAATAGTGAATAGAAATTTCAGAGAAGCAGATTTAAATTTGATTTAAGAAAGAAATATAAAAGCTATATCAAAAAGTGGAAGGGTTACCTCAGGAGGAAGTAGGTTCCCTCTCTGGAGGTTTTCAAGCAAAGATTGGATAACCATTTGTTGAGTATGTTGTGGAAGGGATTCTTATTTAAGTTGAGGTTGGACTAGTTGAGCTCTGAGTTCCTTTTCAACACCGAGATCTGTGATTCTGCATTATAATTATTGGAAAAAGTCAGAAGTAATAGTAAAAATGTTAAAATTCTAGTTTTGACATTTAAAATTTTTTTTTATTGGCATGGGTAAATGGCTGAATTTCTGAAATGGCAGGCATCCAAATATGCTGGAAAAATTTTTTCAGGCTTGAAAAACCCAAAAACTACTTAATTATCTGCATATCTATCAAGGATGTATTTCTGAATACTTCCCAGAGAATTTTAAAATAAAGTGTTTTTTCAAACATGCTCCAGAGTAGATACATCCTGTAGATCCCTTTGTGATGAGAAAAATGTTACTGTGGTTTGATTAAAGATAAGACATAAACTTAAATATGGGCAGCTAGGTGGCTCAGTGGATAGAGCACCGGACCTGGAATCAGGGGGGACCTGAGTTCAAATCCACCATCAAACACTTAGTAGCTTCTGTAACACCTTGGGCAAGTAACTTAACCCTTTTCGCCTAAATTCCATCATCTGTAAAATGAGCTGGAGAAGGAAATGGTAAACCACTCCAGTATCTTTGCCAAGAAAACCCCAGATGGGCTTATAAAGAGTCAGAAAGACTGAACAACAATAGTATAAATGGACTAGAGTAATTTGTTAGCATTTTTCTACTTGGTTGTCGAAATTCAGGTAGCATTTCACATTTGAAAATTACTTAGTTTTTTAGCTGATATTTTGTCTAGTTGAGTTAAGTTATTTAGTTATTCTAACAATTAAGGTAATGTCATTTAAGGTTTAAACTCAGTGGTACTAACTGTAGAAATGTGTAACATCTGGCATCTCAAGATCAGATTGTAACAGTGGGACTGTATTTTGCAGGTGGAAATGAGTTCTCAACAGTTTCCTCGTTCAGGAGCCCCTTCTGCAGGACTAGGCCAAGCTCCCTCACAAATTTCCAACAGTGCATCTACAGGGCTGATAAACCCAACAGCTACAGGTAAAGTATTCTTAAATGTTCTCTTATTTGCCTTAATAAGCTTGCCAGTTTTAGTGTTCAGAATTAGGCAAATTTCACAGCTAGATGGAGTGCAGCCAGGAAGGCCTGAGTCTGAATCTAGTCTCAGACACTAGCTATGTGACTTTGGGCAAACCACTTGACCTTCACGTGCATCACTTTCCTCATTTGTAAAATCGGAATATTCTTAATACCTCTCAGGGTCATTTGGAGGATCAAATGAGATAATATTTAAAGCATGCAAAAGCACTATAGATATGCTGTCATCTTCATTATGATGTTATTTTATAAGCTCCAACTAAAATGCAATTCTGTAAACATTTATGAAGTGATTACTGGGAAACATAATGGTATAATAGATAAAGAGCAAGCTTTGGGGCAGTGGATTCAAGTCCTACCTTTGACACTTGCAGGCTATGCCATGGACAATTTAACCTCTCAGTGCCCCAGACAACACTCTAAAAGTCAGAGAAGACATACTATTCTATATCCATAGAGCTAACATTTGACATTTTCACTACATCAGTAAAATCATAAGTCAGTTCAAAAAGTAAAAGGAACCAGGCACATCCTCAGATGTGTACTAGGGATGTGAAGACAACAGTAGTCCCTACCCTCATGGAGCTTACACCCTGATGTGGGGGTACAACATGTCCACAAATGGGTATTGTAAAGGAAATTTGAGGGGAGAGAGAGAAGGAACACTTAGAGCTGGGAGGGGTAGGGAGGAATCTAGTAGGGCTTCATTGAGGCAGTGGTGCCTGTGCTGAACCTTGGGAGAAAACAAAACTTTATTCCGTCTCTGTTTTATCAATTCCCTTCTTACATCCTTGATAGACTTGAAAATAATTGAGTAGTTTTCAGGTTTTTCAAGTCTGAAAAAATTCTTTCAGCATATTTGGGTGCCTGCCATATGCTAGACACTTTGGGAAGTAAGGTAAGTCCCCTTCTCTAGAAGCTTGCACTCTGCCAGGGGAAAGGTGACAGTAACTACAACATAAGGCAATACAAGCAGTCTCTCAAATTCTAAGAATGCTAGACATTTGCCTAAAAGTAACTTACTTAGAATTCAAAAAATATTTTCTCATGGTAGTGTTAAGTTGTCAGGACAGCATGATCAAACTTTCTACCCACTTCCTATAAAGAGTTGATGGACACAGTACATTGAGACATCTGCTTTTGGACATGGATAATTCCAGGATTTATATTGTTTGACTCTGTATATTTTTCATATGCGTTTTGTTTTCCTTTCTTTTTTTAATGGGAGAGTGGTATATGTAGAAAACAGATTTTTGTTCATTGAAAAAAATTTATCATTCTGCAAAAGCCTATTTAACCTATAATAAGTATGTTCTACAGAAGTATATTAATAGTAATGTAAGAGGTAGCCAACGTATATTACAGTGTTTCTGTTGAATTCACAATTCCACATTGAAGTGCCAGGAATATTTCTGGTGAACCTTGAATGATGGGATTGTGGACTTCTTGATCCCTCTCTTCCCATCTCCCTACCTACCAGGCGTGGGAATGTTAGTAAAGGTTCTGTTAGTAAAGGTTCTCATGGCATAAGGCAGAAGTTCCATCAAGGTAACATCTGAGGTTAGTAGTAAGGAGAAAGGACAGTGGCTCTGTGAGGTTGTTAAGTGAAAGTTACGGAATCTCTGGCCAGAAGAGACCTTTAGAATAATTGTTAATCCAAATTGACTCATTGTCACCTTGGTTCTTTTATTCTGAGCATACCAGGGATTGACCCACCTACTTCCTTATCCCTGCTCCTCCTTTGGTCTGCTGGAGAAAAGCACTCCTTTATTGCTATTCGTGAATCATGTATACTTCTGAGTTTATTTTTCCTTTACTAATAACATGAAGCAGATGTTAGACTCCCTAGAGAAAGACTTAAGTTTCTGGTATGCGATGATAGAAGTATGAAAGTTCAGTATAAAAGGGATCTTGGAGGGCATATAATTACAACAACAGCTCAACACAGGTGTGTGTAGCTGTTTGTAATTGGGTTTTTATTGTCACAGCAATGTTAGGGGAGGTGCTGTTATTATCCCCATCCTACAGGTGAGGGAACTGAGGCAGAGGAAAACTCAGTGACTTACCCAGAGTTACATGATTATTAAGTAAGTCATGCAGCGTTTGAATTTAGGTCTTCCTGATTCCCAAGTCTAGCACTTTAGTGACTCTACCACCTATCTACCCCAAAAATCTTACCACCTTTATACTCCAACCACTTTATTTTACAGGCCCAGGGAGTTGAAGATACATGCCCAAGGTCATTTAACTAATTAGTAACAAACCTAAGACTAGAATCAAGGCCTCCCGATTCCTAGATGAGTGTTCTCTCCACTATTCCCTGTTGTTTCACCAGTGAATAGCATCTTATGTTATTCAAAGGACTGAAATAAGATTCATTGACACAACAGGAATGTAGTTAAGACTCACTCTTCTGGGAAGTGTATCACAAGAATAAGAAGAGCCCTTCCTGGGTTGGGGTATGGGATGCACCACAAATTTATAGGATACGGTTTGAAAATACTTGCTGTGAGATTTTAGGATTAGGTAACAATGGAAAAAATGGCTATAGAGGGTTTACTCACCTCTGTTCTGGACTTGGAATTAGAGTCAGGTAAGAAATAGAGGCCAAGAGTGAAGAAGACTATGAAACAGTAGGTAGGTCTGCAGTAGTAAGGGGGGAAGAAAGAGGGGGAAAGTCCCGATAGAAGGTGAGAAAATTTTTGTGGCACCCACCTAGCTCAACCATCTTGGGAGGTTAGTTGTGTGTATGTGTTATATCAGACCTGATTCAGACTAGTCTGGTGCCTCAAATTGTGATCAGAGTTGTGTCACAGACCATTTAATAGTTAATAAGAGAAGGTTTACTTGGTCACAGAAATGTAATGCACAGCTTTAGTACATGTGCCAAGGGTTACGGGCTCTGACTCTTTGTGGGGCTGACCTTTTAAAGACCTTGGGTAACCAGAAAGCTGCGTCTGAACCCTGAATCATTGAAATTACTTGCCTTTTAGGGAAAAAAGTACTATATGGAAGAAACTGCCTCAACACTAGTAAGGTGTCTGACCTCTTGAGTTAAGGTCTGCCTATGTGTGATGAATGTCATGTGAGAACTGTAACTATTTTGGGTGTTATAGGGGTAATATAAAAAGAGAAGGATTCCCTAGCAAAGTTCCCTTCTAAGTAGGATCCATCTCCTTCCTTCTCTGAAGTGGCATGTTCTTTTCTACCACTTAGTTTACACATGAAAGCAGGGTAGGTGGTAGCATCACCAAGTAGACTAGGATATGTCTTTCTTCTTATGAGGAGATGTTGTTTCTTTTGTTGCTATTTCATATGGAACTAGGACTTTCATGGGAGGCAAATCCTAAAACTTACTGCTTATAGAAAATTAGTGGATGGGAATAGCCACTCCTTCCTAAACTTGGACTCCCATCTATCTAGACATTTTTCATGCTGACTTGAAAGTGATTGATTAATGTTTGATCACTAACTGAGGAATACTATGAGCTATTGCATACCTTCCTCATTTAGAGGTAATCTTGTCTACAAAATTATTTAGATAAATTGCAGAAATTACTGAGTTCATTTCTTTAAATAAATCTGATTTGAATTAAGTATTTCTTCCTAAATGTTTATCTATAGAATAAATGTCACATACTATTGGAAATTACAAATATTTGTAGAGAGGATACTTGTCCATAGTATAAAAAATGACAGAGTCCTTATTATAAACATGGTTTTTGATATTTTAACCCTAAAGTCTTTGGAGTAAGCTGTGCTTCAAAGAAGATAGCTTAACAAAGATTTGAGTGCCTCCTGTGTACAGAGTACTGGGATAGGTACAATGGAAGTTTTCCAATTAGCAGCAATATACACATTGATGAAGCCTCCCTTTTCTTTGCACAGTGAGGGTATTATAGGCAATATTTTACCTGGTAGAAACCTGTTTTTGTAGTATAAGGAGCAAATTGGCTTTGTTACTTATAGTAGATATACCTAAACATGAGATTCTGTTTATTCTTCAAGTTACTACCTAAAACAAAAGAGTTTCCAGAGCAGCAAGACAGTTACACATCTTATTTCTTTGTAGGCCAGCTTAGCTTTCCAAACTTACCAGGTTTTCAGTATTTAATAAATTTACATCTATATATATAACTTTATATCTTGGAAATAAACAAACTGATACTTGTTCCGCGGGTGCTTGTTCCTTGCCCAAGATGTTAACAATTTGATTGCTCAGCATATACATATTAATTAAACCAACACTTGTTAAATGAGTACAAAGTACGAGACAGTGTTTTAGAGGCTGGGAATATAATGATGAATAAGCCACACTCATTGCCTTAAAGACTTTATAACCTAGAAGAGATACTAGTATGAAAGCAGAAATTAAAAAAAAAAAAAGATCATGATTTTAGTACATTAGGAAAGGCAGAGGGATAGTCCTTCCATACTCTTCCCTTGTCAGACAACATAAGGAAGTATTGTGTTCTTTTCTGGAAACACATTTTGCAAAAGAGGCTTTACCAGGGGATGGAAATCACTATGATGAGCAACCTCTAGAACATGCCATACCATATTTAAAATTGGTTGAAGGAACTGGAGCTGTTTAACCTGAAGAAAAGTCATAAAAAGAACATATAAAATTCTCTAAATATTTGAAAAGATATCATGAGAAGAAAGATTAAATTTGTTCTCTCTAGTCCCAGAGTGCAGAACTAGGAGCAGTGGATCAAAGTTGGAAAGGTAAATTTAGGTTCTTTATAAGAAAAAAACCTTTCTAACGAATGATGCTTTTTAAAAGTGAATGAATTTCTACTGGGTAATAGTTAAGCAAATTGTGGTACCATCAATGCAGTGGAATATTACTGTATTGTAAGAAACAATGAATATTATGGATTTAGAGAAACATGAGAAGACTTATATGAACTGATGCAGAGAATTATGCAGAATTAGGAAAACAGTTTATGTGGTGACTACAACTATATATATGAAAAAGACAACAAAAGCAATTGAGATGAATGTTTTGAAATTATAATTACCAAAATTGGTCCTAAAGAAGATATAAGGATGCATTTTCTTTCCTTTTTTGCAGAGATGGGGATTGTAACTGTTGGAGCACTGCATAAAATCTTGATTCTTTATATGTTGCTTAGTTTTACCCAAAAAAAAGTATTTTAATTCTTTGTTTTAAGACATAGCTCTCTGGGAAGGAGAAAGGAAAGGGAAAGGGGTGTATTGGGAAATGTGAGTGATATAAAAGATGTTTTTAAAAGTTGTAGTAGTTAGGCTACCTTGGGAGGTATTTTCCCCCTCATCAGAGCTCTTCATGTAGAGGCTACATTACTCATTCAGGGATTTTCATTCCTGTTAAAGATACATGTTGGTACAAATGGCTTCTGAGGTCTTGGTTACCTACCCTCTTTGTGATTATATGAGCTATAGTTTTTATTACTGTATGATATGTACGTAGGAGAGGGCAAAACAAAAGACTGAGATTAATTGGAACCCAGGGTTTATGACTTACTTGTGATGTGTGAAGTACTCTTTCCACTATACCATGTTGCCTTTCCACAACGTGTGTCTGTCCTTGAATAAGTCTCTGACTTCTCTTGGGTTCCCTTTTAGTTAAATGGGAAAAGATAAACTTAACTTCAAAGGAGCATTCAGTTCAACCAGTAATTTCCTCCTCTGTATTAGGTACTGAAGGAAGACAAGAAAGTCCAGCCTTGTGGAACCTACTAGATTCAAGGGGCAGTTGATGAAGTGTCAAAGAGCTTAGATAAAAATGTTTTACTTTGCATTTGTGTATGTGTGTGTGTGTGTGTGTGTGTGTGTGTGTGTGTTTCAAAGAGGGTGGAAAACAGGCTAGATTGAGGTCAGTGGAGTCATTCTGTTATAACTTTACCTGAAAAATAGAAATTGGCAACTTCACTTAAGAGATTTGGATAAAAATCGTTTTAATATTGAGAAGTTTAAAAAAGCAAAATACACAAAGGCATGAGAAATGTGATCTCACCAAAACAGATATTCCCTCCAGTAATACAAGTTCTAATCCTTCTATATCTACATGCCTTGTGTAATTCTTGTCCATTTCTTCTCATGAGTTTTCCACAGGTCTACTCAATGTGAACTTTCATTCAGTACTCTTTGGCTCTTCCTAAGTGACTGATAAAACTTCTTTCTTGCTCATACGTTTCTTTAACACCCTGTAATTCCTTTTCCAGCTCTGGCATCTACCATGTTTCTCTTCATTACCCTTTGGTAATCCTCAATTTCAGTTCTTTAAAGACTTTGCATAAAATGCTAGATTTAAAACTAATCACAATACTATCACTGACCTCTATGCCAAAAAGTTAGAGTATGACAGAAGTGAAGAGAAGTCATGTTAATATTAGGTACCACCTTTCTCTGCAGATACAATAGTAGTAGGCTTGGGAAAGATAGGAAATAAAATAAGATGTGGATCTCAAAGAATTTATAGTTTGATAGCCCTAAAAGGCTATCAAATAATAATTATGATATTATCACTTTAAATATTAAATGAGAATTAGAGAAGGGTAAGTACAAAAAAACTAATGAGCGTCATATAGATCTTTTATTGGACACTTTCATTATGTAAAACTGGTATTTCTGTTCCATATATATATAAGAATGTCTGGTTGACTTATATGACTTCAAAATAATAACTTAGATTTATATCATGTTATAAGAATAACAGAGGGCTTGTTTTATGTAATCCATATAGCAGCCTGATGAGGTGAGATTTTTAGTTCCTTTTGTGAGCAAATTTCAGATCAGTTTCTAATCTGTAAAAATTGTTTGGGGGCACTGAGAGTTTGAGGGATTTGCCCAAAGACACACAGAATTAGTATGGGTCAGAAATAGGATTTAAATTCAGGTCCCTACAACAGTTGTTTCACCACTCTAGCCTTCTACTTTTTCCTAACTTTCTATGAATTTCTCTAAACCATTCCAGAACTTACCTACATTTCAGTTTTTCTCATTTCTTTGAGGGTAACAAGCAAATTTTCATAAGTTTGTGGAAACCTTTGTTTTTTTCTTTCAGGATTCCAGCTCAAATACAGCCTCTTTTGCCCCTTTGCATGATCACTTCCTACTGAAGTGATTTTTTTCCTTCTCAGTGAATTTATTAAGTGGTAAGGAGATAAGCTTTATCTTCTAGGAGTTTGCATTTTAATATGGGAGAAAATATAGCTAAGAGAATGCTGGCTTAGGAGGTGTGTTTTGGTCTAGAATAGGGCTGGGGAACCTACAACCTTGAGGCCACATGTGTCCATCTAGGTCCTCAAGTGTAGCCCTTTAACTGAATCCAAACTTCATAGAACAAATCCTCTTAATAAAAGGATTTGTTCCGTAGAACTTAGACTCAGTCAAAAGGCTCCACCCAGGGACCTAGACTGCCACATGTGATCTCGAGACTGCAGGTTCCCCACCCTGATCTAGAGTCACAAGCACATGGAGAGTGTGGCCCTCTCTTCTGTGGAAAGTGTACTCTATTTCCAAAAGCAACAGTAGAATTAATCTGATTGGTCACGGTGCCCAGAACAGAAACGCACTGCAGGAGGATGGGAACATAGCTGGTTGGATGACGGCACGAAATGTGGTGCTCTCGGAGCTGCTCCTTTTCACCAGTCCCGACCACACTGCCGAGCCGATCCGAGCAAAACTAAATTGTACATTTTCAAAAGGGTTTCTTTTTTTAATTCAGAATTTAACAAACACCAAATAAAATAAGTCCTCCCATATGCAAACTAAATGAGGATTATATGTGAAACTCTGAATCTCTCGCTTTTTCTTTTAAGCATATAATATAACATGTGACTTTCAAAATTGCCCTGCCTGTTTTGTTTCCTTGTATGAATATAAAAAGTGCTTCAAAGGCTCTTTTTCTTTGTCCTTGTTCCCCTTCTCCTTTTTCATCTTCCTTCCATTAGAAAAAGAAAACCAAAACAAGTATAACAAATAGGCATGATGGAGCAAAATAGATTTCCGCATTGTCCATATCCAAGCGTGTGTGTGTGTGTCTGTGTGTCTGTGTGTCCGTGTGTGTACGTATCTCATTCCATCCTCTAGTCCTTTACCTCTGCTAGGAGATGCATGGCATGTACATTAGTTGTTGCAGAGTTATATGGTTGGTTGGTCAGTACATTGATCAGAGTTCTTACAGTCTTTCAAAATTGTTTGTTTTGACAGCGTTGTTATTGTGCAAACTGTTCATTCTGTGTCAGTTTATGTATCTTCACAAGTTTCTCTGCAAATCTCTTCATTTGTTATGAAGCATAATATTCCGTTACATTTTTAAAGTTATCACCTTCTTGAGGACAATAAATGTACTTTGTAGATTTTTATATCTCTCATAGCACCTATGTAGTAAGCATTTAATAAATATTTGTTGAATGGCAATGTTCTAAAACTACATTGTTTAAGAGTTTCAGGGCATTTTCCCTTTTTCTAAGATATGGGAATTTGTTAACTATGTCTATATTTACCTTGTCTATAGACGGTATGATTTTAGACTTTAATCACCATGCATCTTTCTGTATTAAAAGACTGTAATTTTTACTTCGTCTATATATGGAAATGTACATCCTTTTGTTTTCTTTGTTTCCCTTCTCTGTATCTTTTTCAGCTCCATTGTGTTTTTCTTATGTCATGTCTTTGAGCTATTACAGTGTAGTGTAGTGATTAGGATACTAGACTTGAGTCAGAAAACATGTCTCAGCACTTGCCAGCCGTGTAACCCTGGGCAAGTCTTACGAACCTCAGTCAACTCCTCTGTAAAGGTGGATGTAATAACGCCTGCCTTGCAGGTTGTTGTGAGAGTCTGTGAGTAAAATGCTTACAAACCGCTTCACAAACTTTAGCTATTGCAGTTCTCCACGCGGAGTCATTATTGGTTCTCAACGTAAGGAGGAATCTTTGACTCAATAATGCAGCCGTTATCTTGCCATAATTGAATGAAAGATTTAAAATAGTAAACTATAAAAATCCTGCCTAAGAGAAGTGAATAAAAGTAAGGAAATAATAAGGAAGGTCTGTCTTAAGAAAATGAGTTTCCCATCCTACCAAATAACTGTTGTGTAATTTATAGCATTCTTATTTTTCTACAGTCATTTTGGAACTCTTCATGAATATAACAGATTATATATTCAGATTTATGCTTACATCCTGCAAGAGAGTGTCTTGGTTCCTTATTTTATATGTAGACTAAGAGATTTGTTATTGATGCTGTTTTTTATAATATTTAACTTTAGAAAATAAGTTGTATTTGTTTTGTTTTTTAAATCACTATTTGTAAGTTATTATTTTCAAGTCATTGTTGGCTATAGAACACACAAACATGCATGTGCTCTGAATCACCCTTTGTAACTAAAAAAGGGGAGCAAAACTGATTTGTAGAGTGACCTCCACTGTTAGTGGAGACATGATTTGACCTCTGGAATCCCCACCTATCGGAGAAAGAAGAGATATTTCATTATCTGTTCTTGGGGACCAAAGGTAGAGAATTTATCTTCCTTTTATTGTTCTTAATATTTACACTAGTAATTGTATACATTGTAGACATTCTTTAAATATGTTTTATTTATGCCTTTTGGCTTTATGTTGTAGTCATTTCTTACCCACCTCTCAAGATGGAATATTACCATACTAGGTTTTAAGGCAGGAAGCCATTTCTTTAAAAGTTTCCCATAGTTTAAATTGTGAAATATTTCCCAAGTAACAAATTCCCGTGATGTAGAAAATTTAAACTAGCCAAAACTGAAAAATAGAGGGATGGTGTCCTGTTAAATTGTGATTATAGTGAAATGGGCAGATTTCCATGCTGTTCAGGTTCATTGAAGAACTAAGCTACTTGTGAGTCCTCAAATCTAATTGGAATTGCATGACAATATTCATTGATTTATAGGAAATGTAATGTGGTGCTAGAAAGAACTAATTTTAACTTTTAATGTCTTTATTAGTTAACGATGAATCTAATCGAGATTCAGAAATCACGCCCAGGGAGCACCTGGGCTCCAGTAGTTCCCTACAGTCTCGTGAAGAAAAGCAAGAGCCAGTTGTGGTGCGACCTTATCCACAAGTCCAAATGTTGCCTCCCCACCATGCAGTACCCTCTGGGGCTCCGGTCACCGTCACAGCCCCACCAGCAGCACATCTGACTCCAGCAGTACCACTTTCATTTTCAGAGGGACTTATGAAGGTAATTTAAAGGAAAGGTTAAAATTTCATATTGAGCCATAACCAGAAAACAGACCTATAATTTTTAGCAACCTCCCAGATGTCTTTAGCTATGTGGCCTCATGATCTTCTCCAACTTTTTATGATTACTCTGCAAGTGTTCAGGGTTTTTGGTGGTGTTTTGTGTGGAGGGTGTGTGTGTGTGTGTGTGTGTGTGTGTGTGTGTGTGTGTGTGTGTGCGTGCGTGCGTGCGCTGCTTGGCAATTACACATCAGTAAGTTTTTACCAGATATTTTTCATGATTGATTTTGAAGTTAATTTCATTCTCTTACTTTCTGTATCTGATGACCTTTTATTTGTCCTCATCTTTCTCAACCCTTGACCATTATTTGAAACTGTTGACCATCCTCTCCTCCTGGATACTTTCTCTCCTCAAAGTTTTTGTGACCGTTACCCCTCTTATCTGCATATTTCAGTTTTCCTCTCAGATTCCTTTGATGGTTCATCATCCTTACCCCTTTTAACTGTAGCTATATTCAGGCTTCTTCCCTGGGCCGTTTTATTTCTACATTTTCTCAATTAGTCAGTTATCATTTAATGAATGCTTACTGTGTACCACATATACCAAGCACTGGGGAGACAAAGAAAGAAAGAAACGCAGCTGTCCTTGCCCTCAGGTAGCTTATATTCTAATGGGGACTATTATATAGAGAAGTATATACATAGAGGCAATAAACAAAATGAATGAAAGGTCATCCAGAGGGAAGGCACTTGCAGCCTTCAGGAGTTGGAGGAGATGAGAAGGCCTCCAACAGCAGGTGGAATTTGAGCTGAGCTTGTATAAAGCCAGAAAAGCTAAGAGATAGAAGGGAGAACATTCCAAGGATAGGAGACAGCCAGTTCAAAGGCAGAAATGGGACACACAGTGTCATGTTCAGGGAACAGCAAGGAGACTAATGTCACTGGATTAAAAATACATTGAGAGGAGTAAGGTGTAAAAAGACTAGAAAGGTGGGAAGGGGGCAGGTTGCTATGGGCTTTAGGGGCTAAACAGAGAGATCCTTATACTTGATCTTAAGAACAGTAGGGAGCCACTGAGCTAAGGCATGGGAGTATGGCTTAGCAGACAGACTTTTTAGGAAAATCACCTTGGCAGCCAAATGGAGAGTGGATTGGAGTGGAAGAGACTTGAGTCAGTTAGACTAATTAGAAAGTTATTGCAGTTGTCCAGGCAGAAGGGAGTCAAGATCAGTTTATGGAGTGGTGACTATGGGAGTGGAGAAAGGGGATGTTAGTTCTGGGTTAGACCTAACTTAGACGAATGTCATTAGTTTAGGTTCAATTAAGAAGAATGAGACACTTGTAGATTATTCAGCAGTTAACAAAAGGAGATTTACTAAGTCATAGCAGAAGAAAGCTGTCCAACATGGATGTGCATTGAGGACATCCTGAATTGATTCAGTGGAGCCAAATTCCTTTGCCTAAGTGGGCCATCATGGTCTGCCAAGCAGCTTCTTGTGGCTGTTTTGTATTCAGGTGACCAGAAAGTGATGTCAAAAGCCTGGACCTTTAGCCAGTCAAATTGCAAGGATGATTTTAATACTTTTTTTTTTTTAGGCAAAACACGTGTAACTTTCATGGGAGGAGTTAGGATGTTGCTTCCATTTGTGAGAGATGTAAAAATGGGAAGATTTAATAATAGATATATAGAGTGATTTCAGGTGAAGAACTGGAGATAACACCAAGGTTATGAACCTTGTCGCTGGGAGGATGGTGGTGTCCTCAGTAATGATATTAAAGTTAGGAGGGCTTTGGCAGGAACAGTTCTATGTGTGTATTGCTGGGTTCAGAACGCTAACAGAACATCTAACTTAAGGTATCGAAAATGGGCCTGGAGTTCAGGAGAGTCAAGTCGGTAAGTAGCTGTTATATGCCAGGCACTGTGCTAAGTGCTGGGGATTCAAAGAAAGGCAAAAATAGATTCCCTGCTCTCAAGGAGTTCACAATCTAATGAGGGAAGCAAAATGAAAACATCTGTGTACAGTCCAGAGGCAGATGTGACAAGCTGGAGGTAATTTCAGAGGAAAGGTACTGAGGTTAAGAACTGGGAAAGCCTTCTTGCAGAAAGTAAAACTTGAGCTGAGACTTGAAGGAAGCCAGGAGACGGTAGTATGAGGGAATGAGAGAGTGAGGGGAGCTTTAAGAAGAAGAGAGGAAGATGTTTTGGAATAGTTTCTGTGGTGAGTGGGATAGGGAGTCGATCAGAAAGCTGAAGATAGCTTGGCTTGCTACAGTGAAGAGTCCAGTTGAGATGATGTTAATAGAAATTTGGAATGGATCATATTAGCACCTTTTATGACTTTTCCCAGCTATGTGCAGCAGCACATAAATAGGAGTGAAGGGGATGAATCGTAGGAATGATCCAGAATTGGCAGGGTGTAGTTTGCATTAGAAAAAGACAGCAAGGGAGTCAAGAGTAGAGGATTGTTAATCATGTCAGACTCCATGACCTCATTCGGGGTTTTCTTGGCAAAGATACTAACATGATTTGCCATTTCCTTCTCCAGCTCATTTTACAGATGAGGAAACTGAGACAGAGTTAAGTGACTTGCCCAGGGTCACACAGCTAGTGGATGTGGGATTCGCCAGCTTTGAACTCAGGAAGATGGATCTTCCTGACTCCAGGCTCAGCACTCTATCCATTGCACTGCATAGCTACCCTGATAGTGCAGAATTACCCATTTCACCAAAGGGTCAAGTTTGGGAGGGAGAGAAGGGTAGCCAGTATACTCCTGAGAAAGAACTAAGGAGTGAAGGAAATTGAGGTCATGGTGGAGTTAAAGAACAGGTTAGAGGTTATGATGCAGAGGAAAAGATAGGACAGTAAAAATTTGTGAACAGAAAAAGGAGTTTGGGAGTCATAAACATAGAAATAGAACAACTGTGAGTGATGACAAGATTAAAGATTGGCCATCTCTGTGACCAGCTTAGGTGGGATGGAGGAGCTCATAGGAACTGAGAAATAATAATAATAGTTGACATTTATTTAATGCTTTAAAGTTGAACCAGCATGTTATAATTATCTCATTTTATACTCACAGCAACTCTGGGAAGTAGGGGCTATTGTCTCTATTTTACAGATGTGGAAACTGAGGCTTAAAGAGCTTATATGACTTATCCAGGGCACTCAGCTTGTCTGAAGCTGGACTTGAACTCAGCTTTTCCCAACTCCAGATCTGTAACTCTTTCTACAGAACTTTCTTCTATCTGCCTCTGGTAGATAAGAGAACTCGGAGGTTAGGTATTTGAAGGAGCAGTTTTCTTACTTGATGATCTTAACAGCTACTGTGGGTTTATCATCTCTGCAGTTTCAATCAGTCTTGAATTCTAGTTGCTCATCTCCAGTTGCCTGTTGGATACATTTCAAACTGGCTATCTCAGAGACATCTCAAATTCTGCATGTGCAAAACAGAACCTTTCCCTTAAAACCTTACCCTTCCAAAAACTGTCTATTTCCGTTAAAGACACCACGTTCTTCCAGTCATCTAGGTTCACTCTGTTGGTGGCATATTCATCTCCTCACTCACTCCCCTTACCCAGTCAGTTGCTAGAGCTTGTCATTTCTCTCTCTACAACATTTTTCCCATCTATCCTCTCCTCTACCACCATATCTCAGGCCCTCATCAGCTCTTGCCCATATTGTGATAATTTCCTCCTTTTTGGTCTCCCAGCCTTAGCTCTCTTCTCCCTCTTCTCTGACCTTTGCAGAGTAGCCAAAGGCATTTTCCTAAATCACTGGTCTGACCAGGTCCCTTACTCAAAAAATTCTAGTGGCCTCCAGTTACCTGTAAGATAAAATGTAAACTGTTTGGCCATTGAAGCTCTTCACAGCTTTTCCCCATCCTATCTCTCTAGCCTTCTTGGATGTTATTCCCCTTCACACTTACCTCAGGCCAGTCAAACTTTCCTTCTTGCTATTGTCACATACAACATTCCCCCTCCTCTTTCTAGGTCTTTGCACTAGGCATGCCCCCCTGCCTAGGATGCATTCCTTCCTCAGCACTCTCTACCTCTTAGAGGCTTAGTATCTTCAAACCCAGCTCCGGAACCATCTTCTCTGTGAAGTCTTTCCTCATCTCCAGATAGTTGTACATTCCCCTCCAAAGTTGCCTCATCTCTGCTTTATTAAAATGTACTTATGCATCTTGGTATTTTTTTTTGCCAATAGAGTAAATCTTTTTAAGGGCAAAAATGATTTTATTTTTGCCTTTATGGCCCTCCGCACTTAGCATAGAATCTGGCACATATTGAACAGTTAATAGTTGTTGATTGATTAAAGCCAATGACAATCACATGGGAGTATTTTGGAATTTGGAGTTGTTGAGTTTGGGGCGTTTTTTTTTTTAACTTCCAAGTACACCCTCTCTCTGAGCATCATCACTCTAGACAATTCCAGTATCTCACTTATTCATGTTGGGATGGAATGGCTAACCCAGTCTTATATATTAATAAATATGAACACTAACTTCTCTTCTAACTTTTGACTTAAAGACTTGGATGAAAAATGAACTTCTCTTGAAAAATTATTGATATTATTTCTCTCTGCAGCCACCTCTGAAGCCCACCATGCCGAGCCGTCCCATTGCTCCTGCTCCACCTTCTACCCTGTCACTCCCTCCCAAGGTCCCAGGGCAAGTGACTGTCACGATGGAGAGTAGCATCCCTCAAGCTTCAGCCATTCCTGTGGCAACCATCAGTGGACAACAGGTTTTTCCTCTTACTGTTTTACAAAATAAAATACCAGGCTATTCTTCATTCAGTGAATACCAGTGGGCATTTTATATCATATGTCATCTGTAAGAGGAAGATAGAAATATATTTGGGAGATGAAGAGCTGGCAGGAGCAGAAATGAGTGGCACAATAAATTGATTTATTCTTACTTGTCGATAGTTATACTCTAGTGAGTCCAGAATGGCTTCATAGTAGTACGGAAGAGTAGGCAAAGAAGTGATCAGGGCAGAAATAAGTTGTGTTTGGCCAGGATAAACACAAGAGATTAATAGCAATATTGGGAATGTAGATGACTGTGTGTTTAAAACTGCCACATCTTCTGTGTGTCTTACTAATTAACTAGGCCAGAAGCAATTGATGAATTCTAAGAAAATTTATTCATCCAAACCACTTATTAAACCCCTAATTCCATGTAGTATGTGGTCTTTGCATGCTTACTGTCTGAAAGTAATTCTCCTTCACACAAAGGATTTACAGTCAGCTTTTAAGCTTTAAACAAGTACATTAAATACCTTGTCACTCCTTTTTTTTATTGCAGGGACACCCCAGCAATTTGCATCATATTATGACGACAAATGTACAGATGTCCATCATTCGCAGTAGTGCTCCTGGGACCCCTCTTCACATCGGAGCTTCTCATTTACCTCGAGGTAAGTTATGCCAGCTTTTGTCCCAAATCTTTTAATTGGACAACCAGATGGACTATTATGATGCTATGTAGAGAGCTGCACAGAATATCTGAGTGTTTTTTTGAAGGATAATGTTTCACACCACACTTGTATGAGTTTGTTTGTAAATTCAATACTATACCAGATTTCTAACATGTTCCTGTTTGTCTTTGGTCCTGAGGTATCCTGAGGCATAATATTGTTGTATATATTTTTCAGCCCATTAAAAAATCTACCTAACTTACCAGCATGGTTGATTTAAATTGATCTTACAACTTTCTTCACCACATACCGGCTCTCCTGGTAATCACTTTCAATAACAGATAAAGTCAGTTGAAAACAGGCCATTTTAGTCATCAAAAAAAAAACTGCAAATGATGGTACAGAAGCAAAAAATAAAACAACTTTTTTAGACATTTCTGTAGCCAGTTTTATTTGTAGGTGTATATTTACCCATAAATATTTGGGGTAAATTTCTTTTTTGTCCAACACACATACTTGGTTTTGTTTTTTTTGTTTTTGTTTTTGTTTTTTTACCAAATTTGAAAATGGCAATAATAATAAAGGAATGACCTTAGACAGGAAGATCTGAGTTCAAGTTCTGCCTCTGTGACTGAGCAAATAATAGAACCTCTCAGTACCTGAGGCAACCAGTAACTAGGCCCCCTAGATCGGAAATTGCAGAGAGGGTAATGACTTACACTGGTATAGGGAATTTCCTCATCTGGGGTACCAGTGGAATCATAGGTCCAGTGTCTATCCATAGTAGTTAGTAAATAACATGCCTTTTGAAAGTAGAAGCATTTTACTATATTGGGCTAGCTAATTCTTTCAGTTAAATATTGAAGGTTTGTTGTTGTTCAATTGTGTCTGGTCTTCGTGGGTTTTTCTTGGCAAAGATACTGGAGTGATTTGCCATTTCCTTCTCCAGTGTGTCTCCATTTTACAGATGAGGAACTGAGGCAAGCAGGAGTTAAGTGACTTGCACAGGGTGACACAGCTAGTAAGTGTCTGAGACTAGATTTGAACCCAGAGCTTCCTGACTCTAGACCTGGTGCTTTCTATATGCTATACCACCTAACTTCTTGGTAACTAAGGTTACTTAGACTATTATCTTTTTTCTAGTGGTTTTTTTTTCTAATGGATTGAAGTGGGCCATTAATTACATTTCAGAAACATGACGGATCATTTTATTAATTAAGAATGCAATTTAATATTTTAGGTGCAGCTGCTGCTGCTGTGATGTCCAGTTCTAAGGTAACCACAGTCCTGAGGCCAACTTCACAGTTGCCAAATGCAGCTACAGCTCAGCCAGCAGTACAGCACATCATTCATCAGCCAATCCAGGCAGGTGATGGTCTTGGGAGGGTACTCAATCAACAGACATATATTGAGTAATTGACCACTACTAGTTGTAGGTGCTCCAGGAAATATAAAGAGGCCTAAAGCACAGTCTTGATTCTTGAAGAGTTTACATTCTAGTTGCAGAGAAAAGACATAACACAAACAGTTAAATATAGACCATAGGTCTTAGAGGACTTGAGAGGAAGGATAGAGAGGCTTGGGGAGTGGTATGGTAGGTGAAAGATAAAATGCATGAGAAACCAAAGGTACAAGCTTCCAAGCATATTGCTTTATTAAGCAATGCATACCATTTTCCCAACAAATTGGGACCAGTGCCTTTCCATAGATTTGGCACCGGACCCAGAATACAGGGGGAGACAGATTTTTACTCATTAAAAGCAATTAAATACAACCAATTAATTAAACAAAAATAACCAGGATATAAAATTAGGTGATCTGATTTTGGACTGGAAGAAAGATTAGGGACTTTCCTAGTTGGGATGGGGAGAGTGAATAGGTACAATTCTCTGAAGTTAGAAAAGGAAGTGTCCCACTCCTCTCAAGTTTACATTCAATCAAAGGAACACAGAAATAATAATTGATTAAGCAGTTTTCAGATAAGGCATATGAGTTGCTTGAAGTGTATTACTGTGAGAAAACTCCAAACTTCAATCTTTGGATTTAACAGAATTTCTGATCAGCATAACCAAGGCCCTTAGTTAAGCGATTCTAAGCAGCAGGTAGAAGTGGTCCAGCTTCCCAGACATGCAAGGCTAGGTTCAGTGTGATGACATTTTCTTGCGATTTCTACAGCTGAATAAAGTTTTCACACAAGACAAAAATTGAACTAGACCCATAATTGAATAGAAAGGAAACTGAACTAGCTTCAGAATTGAGTCACAAGATGAAATCAGAATTGAGTCACAAGATGAAATTGGTGTGGTTCACTCAATTCTCATTATCACTTACAGTTCTAATCCCCTCAGTAGCCTCATTGCTATGACTTAGTATCCACCAACACTTGGTGGAGTAATTTTGATTACCCCTTTTTCATGTTGACTTTCATCATTGACAAACAATGTGTTAACTTTAGAATCTGTTCTCTGTATAAGAAGGGAGTCTAGTGTAAAATTCTAGGTTAGCTAGAGGAAAAGATTTATATAAGAGAGTAGTAGATGATGAAATTGAAAGACCTTAAATAAAATTTCATTTTATACTATGGGCAGTGAGGCATTTCAGTTTTTGGAACTACCAAAGAGTATTAATTCTTAAAGTCTTTTTTTTAGGGGGGATTAATCTGGTTACTTTATAAAAATATAAATTGGCAAGAGGAAAAACCAGTCAGGCAGAGTAGGGGAAAATAATCATCTGAGGGCATAGGTTCTGCGTTAGGGTGGTAGCAACAAGAGTATAAAGAAAGGAACAAGTGGAAGGAATGTGGGAGGATCAGTTGTGGGGGCAAGGATCATAGGACCATACATTTATATCAGGAAGGAGCTTTAGAAGTCATTGAATTCAACTCCTCATTTTATAATAAGGAAACAGACCCCAAGAGCCTAAGGGATTTGCTCCAGGTCATTCAGATTATAATTTGCAAAACTAGGGTCCAAAGCCTGGTCCTCTGATTCCAAATCTGTTTCCTTCTCCCTCGCACTTCCCTTCATGTTCCATACTACCTCCCATCAAGAGGAAGAAATTAAACATGATTCCTAAGGATTCAAGCTGAGGTGACAGATTAGACAGTAAAACATTAGAAAGTCTCCACCTGAGTTTGTGGTATAAAAAGAATAAGTGTAGTTTTCATATTTAACACTGAAAGCTATGGCTGGATATACACATGGAAATGTCTAGCAGGTAGTAGCCACCCTGGACCTTTTCTGTCCTTTTGAAGAATGGAATCTGCCTTGAGAACTAACTGCTTGTTTTGTCTAGCTCTCCAGCAGAGTCTGTTTGAAAAGAATCTTGTAATGTGACACTCCTTGACAAGATGTCTATAGAGGAGAAAAAAAATAAATTACACATCTTGGGACTAAGTCCTGAGTTATAAGAATGTCAAAGGAAAATTTTGATTGTGGTTATATTTGGAAATTTGAGTACAAAACTGTCCAAAATTTAGCCTCTGAAATTTTCTGGCTTTTGATGATATTGTTCCAATCTATAACCACCTTGAAAATCAGTATTTCCTTCTGCTTTCTGAATTGTGGATATTAAACATTGCCAAGAAACACATTTGTTTTTCTGAGCTATCAAAGAATTCTTAGCTTGTCCCTCTAAGTTCATCATTACAAAGTCCTCATTTTTCTTTTCATTTTTAAAATGACATACCTTTTTCTTTTCTATTTCCAGTCTCGTCCCCCAGTGACCACCTCAAATACCATCCCTCCTGCTGTGGTAGCAACTGTTTCAGCCACCAGAGCTCAATCTCCAGTCATTACAACAACAGCCGCTCATGCTACTGATTCAACCCTTAGGTGAGTGGAGATCATGATGACCAAAGTGATATGAAATTGAAAGAGGTTAATAAGTGTATTTTATAGTACTGTAAGAACTTGTCTTAATAAAAAATAGTGAAAGGAATCAACATGAAAAGAATATATCACTATGGATTCTACCATTATCCCTAGCTAGATTGGACCCTTTAAAGGTGCTGCATGATCCAGTAACAAGGGAATGAACTTATGAAATCTAATCTTAGTTCCAAGTTATCCATAAAACTTTTGACTGGATATCTTTAGGAAAGAAATTTTAATGAGTTCATCTTCATATTATTGTTGTAAATTTTTTGTTAAATAAATTCGAGAATTGTTACATAATTGTAAAACAAAATTGGAGCCCTGAATATTCTTCAAAAGTAGAATAATTTAAGTATGAGTTTAGAAAGGAGAGGACTGGAAGGGGTCAGCAAATTCTAAATGTCATTTCATTTTCCCTGTGTTTACTATTTAGCTGTTTCTTCCCCATAAATAAAAACCATTGGTCTTAACTGAAATATATCTACTCTGTGCTACTGATACAGAGACATTGTTTGAAAGACAGTCGACAATTATTGGCAGTTACAGTATGTAGAATTTGAAATCTACCAATAATCCTAAGCCTCATTTAAACTAATAATTTCTGGAAGTTTTTCCCAATTTAATTTTTTTAACACAGGCAATGAGAAACAAAAAACTGTTCAGCTCTTTCCATAACAGCATAAGTGCTTCCAACCTGTTGTGTAAAAACAAATTTAAAGACCTCATAGAATGATGAACCTGTCTTGAATTTTAATACTTCTTATTAAGGGGAGTGGAAGTGAAATGGTAATACACAATATAAGCGTAAAGAGTAAAATTATAGAAAACATTTTTCCAAAGTATTTTGTCATTTGTAGCGTTGCAGTTGAACACTGTTACGTATAAATGTTAATAAATCAAAAGTTTTAGAATATCCCCCATCACATGATTTCTATTTTAAGAATAATAATTATATACTGCTTTAAGGTTTAGAAATTGCAAGTATCTCATTTTATCCTCAAAACAATCCTGGCGAATTGTTGGGTTATGTTCGTTCTTCATTACTGAAGAAGACCACGCCATCAGAGAAATGATGACATGACTTGCACTTGACTTTGTTTTGAGTGAGGGAGGGCTGTGCAAGGTCACCAGCTCACTTCTCCTCCAGAGCCATCTGAATCCAGTGACTAGATATTCACCAGGATGACTGGGAGACCTTGGCCCCTTTAGACTAAGGTCTATGCACGTACTCACTTAGGGTAAGATAACATCCATTCATTGAATAGGCCTGTTTAAGAAGTAGCCAGGGTATGGCCCCTTTAATGAGGCAAAGAAAAGAAAGACATCAGGCTGGGAGGAAAACAGCAACAGTTACTATTGATAATCACTCTTAAGCCAGGAGGGTCCAGAAGAGAACCTTTGGGAGTAGGAATCTAGGAAATGCCTTGTTAATGATGACTAAACTCAATTTAGATGATTCATGATGCATTGGACACTTCAGTGAGTTTGAAGAGTACAGTTTAGCTGGATATTCATTTCAGTAATCTGGTCAAAGGCCTGATGTGTTTTAAAGTAAGTTCTTTAGAACTCAAGAAAAATACAGCTCTTACTCTAATACAGCATAAATGAAAAAAATACAAGGTCTTGATATCTCTTACATTGACACCTCTGCCCATGAATTATGTCTTTGAGTAGTCTGTAAATAATGTCTTATGTGTTTTCAGTCGACCCACCTTGTCTATCCAGCACCCACCTTCTGCAGCAATTAGTATTCAGCGTCCTGCACAATCAAGGGACGCAACAACCAGAATCACATTACCATCACATCCAGCTATTGGCACACCAAAACAGCAGCTTCATACCATGGCTCAGGTAAAACTTTAGGGTGAACTTTAATTTAATATCTTGCTTATTGGCTCCAAAACGAGAACATTAAAGTCATCAGTCATGATCTGCTCATTCTTAGAATCTATTTGATTTTAAATTGGAACAGAATAGAAAATATTCCTGACTAGCACAGTTCTATGTTGTTTTATTTACTCTTTTATAGAAGACTATCTTCAGCAGTGGTACACCAGTGGCAGCAGCAACTGTGGCACCAATTTTGGCTACCAACACCATTCCCTCAGCAACTACGGCTGGTAAATGTCAATATTCTATGGCGGTATCCCACTTTCTTTTTAAAATAGTAGGAAAGGGTGAAGGGGGTGGGGTGAAGAGAAAATTTAGAATTGAAAATTTTAAAAATATATGTGCTCTTAAAAAAAAAGTAGAGTAAGTTTCATTTATTTTGTTTCCCTACTTACTTTTGGGATGATTTGAGTATTGGAATTCTAGTTAAGTCCTAACCCATATTAATGTTTCTCTAATTTGAAAATATGAGGATGGTAGAAATAGTTCAAGATTTATTTTTCCTTTCCAGGATCTGTGTCACACACACAAGCACCCACAAGTACAATTGTCACTATGACCATGCCTTCTCATTCGTCTCATGCTACTGCTGTGACCACCTCAAATATTCCAGTTGGTAAGTATCTTGAAGAGGGGAAAAAAGGGAAGAAATTTAAAAGAATTCTCTTAGGACATTCTGGCCAAACCACTATTTTCTTGGTCATTCTGTCAGTTTTAGCAGATGACTCTAATTTATTTTTGTATTCTTTTGAAACATTTAATGATTGTGATAAGGAACATGTTGGAGGATAATTAAAACTTTTGACCAATCCAGAAACTTTTATGTAGTCATCAATGTTAATTTTCTTCCTCATTAACTCCTCTCCACCACACCCTCCAAAAGATGTTGCAGCCAATTCTTATATACTAAAGAGTCAGCTACTGAAGTAAGTTATAAGGCTAGTACTAAAGTTATAGTTGCTAAAATATTAAAACTTTTATGGATAATGCCATAAAGGGCAGCACTGGATAGTGAGTAATCCAAATTCTAATTCGAGCAGTGTCAATTTAGGCCAGTTTTAAACTCATCTATGGTTTAGTTTTATCCAGCTATTAAAAATGGAAATAATTTGGTTTAAAAACTGATTGGCAAAAAGTGTGTTGTTGAGGACAAAAGTTAGAATCACCTAGTTAGAAAAGTATTGGTCTCCTGCTTCTCAGAGTCTATAGGCTTAAAATAGTGGATATGTCTTAATAGCTAGAATATTATATATCCATTGAGACTTAAGATCACTTTCTGTTAGTGTCACAGTGTTGGTTATAAATTTTTATGGTATTTCTCTACCTGTCAGAATAACTGTTGTATATTTAGCATAAAGACCAATTAGAAGGCCATTGCAGTAGTCTAGGTGAAAGGGCATGACAGTCTAAACTAGAATTGTGTCAATGAGTGGAGAGAAAGATGTGAGATGTTGTCAAGGTTAAGAACAAGGTTTGACAACAGCTTGGATATGGAGGAGGGGGAGATGACAGTGAGTTGTTGATCATGATACCATTGGAATAGGGCTGCAGAACTAAGAAAATGGTGCTACCCTTAACAGTGATAGGGAATTTTAGGCCTGGAGGGGTTTTGAGGGGAAGATAATGTGTTCTGTTTTGACATGAGTTTAATATATCTAGAGAACATCCAGTGTGAGATGTCCAGGAGGGAGGTGAAGATGAGTAACAGAGTTGGGTACCACCATTTCCCACTTAATGTGGTTCCTGCCCCCTTTTTGGTCAGAGAGGCTTCCCAAGCACTGATCTAGGATCCCTGGCCAAGGGCTGCACCAATGCTCTTTGCAATGTGAATTTACTTAAAGTGCAGGGTTCTCTGCATATGGATGTGGGCCTCATTTGTATATAGATGATAATTGAACCTATGAGAGCTAATAAGATCATCAAGTGATGAAGCATTGAGTGAAAAGAGAAGGGGGCCAAGGATCCCATAGAGAGCATGATATCTAAAGAAATAGAAAAACAGACTTAGAAAAATGGCTAGACAAATTGGAGGAAAACCAAGAAAGAGTATTATCATGAAAACCTAGACAGGAAACAATACCCAGGAGGAAATGATCATCCAAAGTGACAGTTGCTGCAGAGAGATCAAGGGGGATCAAGTCTGAGAAAGGAACATTAGATTAGGCAGTAGCCTTATTAAAGTAAATGACATGGTTCATGACATAGACATACATACTAGGATATAGATCTCTGTTCAGTGTGCCCCAACAAATACTTACTTTTTCTCTTTTCTGGGTGAGCCTTCTTGTTTCACGGATAACACACACTGGAATTCTCTCTCCATCCTCTCTTAACAGTTTACTCTTGATCTGGTCAGACAGACAGACAGACAGCTTTGAAGGGGTTAATAATCAGCCTTATTCTAGTCTAGTCTTCTCAAATGGTTGCTGGGAGAACCAGCTCTTACATCATTCCCTAATCACCATTCTTAAAGGGATCTACAAGGAGGGGGAGGGGGCAACTATCCTTATGTCTCAATGGGGTCAATTGAGACAAGGCACAGTTGTGCACTCCCCTAAATTCCCGTAAGCCTCAATGGGGGCCGGTTGAGGCACACACAGATTCTTCTGTAGGTTCCTCATGGTTTTTCCTGTGGTTTTCTCCCACTCACTGACCAGTGCCCTTTTGCTTTTATAGGGCAGCAAACAAAGAAGGCATCTTGCCAACGTTAAGCTCACAAGTTAACTTTAGCAATATTATCATTCTGTGCAAGAGTAGTAAATATCAATGATGTCACTCCCGTATCTCATGACCCAGCCTCAGTAGGACTGCCTTGTCACCATGATTCTAGGAATTAGTATCTAGAATCCTTGGAACTATTCCAGGAGTTATCTAACACCTGGAAACTAGACATTCCCATGGCCATGAATCCTGAGAAACTAAACTAAAAAGGATAACAAAACCCTCTTTACATACACTTCTTATCTCTCCTGGCTCTTTTTTGGGAGGGTAGGGGTTGGGATGAGGTATGATTCCTGCCTCTCACAATGACCTCCTATCCAGTGCTATCCCCAAGGGTAACACTCTTACTCCTAGGACAAGGTCAGACAGTACAGGTGCTGAGGATCCAGCCTTTCTGTTGGCCCTGGCCCACCTATAAGAAACCTTAAACCTGAGACAGTACCACTTCTGCTACTTCCTCAGGTTCTAGTACTGCCAACCCAGTAGTAAGGAAACTGAGGCTTACTCTGCCATCTCTGGGCCTTGGCCCACTTAGTTACAAGGTTTGTGTTAAGTGGTACTTTGGATAAATTATATTATTCTGATATCTTTTAGCTCCTTAGAAATATATGGCTATGCCTAACACTAAAATACCAGTCATTTCCAGCTCATTATAAAATTGTCCTTTTATATAATTTATAATGTCCCATTAAAAAATTTTCCTTTTACTTCTTGCCTTTGAAGATGCAAATTAAAACTAATGATAAAATTTTAGGCACTTCATATAAAACTGTAGGTATGATTGATTAAGTTGGATGAGCACTATGAAAATCTTTTATAAGGGCAGTTTGTTTTAGTGCTATCGATTTCAGTTTACCATTTGCTTCCCTAAGTTATCCCTGAGTAACCACGGTAGAAACAGTTGAAGAAATAACAGCACTAATAATAGTCTGATGCAGCCATACAAGCATCGTGGCTGGACTAGAACAGAACTACTGGCTTTCATTTACATATCTAATATTTCCGTAATAGATTTCATTTACCTTTGATCTTACTCTAGTAAACTTCATGTTTGATAAATGTGCTTTTTATAAAACCTATTTTTCTTTTTTCTTTTATTTTGAACTTAATCACTAGGGAGAACAATTCCATATTCACAACAGAATACAAAGAGGATTACATATAAAACTATGAATTCTGTTTCATACTGCTTGGTTTTCTTTTAAAGTACATAATAAATTCAGTACATTATTTTCAAAAACTGTCCTTTTGTTCTGCATGTTTTAAAAAATGTTTCAGTGATCCTTTTAATTTCGGCGTCAGTATTCTTAACTCCACCCACCCCAGTCCCACAATTAAAAAACTCAAAAAGGATCAAAAGAAAACAACTTGTAAAAAAAAATAAGCTGAGTCAAGCAAATTGAATCTGTATCATGGCCATGTTCAGAGATATAGTATTAGTGTACTCTGACATCAGCCCTCTTTCATGAGGTATGTTTAACATGTTTTATCACAGGTCCTCTGGAGACATGGTTAGTCATTTTGCATCAGTCAGAACTAAGTCTTTCAAAGTCATTTTTCTTTACATTGTGTTGACTCTTTGTTCACTTCCTTCTCTATCAGTTCATCCAGCCTAGGCTTCTCTATAGTAGTCTCACCATTTCATTATTATTGCGATAATTTTACATTTATGTACCACTCATTGTTCAGCTATTCCCCAATTAACAGGTGCACCCCTTACAGTCTAGTTGTTTTGTTTTCTTTTTTGCTGTATAAATTCTGTTTCCAGACCAGGAAATTTGAATTGTATGCAAATATTCCCTCTTTATCTTTCCTCTTGATTATACCCCCCATCTCTATTTGTTTGACTGTATTTTTTTTTTGTATTCATGCATGTGGTTATCTGTCTATGTAAAGTCCTGTTTTGTCCATTTCAGATAATCTGCTGTCCTCACCTCCTCCTGGTTTATACCCCTTCTCTTCATTCCACCTCATTTATAAGAAAGAGCAAGCTGTATTCCTTTCTATTTGTCTACACTGGTGTATTCCTTTTATTCTCTTTTTCTCTTCCCCCTCTTCACATCTTCAGAATAGAACTACCATTTTGCCCCCAGGACCTCCAGTTTTTCTTCTTTAGCTCCCTTTGAAGACATTTAAGTTCTGAAGACATACTTGTTTTTCTCTCCAGTATTAGAATTACACTATCAAATAGCTCCTTCCTGTTGCTCAAATAAATTTATCTTTTTTGGTTTCTCTGAATTCTTGTTTTTGTATTTCAGTGTTCTTGAAAGTCAGATATTCTACTGAATGTCTCCTTTTCCCCTATAGAATTATACTTAGGTGTATTGGGGAAATTATTCTTGGTTGTAAGTGACAGTCTTTTAACTGCCAGGTCTTATGATCCCTGCAAAGGTTCCTTAAGTATTTGAATTCCTTCTCTCTTTATGCTTGCATTGTTTTTCCTTCGTTGTGAAAATTTTACATTTTGACTTTGATATTCATGGGACTTAGAGCATCATAACATTGTACCTTATTATTGTATGTCTAATACAGAGCTATCCCCCTCATTTGAAAGGAGACTGGTTACTGCCTTTAAAATATACTTCTTTTTTTCCCTTTTCAACTCAGCAAACACTTATTAAATGCATACTGTGGGAAAGGCACTGCTGGGCACTGGGGATAAAAATGCCTTTCCTCAAGGAATTTACATCTAGTTGGGAGTTATATACAAATAATGGGCATAGATGTCAAACAGATGTAATGGTATCAGGAAATATGAATCACTTGTTAGGTGGGGGAGATTCAAGGTGGTCATGTTGAAGGAAGTAGCCTCTGAACTGGGCCTAAAGGAAAAAGGAGTGTTTCATCAGCTTAAAAAAATGAGGAGGCTGACATTCTATTCTAAGCAGAGGAGAGGTTACATCCAAGAGGCGTGGAAACAGGAGAGAAAGCAAGACAAAGTCAAGGAACAGTGAATAATGTAGCTTTAGTGGAACAAAGAAGACGCAAAGGTAAAATATGAAGTAAAGAAGATTGAAGAGGTAGCCAGGAACACAGATGAGTGCCAGTCTTATAAGTCTTATTTCAGTAACACTTTAACGTTTATACACTTGCCTCACAACTGGTCTTTATATTTTACAGGAAACTGAGGAATAGAAAATAAGTGACTTAACTACGGTCACACATCCCACTCGTAACAGGAATCAGGACTGAAATTCAGGTGTCTCGATTCCAGGACTAGTGCCTTTTTCATTACACCATGCTGCCTAAGAGTGTGTTTGCAAAGGAGAACCACTCAGGGTCTTTGAGCTAAGGAATATAATTGGGTATTTACATTAGGAACATTCCTTTGGAATGTGAAAGAAGGGTTGGAGAAACTGGAGGCAGGAGGTCTCTTCAACTTTATCCAGAGACTTGATCTGAAAAAGATCTTAAGGGTTATCTGGTACTCCTGTACCTGAACAGGAATCCCTGTTTCAGTATCCCATCAGGGGGGTCATCCATGTTTCATTTGACAATCTCTAGTGATGGGGAACTCACCAATGTAGAGGTTATACATTCCACTTTTGAACAGCAATAGTTGTTTAAAACATAAATATGTAGATATGTAGACATACCCTTATTATATATATCTTTATATTGAACTCCAGTTTACCTTTCTGCAATTTCAACTCATTGGTTCTAATTTTGCCTTCTGAAATTAAATAGAACAAGTCTAATAATTTTTCTCCAAAACAGCCCCTCACATACTTGAAAAACAGTTATCATGGTCTCCTCAGTCTTAGCATTCCCAATTCCTGCAACTAATTTTGTTAGAATGATTTCCAATCTTACAATCTCCAGCTTGTCAGTATTCTTACTAAAGTGTGGTATTATAAACTATGCACAATATTGGTGGTCTGACCAAGGTGACAGTGAAACCACCAGCATTCATACTATGCCTAGAGTTTAATGTAGCCTAGGATCTCATTAGTTATTTTGACTGGGTACTGACA
This sequence comes from Potorous gilbertii, assembly GCA_028658325.1. Lineage (NCBI taxonomy): Eukaryota > Metazoa > Chordata > Mammalia > Diprotodontia > Potoroidae > Potorous > Potorous gilbertii. Next base: position 264,935,946 of record CM053771.1, on the reverse strand, counting down.
TTGAGTTTTAAGCCACTAAAACTCCTAAGTCCTTTTCACATGAACTGCCATCTAGCCACATTTCCTACATCCAGTTAATTGTATAATTTATTTCATAAAAAAACTCAAATGTAGGACTTTGTTTATCCTTATTAAATTTTGTCTTACTAGATTTAGATTTGCCCCATTGTCCTAGTCTGTTGAAATCTTTTGGTGCCCCTGTCCTGTTGCCTAACTCTCTTGTTTTAAAAGTGGGTGAAAGTGATCTTCATACTGTTTGCTCTGAAGACCCCTTTACACTTCTTTAACAATTACTGAGGATCTCTAAAAAACTTTTGCTTATGAGGGTTATGACTGATACTTACCGTATTAGATATTAAAATGTCTTAGTATTGTTATGAAAATAGTTTTGACTCACAGGCTACCTAAAAGGGTTTTAGAGACTCCAAAGGAGTCTTTGAACCACATTTGTAGTAGAAGGTTTTTCAGCATTAATGACATTTATTAGAAATTTTTTTTCCTTGTTCCTTCTGAGTAAAATAATCATGCTTCACATGATTGCCTGTGGGATTCAGGTGTTTCTCCTAGACATTACTAGTACTATTTCCTTGAGAACAATAAATGAAGATCCCATTTTATTTTCTTCATAGCTAAGGTAGTTCCTCAGCAAATCACACACACTTCTCCCCGGATCCAGCCAGATTATCCAACGGAGAGGAGTAGCCTTATCCCTTTACCTGGACATCGGGCCTCTCCAAATCCTGTTGCAATGGAAACTAGAAATGACAACAGGTAAGTGTAAAAGCTCCATACATACTTTAGTTGGTTTTTTTTTCATTGTTATGGTATTTCAAAATCAGAAGACACAAAATAGCAATGTAGACTTTAGATGTTGGTGTTATGCATGTGGGACTGTTTTAGTAAAACCTCCCCTGGATTATTTGACAAATTTCTGTGTATGAGAAATGTCACTGGTCATATGGCATATGGATATGGTTTTTAAAATATTTAGTCAAAAATACCGAAATTTAGATATTTTAAGGTAATACACCAAGCTTGAGCAGGCGATCGAGAGTATATTCCACAAAATCTCCACAGGTTAACAATAACAATAAATACTAAAAAGTTGTTTTACATGATAGCAGGAAAGTCAAGTTAAGATATTATTTATATTGTATCTATAATGTATGTGGATATATAAAATAATACATAAAATTATAAGTAGGAAATATTAAATTACTTAAATATTACTTAAATGCTTTTAATTTAACATTTTTAGAACCAAACAGTTCACTTAAATGTTTTATAGGTATAAAGGTTTTTTATCTCAAGAAGGCTTATGAACTAAGGCCTGTATCCCCTAATGGCCCATCTTGAACCTTTCACTTGAACTTCTTTTTCCAAGGTGGTTACTCTTCCAAGGTGGTCATATATTTTTTTATCAGTGTACAGACACACTCAGAGACATCCTGTTAACCATCATAAGTCATGAAACTTAAGGGAAATCAGAAGTATCTTCTCATCAGGAAAATATGCAATCTCTCATTCTGAGGCTAGTGAAACAAAACTAGCATCAAAGTTTTTATAGTGAACAGAATTTGCTGCATGTTTGGGGCCTTATGTTTTTATCAACTTTTTCATTTATATTTTCTTCTCCTGAAACTTAAGAAGTGGCACAACTTTTTTTAAAAATTGTTTTAATATTGAGAGGGAATTTTTAAAAAGAATATATTTCTGCAATAATTGAAACCATTCAAGATCAGAGGTATAGCTGTAATTACACAGTGAGACCATATGAGTGAAATGGCTTCAAAAGAGAGCTGAGTATTGAAAGAATTGAAATGTGAACAGGAAGAAAAGAATAATTTTGGTTGATAGGAACCAAGTTTTCTGAATTGGCCATAAACAAAGTGAGAAAGACTTCAGACCAACAGTGTATTGGTATAGTATGTTGGGGCAAAGTAGTAGTCATCCTGGGACTGAGGGAAGATACAATTGAATAAGCATATATAGAGTATTTTGAAATTTTTCTTTTCTATCTCTAGGCAATCTGTTCCTGTCCAGTTTCAATACTTTTTGCCAACATACCCACCCTCTGCATACCCACTGACTGCACACACGTATACTCCCATCACGAGTTCAGTATCCACTATCCGACAATATCCAGGTGAGGACTATTCCCTTATATTTTTTCTAAATGTTATAGCTTTCATGTACATAAATTAAGCCTTACTGGATTGGGCAGGGGGTGAGAGGGAATTGTGGAGCACTCAAGACTTTAGGTTATAAGTTCCTAAGATTCAGATGTGAATTTTAAGGAAGAGCGACACAGCCCACAGAGCAAACCAATCATTTAGCTACAGTTTGTTGATACCAAAAATTGACATGAGCCTAAGAGATAATCCAGCTAGAAGGTGTAGTCTCTTTCTCCTTCATAGATACTTAGGTCAGTTTTTTCCTATTTCTGAAAGACATGGAGTATGGAGTATGGAGATTCTGGAAAATAACCAGCTCAGCATAAATAACGACAGCCTGGTTGCTAGGGGTGCGTGAAGAACAGCTGGCATTGTTTTTTTATTCAAGGGTAAACAGGGGATACTGTTACCTTTCCAAAGATTCTGCCATAAGATAAGAGAGAATTTCCTCTCCTTGGGAGCTTGGATAGAAGAATATGTAGTGTGAGATGTAGAGTTACAGACAGCCTGGGTTCCATCCTGCCCTTGACCTCAGTACGAAGACTCTGGACAAATCACTTCATCTCTCTGAGCTTCAGTTTCCTCACCCAACAAATGGGTGCAATTATAATATTATAGATAATAATAATATATTAATATCCTAATATGATAATGTTAATAATTATAATTAATAATTGTATCTAGTTTCTGACGCCAACTGTGTGACCCTGGGTAAGTGATTTAATTTCTGCTTGCCTCGGTATCCCAACTGAAAAATGAGGGTAGTAACAGCACCTCTTCCCAAAGCTGTTGTGTGAGGGTTGAACGAGAGAACCTGCGTAAAGCACGGGGCACGGTGCCAGGCACATAGGGGCACTTTATAAATGCTTATTCTCTTTTCCAACCTGTTCCCTTGAATGAGTGTTGGAAGTACAAATGACGTTTGGCGATGTACATAAAATGTTCTGTAAACCCTCCAGTCCTCAATGAATGTTCCCTAATATGCTACTGCTGCTGCTGCTGCTAATGATGCCAGTTTAAATAAGCAAGTCACTTAAGACTGTATATGCAGGTTGGCTCAGACTCCTTCCTGCCTTGTGGCTGTACTAAGTAAATCAGTCACCTTTCCCCTCCCCCAACACTATGCACATCTTCCCCTGTCCCTGGAGAAAAGAGGAAAGTCTGGCTATCATTATTACAGGAAAAAGTAGCTTTATCCTCCTGTGTTTAAATACTAGTTAAAAGTATTCAAATGCTGCCTGAAATGTCAAATGTGATCATCCATAATGTCACGGCCCTGTGGACATAGTGCCAAAAACGTAAACGTAAGAGGTATTTTAATTACCTGAATTATAGATAAAAGACATTTGATCATCCGTCAAGTCAATTTTTGTCAGGCTGTAACCCTGGTGATAGTCATCAGATGGTTTCTTTTTTTGTGCCATCAAACTGTACTTTTAAAGTAAATGCTTCACTGATGCTTTTGTCTTCACTTTTTGTAAACACTGAAGTCACTTTCCAATAACATCCCCCCCATAACAAAGTACAATTAAATCAGATCAGTGCGTAACCCACTGGTCCTGTCTGACAGCATCCACTTCTTGCTATCCCAATAATCCACCCTGTGAAGTCATAACCAGTCAGTGCATGAATCAGAGTTCTCATGACCTTCACTGTCGTTTTCCCTTGCATCACAGTGGTCATCCTGTAAGCTGTTCTCCTAGTTCTATTTACTTCCTTAAGGGTAGGGACTTTGGTTTTTGTCTCAGTAGCCCCTACTGTCTGCCATATGGTAGACATTTAATGAATACTTGTTGATGTGTCAGTTCATAGAAGTCTGTGTTTCCCTGAATTTTTCATATTATTTCTTAATGTACAATAATATTCTATTCTATTATATACCACAGTTTGTTCAGCCATGGGTTGGGCACCCAATTGTTTCTGATTACTTGATACAACAAAAGATGCTATAAATATTTGTGTGAATATACATCTTTTCATCGTATTTGACCTCCTTGATAAATATGCCTAGGGGTAATTTTCATCACCAAAAAAACCTCAAAAATTTCTTTTCCTGTTCCACTTATAATAGTGTTGGATAATATCAGTTCATATATGGGAATTCCTGAATCTCAGATGCCTGCTTTTCTCTCCTCTTCACACACAAATAAATTCAGGTCTAAGAGTGCTCGTTGAGGGGTTGTGAACTGACTACAATTTCAATTGCCTTTCTGTAGTTAGATTATGTGTCTCTGAGAACAAGTCTGCTTCTACTTCAGGGCTGATCGCACTGGAAATTCAAAAAGTTGTGGATTTAATTAGTCAGTGAATAAATTTGATTGCTCCTAGGGAGCTGCCATCCTTGCTACTTGTTTTTTTCCCCCTAATAGTTGCAGGTGTTATTGCAGGTGTTTGGAGGGTTTTTTTGTAGGGGGAGGTCACAGAGTTTTGTTTTAAAAAGATAGAAACTCATAAGTATCTACTCTATCCTTTTAAAAAACACAATTTAAAGTTTATATTTATGGGTACCTGATTTGAACTCAGACATTTACTAGCTGGGTGACCTTGGGCAAGTCACTTAACCCTACTTACCTCAGTTTCCACATCTGTAAAATGAACGCAGAAGGAAACTACACCAGTATCTTTGCCAAGAAAACCCCAAATGGGGTCACAAAGAGTTGGGCACAATTGAAAAAAATGGTTGAACAAGAAAACTATGAGTTTACGGTGGGATTCAAAGCCAGGCTTCCTGACTCCACTATTATACACTGAGAGGGAATAGCCAGGATTTTTTTTTTTACAAAGACTATCAAAAGTATATATTAGGCCCTCTCATTTTGCTGTAGTGACAGTCTTATGATACTCTTTAGTTTCAGCTCAGGCACCAAACTCTGCCATCACAGCTCAGACAGGTGTTGGGGTGGCCTCTACAGTGCACCTAAATCCCATGCAGCTGATGACAGTAGATGCATCTCATGCTCGTCATATCCAAGGGATCCAGCCAGCACCTATCAATGCTCAAGGGATCCAGCCTGCACCAATTGGAACACAGGGAATCCAGCCAGCACCAATTGGAACACAGGGAATCCACTCAGCAACACCAATCAATACACAAGGACTTCAACCTGCACCACTAGGTGCTCAGCAACCTCAGAGTGAAACTAAGACTTCAGGTAACAGACTCTTCTAGCACTACTCAAAGGCACAGATAAACTCCACTCTGATTTAGCTGTTTGTTAACAAGGAATTTTTCATTTAGCTTTGCTTTCTGGGAAGATAGTCTTTGTCTAACAAGGAATGGTAAGTAGAACATGGTTTTTTGGAAATGAGTAAATTACATTGAATACAGAATGTTAATTTGCAATGTCTGATCTGTTTTTTAAATTACCATAAATTCCAGCTGGATCATAAAATTATAAGAAATTAGAGTATAAAGGGTAAAAAGAAGGCAAGTATTTGTCTTGGTTGTAGAAGGCAAATAAAATAGCAAGAAGTTATCCGAGACATGGTTAGAAGTATACATTTACTGAGTTCAGCACTACCAAAATATAATGAAATGAAAAAATAACTGATCAAATTTCTGCAAATATAACTACTAAAAACATAAAATTTATAATAAGCATTATTAAAAGGCATCATCACTCAGTACCAAGCAAAGTCTATGAATATTCAGTTTACAATAGAAAATAGATTTCTAGCATCCATTTGAAAATTTATTCAATCTCACTCCAAATCAGAAAAAAAAAAAATAAAGGTTTTTGTGACACTTAACAATAAACAAATGACAAAAATACCAAAAAAAGTGAGAAAACTCAATAGTAAGTGATTATGTCTGTCATGCATTGGTAGTGGAATTTCCAATTGGTAGAATCTTCTTAGAGGGCAGAGTGACAATACAAGAGGCATAAAAATAATTATATCCTCTGACTCAGAAATTACATATTGAAGAAATACCTTGAATATTATCATGAAGAGGAAAAAAAGATCTCTAGGGAAATGCATGCTCATATTTTTCATAGAAATTTCCAAGTAATGAAAAATGTCAGTGCAGCCTTTAAATGAGCTAACTTTTTCTACCTCCTCGCCTCAAATTGAACACTTTCTTGAAATAGAAAATTAATTAAACAAAACACCTGATAGAGTGATCATTTGTAAAGATGAATGCAGCACTCTGCCCTTGTAGTCCCTTCCACCTCTTCCAACTAGAGAGGGAAGGTGTGTTTATTGTTAGTTGTGTTAGTCATTGTTGGACTTAGAGTCAGCATTTCCCTTTAATGAGCTTTTCCTTCACATTGTTGGAGGACATATATGGAGGATAATATCGATTAGAATTGGTTCATATCTTCCTCTTGTTTCTTTGCAAGAAGATTTACTTTTAGATTATTGACAACCTTTATTTTTAAACTGAACTTAATGATTTCATCAGTACGGGGATCTTCCAGGGAGAAACTTTTTCTGTCAGTGCAGATAGCTCAGCATTTATTTCCACTTCCATCTTAGAGAATTGCCTGCCTGGACCCTTTTCCAGGGTCACCCTAGCCAGATGCAAGAATTCCTACTCAAAGGCCAAGTCTATCCTCTACTCTGATGCTGCTGTATAGCATCAAAACCAGAATTTTTCATTTGAATTTTAACTACTAATAAGCCTTGGAAATGGCTTCTTAGTCAAGTATCACTATCACTATTTGCTGTATTCATTTTACACCACAAGCCAATCATAGGAATCCTTTAAGTTGGTAAGCATTATTCTCATTTTACAGAAGACAAAATTTAAGACTTAGAAGATTTTGCCCAAGGCTAAGATCTAGGAATTGAACTGAGATTTCTTTTGAAGTCTGATGTCCTTTTCACTATCCTAAGTTGTCTTTCCTACATAAATCTTAATTATATGTTAAAGTATTTGGGAATCCACTTTAAGTGTCTTCATGAATACCTATTTTATCAACTAAGCACAGTCAAATTCGTGTTGACATTTTGACTATGTTTTAAAAACAATTTTGGTTGAGGGGCAAGCCTTAGACAATTTACACAACACAAACAGGGCAGTTTTGTATTTCTTCCATCACAGCAGCATCATTATAACTGTGTTCTTAAGACCTAGTAATAGACCATATATGACCATAGAATCTCTTAATGTGGAAGTCTTGGACCTAGAAAATGCTCAAAATAAATAGAGAAGGAAGAAAAATTTTGATTGTAAGGCATTGTATTATAGTGGGAAAAGCCCTTGGCCTTAGAATTACTGCACTAGAGTGGAGTCTTGGCTGCCTCTCCCTAGTGTATGCTTTTGGGAAGGTCACTTAGCCTTTCGTAGTCCTCTATTTCCTCATCTGTAAAATGCAGAATATTTGTCATTTTCCTCCCACGTTCATTACGGGGGTCAGTGAAATAATGTGCATGAAGAGACATAAATAGTCAAGGAATATGTGGTGGTTGTTGTGTTTGTCCTTTGTTTTTGAAGAAGACCTTGACATTAGAGAAGTGATGACATGACTTACATTTGACTTTGTTTTGAGTGAGGGAGGGCTGTACATTCACCAGCCTCAACTTCTCCTCCTGAGCCATGTGGCCAAGGAAAATATAAGTGTATGGAGAATGCACTATCATCATTATTAATCACTCATGATTTTATTAAATCTTCTCTTCCCTCTTCTGAGTCTGTGCAAGTAAAGCACAGTGCCAGCAGCCCTGGAAAGCTGGTCTGTTGTGACAAGTGCTAGAAACCATGTTGAAAATGCTCTCTTCCACTCAAGGTGTTTGAATAATTTTTCTTTTTTTCCTTCTTGTCCATATTCCCTTTTGTCCTCCCAGCAGTGGTGTTGGCAGATGGAGCCACAATTGTAGCCAATCCTATTAGCAATACATTTAATGCCACTCCAGCAGCTACCACCGTGGTGCAGACCCACAGCCAGAGTGCCAGCACGAGCGCGCCAGCCCAAGGCTCATCCCCTCGCCCAAGCATCCTCCGAAAGAAGCCAGCCACTGATGGGTGAGGAGGCCCTCAGGCTTGCAAAACAATACAAGACACTTAATTTAGAACATAGCTGTTAAAAAAAAATGCAGCAATTAGTACCTCTCCATTGCTAACAACAAGGGTGAATCATTAGATTGGTCATGAAGTGGCATTTTTATTTTCTCCCAAAAACTTGGCCCTAGAGATTGTAGAATGAAAAGTCCATGATTTTTAAGGGGCTTTGCATATGGACTTCCATGGTTTCTCTCAGGATTGAATTCTTGAAATTGTTAGAGTAGTCCTGGAATTTACTGTGCTGTCTTTTCTAGAGAGGTGTTTTCATTGTTAGTGACCACAATCTGTTTTTCAGAAATGAAAAAATTTTCAGAATGAAAAAAGTTTTCATTCTGGACTTAAAAGGTGACTGTGATTCACCACAGACTACGTGTAGCCTTGTCCTATGAACCTCTGCACTGACTTTTCACTTTTAGCATGGTGGACACTATTAGAAAAGTGACCAAATTTGGAAGGCTAAAACATTAATTTTCTAGTTCTAGTCACTTTTTAGGAAATGAAGTAGCTATCACAGCTTTAATTTGAGAGTTTTGTATTGTTGGCATCTTGAACCATTAAGAACCTTCCCTGAAGCAAAGAAGAGTTTGCCAAGGATGCTTAAACTAACACTTTTAGTATACTGATTTTTTCATTTCAAGACTGAATCCATAGTGAAATAATGATATTAACAAGCACAAAGTGAAGGTAGTATTTTAAGCCATTATGATTAATGCTCCAGTGTATGACAGGTAGAAGGCATCATGTAATTGCCAATGTTTAATGTCCTGTATCTGGAGCTCTTTTTAAAGGTTGTCTCTCTTTCAGAATGGCAGTCCGGAAGAGCCTCATTCCTCCTCAGCCACCTGAAGTCGCTAGTCCTCGAGTAGAAAGCTCCATAAGGAGTACATCTGGGTCACCCAGACCTTCGGGGTAAGGTCTGACTTGAATGTGACTAGTGTTACTTAAGGTAGTGTGAGGAACTAAATATTTCAACATTTTACAACAGACGTTATATTAGGGCACTACTTTGTGGTAAGAAATAACTTAAGAATGAATATCTTAAGTTCATTTTTGTGTGATACACAGAACACTACTGGTTCTAGCAAAGGGGTCAACAAGCTTTTAACCCTTTAATGCCACCAGACAGGGTCAGTGGTGACCCAGGAGGGTACAGGCAGTCTAGAAGTGCTAACTTAGGAAGGGGAAAGAGGGGAGAAAAAAAGGAAAAGAAGGAGGGAAGTGATGCATTTGGTGAGAAGGGCTATCAGTACTAGCCTTAGTTGTTTATTTTTTGTATTAAAACCATAAGCTACCTCCCCCATTCCAATAGATATCTTTCTTTGCTAATTTGCTAAAGATTAATAAATTCTTTTCTTTCACTGTTAACTTTTCTACCTTTAAAGTACTGAAGATCTGTTTTCTACTCCTGTTTTCTTTGTGTGGTTCTCTAGTTTCTTCTTTTTGCCTTTTTCTGCCTAATGAGAAATATTTGGACTTTTGTGCCTGCATAAGAATTTTCATAAAGTATATTTCAAATTTGAGAAGAATATTCATGGTTTTTGAAAACTTTCTCAAACATAGCTGGGCAGGCTTGAATCCTGTCTTAGGTTTTACATTCTTTTTAACTACACCTGGGTGGGGGGGTGTAGGTGGACCAGGTGAACAAAATGATTGTTTGATTTAGAAGTACTTTTCATATAGGAAGTGAATAAAGTAGAAACAAACAGGATAAGTGAAGATAAAAATCAATGTGGAGTGATATTTTTGAGTCATTATTCTGTTAGAATTTGGAGGTTTAAAACTGATTCTTTAAAAAGATTACCCTGCAGTTCACCTTGGAAATAGTATATCATTTATTCTGATGTAGTTTAAAATCAGTGAATACATACCTAATTGTACAAGGTATTATTTTGGATGCTTCACAAAATGAATTATTCAAAGCTCCTCTCTCTAGATGTTTACTAACTAAAACAACTTGATAATGTTTTGGTTTTACGTTTTAGTGCCAAACCTAAGCCAGAAATCCATGTATCTATGGCCACACCAGTCACTGTGTCTGTGGAGGCTGTGTCCAATCAGAGTAGTGATCAGCCCACCATCGCTGTGCAGCCCACCTCTCAACAGCCACCACCTGCCATTCCAACTATCATTGCAGCAGCCAGTCCCCCATCACAACCATCAGTAGCCCTGTCAACAATTACAGGAGCAGTTCCTGTCACACCACCCATTACCACTATTGCAGCTGCTCCTCCTGCATCATCAACGGTGGGTGGCAGCCTTTCCACTGTAATGGGGCCTGCAGTGCCAGAGATAAAAATTAAAGAAGAAGTAGAACCTATGGACATAATGCGCCCTGTTTCTGGTAAGTTCCTACAAAGAAAAGAGTTTCTTTTCCCTTTAGAAATGTCCTTTTGCCTATCATCTTATTGCTAAAGCTGGGACTCTGGTGGTCTGGAGCTCCTCTTTTCAGAGTTCATTCCTGTCAAAGCTTTTGTATCCACTGCATTGTAAGACTCTGGTTTTTAGGAAAGTATAAGGAGGTAAATTTCTTTTTGAAGACTAAAACTGGGAGACCTTGATTCACAGGTGAAAGCAGTCTTCATCCATTAGTAAATAAAGTCAGTGCAAACAACTTTTTTTTTTACCCTTTATTTTTCTGCTGCTACCAATGAAGATAACCAGAACATATCTGTACTGAAAGCTGAGGGATATTTAAGATTCTTGAAGAGGCTAGTTAAGAATTTTCATAAAGTTATTACTGACAGAAGGACTCATGATCAGTTTCTCTCTGTGCTTACTAAAACATTTTGTTTTCCCATTCTCCTCCCAACTGCATCGTTTCCTCTCTTTTTTACCACTGACCTTTTCCAGGAAGTTTCAGAATAGTTTCTTTTGAAAGGCAGTGTGGGTGACCCAAGGTGACTGGGTGGGTCACGACTTCAGCTTTTCTTAGCCTCATTACAGACTGAATCTTGGCACTAGGCAAATCACTTAACTTCTTTGTGATATAGGCTTCTCATTTTTAACTGACAGACACTGTCTGATAAGACAGGAATAAGGCAGTGAGGTTTTATCACCATCTTTAATATATTTTAAGTCCTCTGACATAGTCACTGTATGAACTTTGGGGACTCTACTTACTTAGGTAACATTAATAGAAGTTCTGTGTACCTTGTCAGGAAGCAAATGCAGTCTCTTATGGCAATTGTGTTTTCATAGATTTTGTGTTTCTTCTCTTCTGTCAGCAGTCCCTCCATTAACAACCAACACTGTGTCTCCATCTCTTGCACTGCTGGCCAACAACCTGTCGATGCCTCCAAGTGACTTGCCACCTGGTGCCTCTCCAAGGAAAAAACCACGGAAGCAACAGCATGTGATTTCAACAGAGGAAGGTGACATGATGGAGACAAATAGTACTGATGATGAGAAATCCACTCCTAAGAGTTTGCTGGTAAAGGCTGAGAAACGCAAGTCTCCTCCCAAGGAATATATAGGTAATGGTGGCTTTTGGAAGTAGATCTCCATTGAAGCATTATTTTTTTCCACTTTTCTCAAGTCAGTCATCTGCACTTGAGATTTGAAGCTGGGCATAGGTGAAATTGTATAGGAAAATCAGATGTATTGCTTACTGCCTATTTTATCTTTCTTTTCCCTTTTAATAGATGAAGAAGGTGTGAGGTATGTCCCTGTACGTCCAAGACCTCCCATTACTCTGCTCCGACATTACCGGAACCCCTGGAAAGCTGCTTATCATCACTTCCAGAGGTACAGTGATGTCAGAGTCAAAGGTAAGAAAGTAAACATTTGAATCCTTTCAAATACAGATGTTTCCTAATGGGCACCAAAGCATAGCCACATTGGAAGTAGCAGGAAAATAGACCTTATGGCTTTTTTGTATCTAAGCCATGAGTTGCTTTTTGGAAAATGTTTTATTGATGCTGTTTTTAAAAAAGTTGCTGTCACTTATCAATAAGTCTTCTTCCCCCGCTCCCCAGAACCATCTTTTGTAACAGATAATTACAATTAAGCAACATAAGTCAACACACTGACCTTATCTGGTAAGGTAAACCTTATTACACAGTAGTCAATGGCCTCTCTGGTCCAGGAGAAGAGGGAGAAGGTGCACTTCACTCTCACTCCTTGGAGATCACTGGTTGTCACTGAAGTCTTTTAGGGTTTTCTTCACATTCTGGTAGCCATTGTGGAACATTAGTAGGTCTTCCCTGGAAGTTCTCCCCACTGATGAAACTTCAGGTCTAGTGTCTGCTCCCTCCTGTTTTTAAATCGTCTGCCATTTTGATAGGTGTCAGCTATTTTTGCCTATAGTTCTCTGATTCATGATTTCAAACATTCTTCTGTAGGGTTGTTGATAGCTTGCATTTCTTTTGAAAACTCTCTGTTCATATCCTTGAGAGGAATGGCTTTTTACATATAAACCATAAGTATCTGTTGTGAGTTTTCAGAAATCTCCAATGATAAATGTAGGTGACCCAGTAAAATGAATCACTTTGTTTTCCATGTTGAGCAATATGTTCTTCACTTTTCTTACCAGCACGAAAGTCTTTTTAGGTACAAAGTGTTGTCATTATTTGCTTCAACCTAGGATATTTAGTTTAAGGGGGGAAATAGCCTTGACTTCAGAAAAACAGTTTGTTTCCAAGTCATGAGATAGGGATGTGAAGATTAATATCAGCTTCGGGAGTATTTGTAAGTATTTAAGTAGGCTGCAGTTGTATCTAGCTACAATAGTTTATAGTTTAGCTTGACAGGCTTGTATCTTGGGACCTGTAGTAAGTTGGTACATATAACATGATGCCACGTCCTGGGCCTTGAAGACAGTATTATAGTAAGGCTGTAATGTAATAAAAATGGTTCAAAGCACATATGTGTATACATGTGTATATACACATATGTGCATGTATGCATACATACATGTATGTATATAAAACTTATCACCATAAATGTCATCAAATTTATTGAACAACAAAAATGCATAAAAATTCCTCTTTCAAGGAATTTCTCCTTCAGCCTGTACTAGTCTATAGATCATTCAGGTATAGTGTTAGGTAAAAGGGGTTCTGTTAATAAAGTTCTTGAGGGGAGCTAGGAAAATCGTAGCTGCCAGGATAAACTGGGCATCCTTTTCTGTTCAGAATCCACATGCACTGCAGGATGGGCAGTTAATGGCATCAGCAATGACTCGAGGTCTTTCATTCTAGAGTTCTAATGTTCAGTCGTTTTAGTCATGTCTAACTCTCCATGATCCCATTTGGATTCTTCTTGGCAAGAAATGTAGTAGTATGCCATTTCCTTCTCCAGCTTATTTTACAGATGAAGAAACTGAAGTAAATGTGATTAAGTGACGTGCCTGGGGTCACACAGGTAGTAAATAAATATCTGAGTCCAGATTTGAACCCAGGTCTTCCTGACTCCAGGCCTGACATTCAATCCACTGTGCTACCTACCTACCCCTTTTAACAGATTTACTAATTTATTCCAGTTTACTGGTTGGAACTACTTGAAAAAGGGCAGTGTGACTATGTAATTTTGGGATGTCAGAAACCCTAAAGCTTTGATCTGGATACTCATATGGTTTAAATTTATTTGCTTATGCTTCTTAGTCTTTAAAATGTCATCATATTTACTTTAGATAGCCTAAATATTTTAGGGATGAGCTTATATTTAATTTAGTTCTACAAACATTTATTAAGCATCTATTACACATGGAGCTTGCTGATGAGGACAACAAGGAAAACAGTTAACTCTTCCTTGCCTTTAAGGAGGCTACATTCTGTTGGAGAAATATGAGATTGCAGACAATGGTAATGGGAAAGGGGATTATGGAAGACTGAACTTAGCCTGAAGAACAGAGAGCATTCTGAGGATAGTGGATCCACAGACTAGACTAGGTGAACCAGAAACAATTAAACACAGTAGTATAATAATCAGTAAACCCAATGACAGCAACAGTTGCAATAAGGACTTTAAAATAGATTTAAAAATAAAACAAAACCAGGGAAGAGCCAAGATGGCGGAGTAGAAAGACTCACATATGCTAGCTCCGAACCCACAGCCCATATTACCTGTAAAAAGAACACCCAACAAATTCTGGAACAGTGGAAGCCGCACAGCAACAGAGTGAAGGAGATTTCCATTCCAGAGAGCCCTGAAAAGCCGAGCCCAAAGGTCTGTCGCACACTGGACGGGAGTGGAGCCCAGCCTTTCCCTGGCTGCATGGCACCAAGAGGAGCAAGCAGATCCAAGCAGGCTTCAGGGATGGAATCTCCAGCGGCCACGAAGGTCCCTCCACCCACAGACACACAGGTCAGTGAGAGAGACGTCTGGACAGGCTGAGAGGGGAGCGGGGTGTCTCCATAACTCAAGCCGCCTGAGGAGGCAGTGGCAGCCAGAAGCTCCCAGAGCAGGCAGGAGCTCTGCAGGACCTTGGGTCCATTATGGAAGGTCTCTGCATAAACCCCCTGAGGGAACTGAGCCTGGGAGGCGGCCCTGCCCCCACCTGAGTACCAGAACTTAAGCTCACATTGAATAGCAGCCAAGCCCACCACTGAAAGCCCTGAGGCTGGGGAGCAGCATTTGAATCTCAGACCCCAAGTACTAGCTGGGCAGATCTAGGTGGGGGTGGAGAGGAATCTCAGAAGTCAAGTAACTGGCTGGGAAAATGCCCAGAAAAGGGGAAAAAAAAATAAGATCATAGAAAGTTACTTTCTTGGTGACCAGACGATTCCCTCCTTCCTTTCTGATGAGGAAGAAGAATGCTTACCATCAGGTAAAGACATAGGAGTCAAGGCCTCTGTATCCCAAACATCTGAAATAGATATCCAATGGGCTCAGGCCATGGAAGAGCTCAAAAAGGATTTTGAAAATCAAGTTAGAGAGGTGGAGGAAAAACTGGGAAGAGAAATGAGAGCGATGCAAGAAAAGCATGAAAAACGGGTCAGTAACCTTAATAAAGGAGACCCGAAAAGATGCTGAAGAAAATAACACCTTGAAAAATAGGCTAACTCAATTGGCAAAAGAGGTTCAAAAAGCCAATGAGAAGAAGAATGCTTTCAAAAGCAGAATTAGCCAAAGGGAAAAAGGTTCAAAAGCTCACTGAAGAAAATAGTTCTCTCAAAATGAGAATGGAACAGATGGAGGCTAATGACTTTCTGAGAAACCAAGAAATCACAAAACAAAACCAAAAGAATGACAAAATGGAAGAGAATG
>CM053771.1:264853690-264920059 GCA_028658325.1 Potorous gilbertii | reverse complement strand
ATGGGGAGAAGTTGGAACTCAAAGTTTTAGGAACAACTGTTGAGTATTGTCCTTGCTAGTAGGAAATAAGAAATACAGGTAATGGGGAATAGAAAGTTATATGGCCCTACAGGGCAAAAGAGAAGATGGGGACAAGGGAAGGGAGGTAGTATGATAGAAGAGAGGGCAGATTGGTGATAAGGGAAATTGGAATGCTTGATATATTGGGGTGGGAGGAGGGGACAAATGGGGAGAAAATTTGGAACCCAAAATTTTGTGAAAATGAATGTAAAAAGTTAAATAAATAAATTTATATTAAAAAAATAAAATAAAACCCTTGGGAAGACTGTAAAGCAGTCTGAGAGAAATTAGTTCTATAGTAACATTTCGCAGCTTTTATCTCAAGTCCAAATTGAATACATGACTCGGATATAAAAGCTGTTTTGTAAAACCTGTGAGAGGAAAGGGAAAGGAGATACTTCCACAACTGTGAATCAGGGAGAATTCCTGACCAAATAAGGATAAAGAGGATCGTGGGAAATAAAATGGACAATTTTGATTATATAAGACAAGTTTTTATACAAACAAAAACAATTAGAACTTGAAGTGAAATAGTTTACTAATGAAAATATCTTTTGTAACAGATTTTTCTGATAAAGGTTTGGTAAACTAAGATACATGAGGAATTGATACAAATATGTAAGAACAAGGGCTACGTCCCACTAGATAAATAGTCCAAAAATATGAACAGGTCATTATCAAAAGAAGAAAGGCAAGTTATCAACAGCCACATGTGCTCCAGATCAGTGGTAATGATCATGAGGCCTTTTATTTGCCCTCCCCTCTTCCTTAGGGAGTAACTTCCTTTCCCTTTGTACCCCCAGAGTTTAGCAAAGTATTTTGCATGTAGTAATAACTTAAATGCTGTTCATTTATTCGGTAAGAGAAATGCAAATTAAAGCAACTCCGAGATCATACTACACACCCAAAGAAAACAAAAGGCACTTTTGTTTTATACAGCCTTTGTATACGCCTCCTGTGTTCTAGGTGCTGTCTTTATAAATGTTCCCTTTAAGTAAGATTACACTTATTTGAAGGGGCAGTTGGAGTTACAGCTTAGTCCAACAGTTCTGGAAAGCAATTATGAAACTATGCCCCAAAAGTCACTAAACCCTTTGACCTAGAAGTAGTACTAACTGACACGTACCCCACAGAGATCAAAGACAGTAGGAAAGGATCTCTGTATTTTAAAAAACGCTGTAGAAGTACTTTTTGTTATGGCACAAAACTGAATAAAATGTGGTATCCATTGGCCAAGGAGGGGCAGAGCAAATTATTGTAGAGGAGCAGTGTCAAACTGAAATACAAAGGGATTCTTGCCAGCAGCATATCAATTTAGAAAACCGTAGATTAATATTGTGTTGGGTTGTATTTTTATTTATTCTGTTAAACATTTCCCAATCACATTTTCATCTGATTCAGGCTATTTGTCTGTGGGAGTTTGACCCCTCAGGTGTAAGGGAATGAAATGACATGCTGTTATGCTATAAAAACGATCAAAGGGACAGACTTACAGCACCTGAAAAGACTTGCATGCATTGACACGTGAATTGAGTAGAACCAGGAGAACAAGTTACAGTGACTTCAGTGTTGTAAAGGAAAACAGCTCTGAAAGACTTAAGTACGTGGATCAATCCCAGATAAGTAATGACTTCAAACACTGATGACTCCGCTTCCCGCCTTCTAGAAGAAAGGTGGCATGAAATACTGCAGGTACAACACGAGGCGTTCTTACGTTCAGACAGACCAGGGTGTGGATTGGTTTTGCTTGACTCTATTTGTTACAAGAGATAGCTTTTATTGGCCGGAGAGAGAGGAGGAAAATAGTGGAGAGTTGGATGATAGTAATGAAGAGAAAGAAAAAGATTTCTATACTACCTTTTAAAAATACACAGACGTTCCAAAGGGGATACACGCTGGCAGGTCAATGTTGGTAATACGTTGTTAAATTTAATATGTACTTCTTTTAAAAGCTATACGTAACAAAGAGTCATTTCATATTTCATCTTTTTTTCTGTTCTTTGAAATGTTCTGTTGATGTTTCTTCATGTTCATAATAAATAACTAGAAATCTACCAGTTTTAAAAGGTCTTTAAGTATAAACAGGTTAAACTTTTTTTTTTTTATTAACATTTTTAAAGCATTCTTGGCTCCTGGAGGAAGGGGTTTCTTGTTCCATTTTTACGGGTACTTGCATAAAATGAAGGGAGAGGAACTACTTTGAAGACAGACATTGGTGGTTTTAGGTTTTATTAATGAAATGAATAGATACATGTTTATATTTATATGATTCCAGAGGAGAAGAAAGCCATGCTGCAAGAAATAGCCAATCAGAAAGGAGTATCTTGCCGAGCCCAGGGTTGGAAAGTTCATCTCTGTGCTGCCCAGTTGCTACAATTGGTAAGTGAAGAGTTTCAACAGTTTGAGCCACAGAGAAAGGAAATTGGATATTGCAGCCCTTGACAAGCCAGTTGACCATCTATAAGGAAAACCTTTTGTTCTGAAGAACTTTTGAAATTTTAGCATTTGAAGTAGCTTATTGTCAGAATGGTATACACATTGTATTTATCCCAGGATCTTAAAATAGCTTCTGCTTGATACAAAGGTTCAAAATATTTGGAACAAATTAGATTTTAGTTTTTCTACCTTTAGAGTAGTAGTTATCTAGAGAGATTTGTAATCTATTTAGAAGCATTCTAAAGGAGCAAAGCTATTATCCGTAAAGCAAGAAAAAAATAGGAATTTGAGCCAGTATGTGAAATACATCCTCACAAACAACAAAAAATGATGTTAGTCTGATGATGTATTTACATCCTGGAAGGGATGG
The DNA here is from genome assembly GCA_028658325.1 of Potorous gilbertii. Lineage (NCBI taxonomy): Eukaryota > Metazoa > Chordata > Mammalia > Diprotodontia > Potoroidae > Potorous > Potorous gilbertii. Next base: position 264,917,193 of record CM053771.1, on the reverse strand, counting down.
CAGACTAGCAGAAAAAATGATTGCCTGAATAGTTCTTTTAGTTATTTGCAAAATCAAAGGGATTAACTAGAATTGCGGCACAATTGTTTTTACTCATTTGTTTGTTTGTTTTTTGGGTGTGAGGAGTTGCCCCAAACACCAAGAAATGAAATGACTTTCCTAGAGGGTCACATTGCTGGTATACATTGGTGGCAAAATTTGAACACAGGATGTTTGACTGTAAGGCTAGCTTTCTTTCCTCTATACCATGCTGCCTTTCTTGCTTAGGACAAAGAATAAAGGATCATAGTAGGTCATATTTAGTTGTGTTTGTTCTTATTTATTTCAGACAAATCTGGAGCATGATGTATATGAACGACTCACCACTTTACAGGAAGGTATTATCCCTAAGAAAAAAGCAGCAACTGATGATGATCTACACCGAATAAATGAACTGATACAGGTATGAGTCCTGGCCTCATCTTACAGTCATAAATCAGCTTATTGAATTTTTTACCAGGAAGCCTTAGCTACCACTTGGTAATTTTAGAAAAAATAATTCCCTGTCAATCTTAAATTACTTACAACAAAGATTTTTTTTTTATACATATAGTCCACTTTCCTGAAAAGTGTGATCAGAAATACGATTTTTTTCTTTTCCTTTTTAACTTTTTTTTATGTTCTACAATCACTTCCTTAAAATTAAGATTTTATCCCCCCCACTACCCCCATCCCTCCCCATGACAGCATACAATTCTGTATAGGTTCTACATATACTTTCCTATTGAGCACATTTTTCACTATAGTCATGCTATGTAGTTGCACTAAAATAAATGGAAGAAATCATATAACAAATCAAAACATAATACACTAAAACCCACACACACGCAAACAGAAATATGATTTTTTAAAAATTATTTCAAACAGTCTTTTGTAATAACTGAATGGTGCTATCTTCTGTTACAGGGAAATATGCAGAGATGTAAACTTGTGATGGATCAAATCAGTGAAGCCAGAGACTCCATGCTCAAAGTTTTAGATCACAAGGAGCGTGTCCTGAAACTTCTAAACAAGAACGGAACTGTCAAGAAAGTGTCAAAATTAAAGAGGAAGGAAAAAGTCTAAACTAAGGGGAATCAGGACTCTGTGGAGAATGGTGTTGGGGTTTTGATTTTTGTTTTTGTTTTTTTTCGAAGTGAAAAATGAAAATAAAGGAAGATATCCAGAGTACACAGAAGACAGCCAAAGGGACCTAGCATCCAGTGACTCAAAAAGGATCATTGTCGACCTGGTGTGATGAACCAAAAACTTAATTTCAGCCTTGTCCCTTTTAAACTTGCTTTGTGATCACATTTGTTTATAGCCCTCTGATGTGTCAGTGCTTACTGAACAGAATTAGTGACACAACTAGATGGCAGGCATTTCTCAGCCTTCCATTTTACAAACTCTATTTACCCAATGGATTCCTACAGGAAATGTACAGATCCTGAACTGAAAATATCCACTTGGACCATCTGGTATATCTGTCTCCACAATGAACACGAAACCTCTTCCAGTCCTCCCAGTCAGTTCTGTTTCTAACCTTCTGTGTCTGAACTAGCTTTTTACAGCCAGTGCCATGCCACTGGGGGAGCTGCCACATTTCAGATTTTAAGTGGTTTTGAACTTCTAGCTCTTGTTATTTTTTAAAAGAACCATTTCAAAGTGATTTTGTGGTATTGTTTGTCCTGTGTGTGTCCAAGTTGGTTTTTTTGTGGTGGTTCAGGGCAGGCAACACCATTGGTGCTCTGGGATCCTTGTTTTGAAGTACATCCTCCACACAGTACTTCCTGTAGCTGGTGTGATGCTGTTAATTGTATGTACTCCATACATCTCCAAATATTAATAAAGGACTCAGTGAGGTTTTTGTACATGAGCATCTTGTATCTTTTTATAGTTTATAATCTTACATTGCTGTAAAATCCCATGTAAATATTCTGTATTTACCTCTTAGGCCCCAGGCAGGAAAATAAAGCTAAAAGAAAAACTAATTGGTAAAGATCATTATCTGTTGTTATGTCAGAAAAAATCTTCCAGAGAGAATAGCATTGTCCTCTAATAGAAATTCCATTTCGACATCCCAAAAGAGGCTGACGTTCATTTTACAGAGGGCACAGCAGTGATGATACCCCCAAGTTCCAAGTAATTGGGCAACTAATTGAAAATAATCCAGTTTTCCATACTTGGCTTCTATAGCTCCTTCAGTACTCACGAACTTGAGGCTGTGTTCCTTTTCAAAGCAGATATGCCAGCACATAAAGCCAAAGTCAACCAAAATGATTTATTTGTATTTTTCTTTATGGTCTCGCCTAATAAGAAAATGGTCCCCAATTGAAATTTGGATTCATTCCAAGAAGCTAAACATGAGTAAAGCAATGATGCCATGGCCTCAACTTTTTAATAGGGATTTCTGTTTGTGATCTCTGATTTATAAGAGATTTATAAGCAGGCAGTGACTGTGGTCCAAGAAAACAGTCTACAGCAAGGTAACAACACTTGGAAATACAACTGAGGTAAGGTTTAGGACTTTGCATCTATTCTGTGTTAAAATTTTTTTTTCAGTTGGGTCCTGCTATTTCACTCAATCCCAATAGTGACTGACATGGAAGATTTAACCTGCGGCATTTTTCCACTCTGGGCTTGTTTGCCCCTTCTTAAGGTGGCTCTCTGCTCCCAGGGCAGGGACGACGGAGGGGTTCGGTATATTGGAGCTTGACTTGGTGTGGGCACCCAATCAACTTTGGTCCTATTGAATCTCAGAACTATACTCAAATGATCCATCAGCCTCGACTTCGTCAGCAACAGGATCTATAGTTGGGAATAAGGTTCCATCAGGAAATTAATACATAAATCTGCAGAACAAAGTTTGCTCCTCTTGCCCCATTTGCTTATTGGAAGTTTTTTTTCTGTTTCTCAAGTATGATTTCATTTCATATCATGATTATGTGAAATTGACTACAGAAAGCCTTAGCAGTTTTCCTGTCATTGGAGGTCTTCATGTAGAAGGGATATGTATGGTTACTTGATAGAGATGTTGTAAAGGGAATTTCCATACCAGGCTCATGTTAGACTAGATGAGGTTTGAGGTCCCTTCCATCTCTGATCCTGGGAAAATATTCCTGTCCTATAATGGTTTGCTGTATCAATTTCACAAACATATGGTTATCTGTTTGCTTTTCCTCTATTCCAATGACCAACATTAACTGACTTGGTGGTCAGGAAATTTGTACAAAGATTTTCCAAAAGTCAACTTAACCTGTCAGAAATAATCAGCAATTTGCAGAAGCACACGGTTCAAATTTCAGAAATAATCAACTATACATTTTTTGAGCAACTGTGCTAGGTGCTCAATATACAAAGAAAAGACCCATCCCTGCCCTACAAGATGAGCATAGTAAGGGCTTTCTGTTTCAAGTAAATAAAACAAGATAGGAAATATTCTAAGAGTCATATAACTGCTGTGTTCAGTAAATTCTATTAGAATTAAAAAGGGATGGATACCTGAGTTCTAGATCAGTTGAGTAAAGATTTATAGAAAAGATAAGACTTGACTGGGACTTGGAAGTTTAAGACAAGCAAAGAGGAGAGAAAGAAGGAGCATTCCTGGCATGTTAGGTCCCAAATGCACAGGGGCAATAACGTCATGGTCATTTCCTTGAACAAAAAGTAGGCCAGTTTAGCCAAAATAAGACTTTTTGTAGGAAAGTAGTGAAGGATAAGGTTGGGAAGATAAGCAAAGTCCAAGTCATCGAATACAATGTTTCAACATAAAAGCATTTTCTTTAATCCAGAGGTATTCTATATTCACTAAGTATTTCTATGCCTCCTGTGCACAGAGCATTACTTTGGGGTGCCCATAGTACCTGAGAAAATGGGCTGATAATTTGCTCTTAGTTGTCACTCGTTACCCTTATTTATTCCTTAAATAGATGGAATAATAATAGAGTAACTCTTTGATAATCCCCACCCTATTTAGTAGGAAATTTAATCCAAACAGAAAATGCTGTTATAGTACCTAACTATATTATACGTTGTACTTTGTGTACCATATATCTCAAGCTTGCCAATGTGATAGTCATCAGTTTTCATCAGCTCAAGCAACTCTGGGTTAGACTAGGCCTTAGGATAAATTAACATCTTCTTAGAGAAGAATCAGATGTCTTAGCTTTAGTAAACTGGCTTTTCCTACCTGCTGGTTTTTATTTTTGTTTTTACAAGTTCTGTCAAATGTAATTACCCTAGATATCGTTGCAACAGAATGAGTCTTGTCAAAATTGGTGACTTATTATATTTTTTATATAGAATAAGTGATTTGAACAGAATCCACAGATCCTGTCATTGCTGTGCAACTTTAGACAAGCCTTCTCAGTCACTAAATGGGAGGCCCCCCGCCAAGACTGTGTTGTTCAGGAGGGTGGGCACAGAAGCAGTTCCCCACTTAGAAAAAGAAAACATAATATAAGTCAAAGAGTTATTCCACTCATATATTTTTCAAGGACTGAGGGGATGTCTGGTTTTTTTTTATTTCAGCGTTTTCCAAATTTTTAATAATATTGTCCAGAAACTGATTTTTTTTATTGGCATGTTGTGGATGCTTCAACTTCACAGATAACCATGTAATTTTAACCAAAGTCATATCTAGTTACTCCTGGCTCTCCTTATTTCCTTTTGAAATTATTAGTCTTAACAGACTAGTTAATTTTTCTTTATGCAAAAAAAAACCCACCCTAACTTTTAAAAAATGTGCTCTATACCTACTACATCTCTAACAACTTGTGCACTGGTTCCTAGAAGGCAAAAATTTAAAGAATAGTAACAGCAATTCTTTTATTGGGAATCGCCAAAAAAAGTAAGCATTGGATGGGAATAGCATTTGGTGACCCATTTTTTTAGTCCTAAGTATTTTTTTTCTGGTGGCACTAATATCTTCTTTGCAGAAGTACACAGTTCAAAAGAAGGAAAAATAATGAACCAGTTGGTGTCTCTGTCATCCAGATCTTATACTGCAGCATAAAGCACGGTATTGAGGTGAAAAGAATGTTAAGCTGGAAGTTGGAAGATCTGGTTTTAAATCTCTGGCTTTGTTACTTAACAACAAACCACTGGGCCTTAGTTTCCACATCTGTAAAATACGGGATTTGGGAAAATATAATATCCCTTCCAGCTATACAATCCCATGGATATTTTTTTAATCTGATGTTTTATTCTTACTTTCCCTCTTACTGTCTATAATGTAGCAAAGGGCCATATGTAATTTGTGAATATGTATACACATCCTTAGAATGTTTAGTAAAGCTTAAAACTGCACCAAGACTTTGGTACACCCTGTGAGAGAGTGTGTACATATACACATATGCATATACACGTATGTATATGCATATGTGTCTATATTTGGGGGGCGGGGTTTAATTTCACGGGCATAGGAACTACAATGAAGAAACTCTCTTTACTAGTGTAGATCAGTACCTGCTCTGTTGACTGGGACACTGAGAGGTTGAGGGAATTGTCCAGGATCACAGAGCCTAGATGTATCAGAAGCTAGACTTGAACCCAGGTAGTCATAACTTCTAAGCCAACTCGATTAATAAATGGAAACAAGTAAATGTGCAAATACAATATGGGTGTCCTTACCACTGCAAAGACCAAGTTCCATGAAACAAAAACAAGTACGTAGGAAAAAATTATCGTTGTCAGCATGAGTGAGACAAATTATTATATAAATATTTATACCTATGGCTTTTTCTTGGGGCTTTAGTATGAATTTATTTTCCAAAATGACTAGAAAAATGTACTTTAATGTGGAAAAAAATGTTGACCTGTATTTTTGGATTGAACATCCAGGCTCAGATATAAGCTGGAGAGACAAGGAAAGGCTTGTATTGGTCTTTTTAAAAATGGAATAACTTCCATACTACATAAAATTGTCATTAGCTTAATTTTTTAAGGTCATTCAGGGTGGCTACTTTTGGCAGTAGTGGCTTTGGCACAATTATTGCCAGTAATAACTTTATGTGAAGACATGCCAGCTTGAATTGCCAATAGCTAACTTGGAGGTAAAATTATAGAGGCATTTCTTGGAAAGGTGGCTAACTTTCCATTTGAATAGCCAATCCTAAAGACAGCAGAGGCTCTAAGAGTGAATGGATTGTTAATATGCAGGGTGTCCCAAAGGAAAAGTCTTAGTGTAGTTTTAAGCTTTAATAAACTTCAGAAGTAAATGTTAAGAATTTACAAAAACCAATGTTTGAAAGGTTATTAGAAATTTTAAAGTACTGATATTTCTTATTAAAATTCAACATAACCATCTTTTTGCTATATATCACATTTAGTCAATTTTCAAATTTTTCAAACTTAAAAATTTTCATCACCTGCTGCTTACTAATTGAAAGGATTGCATTCAAAATCCTAGCCTTGAGATCATCCAAAAAATGAGTTTTTGACACACACAGGACAGTTTTGACGTGAACCTCCAAGAAAAAGTCTAATGGAGACGACCAGGTTGAGTATAATGGCCAAGCAAAAGGTCCACCTGTATTGATTTTCTGACAAAGTATCATTCAGAAACTCACAAGTGGGATACATAATGACAGGGTGCCCCATCTTGTGAAAATTAAAAATCTATTTAAAATTCACATAGCCAAATAAATATCAAATAAATGTAAATAATTAAACTTTCAAATGAAGTGGTTTGGGAGGGGTAATTTGGTAACATTATAAAGTTATTAAAGCTTAAAACTGCATTAAAACTTTTAGGACATATTGTACTTTTAAAGTCCTAACCCTTTTCTTTGGGCCATCCAAGCTCCTGCCTATTAGCTTCCTGATATGACAGATAACTAATTTTGCCTTATTCTGTTACCATAAGGCAGCAGCTGCACAGTGTACCAGAAAGAGCACTGTACTTGGAAATGGATGACTTAGATTCCAGTCCTGACCCTGCTACTTAGAAGCTGTTTGACTATGAGCCTCAGTTTCCTTATCTACAAAACTATACTAAAACCACCTCTCCGAAGGTTGTGGTTCGGCTCAAATGAGACAGATAATGCATGAAAAGTAGTAAATTAACAGAGCTGCTATTATTTTTATTAAGCTACAATGCTGTGAATAATCCTAGCATCTCTGGAGTCTGCATTAACAGACACCACTGAGAAGACTGCAATTATCCATTCATAGGCTGATATTTTTGGTGATAAGTCAGCCCCCCTTATCTGACCTGCTCATTTGACTCCCTCCATCAGATAGCAGTAGTAGATAGAGAAAATATAAAAACTGACTGCAATTCAGTTTGTTCTTTAACAGCTCTCATGAGAGAGAAGGTGGAATCATCGGCTAAAATCAAATGTGGAGATTATCTGTAGATTTCATTTGCTCATGTTTCCCTTCATTAGCACACATAATGGAGAGTTGGCTATAAATTGCTCCATTGAGGGAGATATATTAACTCCTTCAAGTCCCTGGGGTCTATTAAGTAAATTAGCCTGCTATGAATACACTACATACTTATTGACCTTAAGAGAGTTGAGAGACTTCCAATAAGCCAGCAGTTTATGCTAAAAGAATTCTATTTTTTTTTACCTAACTTCTTAGGCAAATTTTCCCTTCTTACTGAACATGTATTTAAAATGGTAAGATTATTTTGCCCTATTTCAATTTCTGCAGAGGTCTGAATGAAATATTTTTGGTTTTTCAAGTCAAGTATTTATTGAGCGCTTACTATATTCCCAGTACCATATAAATGCATACATCAATACTATAGTTTTGGGGACTTTGGTTTTGTGTTTTATAAAGCCTTCTTTCCCAGAGCCTCATCTCTGGAGTTTTGGTCTTAGTTCCTACCCTCATATTTATTTTGTCCTATTATCCAGTTGTCATCTGTGATTTTTTTCTCAGTGAAAGTTGGTTTTTCCCTTCCAGGTGGGCAAAAGAAACAATCCTGGCTTCTCACCTGCATTCAACAAACGTGGTTTGGGACTCAGAGGGACCTTGGTTCAAGTTCCAGCTCCAGCTCAGCCACTTAGCTGTATGGGTGATGTTTGGCAGGTTATTTTTCTGGGTCTCGGGAATTAAAGGACTGGATTAGAAGGCTTCTAAGGACCCTTTTGGCTTTCAGTCTATGATCCTATACGACTCAGAGTACCAGACATTCACAGCTGGAATGTCTCCCTGCCCCCATTTCTGGAAACAGTGGCCACCCTTGATGAGCTCTACTGAGTGGCCATGACTCATTTAAAGTCACTGACTGAATCTGTATGCTTCTCACCTTTTAAAAAATATGTGGATTTGACTGACATTTTAAGGATGATTTTTAAATATCACTTACTCCCCACTACAACCCCCAAACATAAAAGAAATTCTTCCTTATAACTAAGAAAAACAGGTAATGAAAACAAGCTGACAAACTGCCCATGTCTGACCAAATCTTCGGCATTCTTCCTCCATATTCCTCCGTCTTTTCATAGGAGGAAAATTTTGCATCTCCAGACTTCTCAGCCACTTAAAGAACTGAGATTTCTTCAGTATATTTTAGAGCAGGGGTTCTTACCTTGGGAGTAACATGAACTTTAATTTTTATTATTTTAATAATTATTTCAATACAAGTGGTTTCCCTGTTAACCTTATGTATTTTATTTTATGCATTTAAGAACACTATTCTGAGAAGAAGGTCAAAGGCTTCACCAGAATGCCAAAAGGACCATGCCATAAAAAGTGTTTAAGAACCCCTGCTTTATTGAAAAATCTAGGTAAGGAATGCTCCTGGAAATACTAAAAGCTCCTCTGAGTAATATGGACTTCTCTCTAAACTAAGAAGTTCACAACATAGCCAATAACGTATTGGATCCTTGAAGTCTATTAATGTTGGCAGATAATAAAGTATTCTTTAAAAAATTTTTTTTAATCTTTTTAGACCATACCAGGAGATTATTCTTAAACGTGAATATTCTAAAAAATGACTATGTGGAAGTATGGTTATCCTTCCTATCCCCTAGGTTGCTTATGGTTTATAAATACATAAATTCATGTATAGGAGGGTTCTAAAATTAGCCCCAGTCTGAACTCTTCCCTTTTGGAACAGTATCGATTAGCGCCCTGTTGTCACTGAAGCAAAAGACCTAGCTGCTTTCAACTTTGAAACTTCAATCTCTAGAATGTCAAGTAGTATAAAGACAAACTACACTGACGTAACTTGCAATTAGCTTCTAAAATACAATTGCAATCAGCCCTGGTTGCCTGTCCTTACTCCAGAGTGATATTTGGTCCCAGGACATTTAGATAAGATGCTTTTCTGATTCTTCCCACTTTATTTGGAACAGGAGGCAAGAAGGTTTGTAAAACTGATAAAAAAAAAAATGTAACAAGAGTAAACCTGCCTCAGCCAGTGCAATGTTAGGCTAGAAATGGTTTACTAGAATTCCATTTTGTGAGAAATTGGCCAGTCACAGGATATTGGCTCAGCATTAAGCTAACCCAGCCATAACCATGGCTTTAAGAAATGAAGCTTAAAAGCAATTTTTCATCCCTCCAATAAACATGAATCACAGTCACAGAATGTTAGAGCTGAGAAAGAACAAAGAGATTATCTACTCCAAGTCTTCTTCCAACTGAGAGAACTAAGGCTCAAAGAGATTAAATGACTTGACCCAGGTTACACACCTCAAAAGCAGCAGAACCAAGAGCACAAGAACCCACCAGGTCTCCTGACTGCTAGCTATTCTGTGGATTTCATCATTCCATGCTGCCTGTGTTTGAAGGTCTACTCAGAGGCAAAATGATCCTAAGTCTTTGGCCTTCATGGTTTTCTTGGTGGAATAATCACCCAACTTCAACTACTGGTCTCAATTTAAAACTGGTATAATAATTCTATATTTTAAATATAATTATAGCAAAAAATTGAGGCCTCACCTGTATCTTAAGAGTTACTTTCCTTTGGGAAAACTCTTGCTTTTTCTAAAGGCATAGTTTTTCCTACAGACTTATATGCAAATATTTGAATTCTGATTTAGGTTCTTTAAGGCTAAAATATTATGAACCAGATGACAAACTTAAAATTTTTTTTTCTTTTAAAGGCAAAGCTTGACAACTTTTGCATTAAATTAAGAGTGTCTCAAATTTTATGAACTGGACACATTTTTTCAGCTTTCAAGGAATTAAACAGCCTTACAGCTTTTGAGGAATGAAAAATGAAATGAAAGGATAAGGGATAGAATGTCACTAATATTTACCTAGGATATCTCCTGGATCATATTTAGGTTTAGTAAAAGAGCTGGTCACTAATGGTCCTTTCTTCATCTTTCTTCTATTCCCTTCCCTTCTCATCATCTCCTCTAGTACTGGAAGAGATTCCAGACAAGTAAGAAAGCAGCTGAGAAGTCTCCAAGTTGGGTCCCCATTGCTGGCCAAACAGCTATAATGTCAGCTTCTTTTCAAATTAAAAGGTGGTAAAACTCAAAATACTTCTTGAGTAGGAAGAAAGAAGGTCATTTCTCTAATTTGGGGTTAGGTTGTACTGAAAATAACAGGTGCAAACAAAGAAATTGCTAAGCCCCACAACATCATGATCATAAGCATGTATCAAGTCATGTTCAAAGAGGTAAATACCACTTGTTCAAGGGACCTAAATGAAAAATATATTAAAGAATGGGAGGTAGTATAATATGGTAGAAAGCACTGTATTGGTAGTCGGAAGAAATGAAACCTCACTCTACCATTAATTGTGTGTGTGTGTGAAGTTTAGGAAAGTCATATACTTTTCTCAATCTCAATTTCCCCATTAAAAATTAGAGATGTGATCTCTAATATACCTTCCAACTTTGCTGTTTAATTATGGATTTATGAATATTCACTAAAATGCAAGTATTCCTTCTCATTTGCCTATTTTTCTTACCTTTCTAACACAGAAATATCCTCAATATAATGTTTTAAATTACTGCCTATCTACTAGTGGAGTTTTCTTCTGAAACTTTTCCTTTTATTACATATTTTTTTAATTAGGGCTTTCTGGGCTATTCTTCGGCCTTCCAGGAGGCTTTTCTTTCTGGTCTGGATTCCCAATTTATTTGATACTATGTGTAGTCACTCAGTCAATAAACATTTATTAAGCACCTACTATATGCCAGGCAGGCACTGTGCTAAGTATTAAGGGATACAAAAAGAGGCAAAAGACAGTCTCTCCCTTTAAGGAACTCTCAGTCTAATGGAAGACATAAACATACATACAAATATACTATGTACAGGATAAATTGGAAATAATTAAAAGAGAGAAAGTACTAGAATTCCAATGAATGAGAGAGGAGAGAGGTTATATGACTGGACCTGCACTTAGGGAAAATTGCTTTGGCATCTGAATGAAGGACTGATTGGAGAGGGAAAGACTTGAGGCAGACAGATCTACCAACAAGCTATTTTAATAGTCCTAGAATGAGGTGATTAAGGGTCAATTAAGCAAGTAAATGCTAACTAGGATTGGGGTTTCCTCAAGGTACACTACCTTAGTTTCATTAGTTCCTAAATCTTTAGAGATTCTCAAACTTTTTGGTCTCTTTTTACATTACATTAGCCTTTTATATTCTTGACAATTATTAAGGACCCTCCCCCCTCCAAAGAGCTTCTGTTTACATAGGTTTCTATCTATCAATATTTGCCATAATAGAAATAGTTCTTGGTATTATTATGAAAAGAGTTTTGACCTTCACAAACTCTATAAAAGGGTCTCAGGGAGCCCTGTGGGGTCTCCAGACCACACTTTGAGAACCAATGCTTTGGAGATTTCCTCAATGTCAACCCAGTGCTCATGTCCATGTATGCTACAGGTGGTTTCACGAAAATTACTTAGTGTTGCCTTGTTTTTAGAATTCTAATGATATCAAGGCTGTGATTCTCAGAGGCTGTAACTGCCTCTCCTATGGGACATGACTGGTTACTGATGCAAAGTCAGTTTCCCACAATTAAAATGGTTTCATGACCAACTTTTGCTGTTCTTCCCCCTTTTTTCCACTCATTGAATTTGCCAGTCCAACCTTTGATGCTTTCAGTCTCACTGATGTGGATACTCCTATCAACAGAACAGATCTCCTACTCTCATCCTGTTTTATTCTTGTCAATGTCTTTTCATAACCTGTTCAAAAATAACCCACACAAAGTTATGGAGGCCTGTTAAGGTTGGCTCAGTGGAAAAGTGCTGGGTCTGGACTCAGAAGACCTAGAGTTCAAATCTGGCCAAACCACTCGTGTGACGCTGGGCAACTCGCTTTTAACCTCTGTTTGCCTTAATCTACTTCTCCAATATCTTTGCCAAGAAAACCCTATGGACAACACTGGTGTTCTATGGTTCATAGAGTCGAAAAAGTTGGACAGGTCTGAACAAAGATTTATAAAGTGCTTCATGTACATTATCGCTATCTTTGCCAAGAAAATCCCAGATGGAGTCATGGAGAGTTAGATACAACTGAACAACAGTTCAGTTATGGGTTGAGCTAGATGCCTTCTGAGGTTCTTTCTAACTCTGAGATTACATAAAACAGTGCAGCCAGGCATGGAGGGTACACTACTCAAATCCCAGCTCCTTTAAAGTTTGAGGGCTAGCAGATCTCTTAAAGCCGGGAGACCTGGGCTGTTGTGTGCTAGGCCAATCAGAGGTCAGCAGAAGTTCCTAAATTTCACATTAATATGGTGAACCCTGAGGAGCAGGGGGCTACCAGATTGCTTAAGAAGGAGTGAACTTAAGGACTGGTTGTCAATGCTCCAGTGTGCATTAGTAGTGGGAAAGCTGTGAACTGCCCTTATACTTTCAACCCAGGTGAGATAGGGATACTCAGCCTTTGAAAAAAATAATGTGTGCAAATTCAAGTTCTGAGTTAGCAGCAGAACAAAGAAGAAGGCATAAAAAAATGGGAATGCTTTTTTATTAAACCAGACAAAACACTTTGAGAGTCCAGAGAGAAGAAAACTTTTTCCCCCGTTTGTTCCCAATGAAGCCAGAAGTAACAAAAACAAAAGGTGAGTGAACACATGCGTACAACCCACAAGGAGAAATGTGGTCTTGCCAGCCTTTATGCAAGGAAGTATTTTTGACTCAGCTCCGTGATAGAACAACAATAGCTCTGCCTTTGTGTTCTGCTCAATTTAGACAGAGACCTTTTACATATTTCTGTCTCCTGCCTACTCAGAAGGAGAAGTTAATCTATCACCCATCCACCCCCCCAACCCAAATTTAGTTTTTCTCTGGCTTTTTAATCTCTTAATTCTCTCAAGTTGTTGAAATCCAACACAAATGAGGCTTCCAGACTTTAAAAACCACACATTGCATCTTGTTCATCTGAAGCGAGAAGGAGTAGTTTAACCCAAGCTACCTAAACTGTTTAAAAACATGGGAGAACAAGGCTGGCAAATATTTCCTTTGCTCCTTCTGAAGTGCAGTGGCCTGGGGAGGGTTGGATTGCAAAGGAACAAAAAAGCAGTCCATTAAATAACTGAGGAAAATGGCTGTTTTGCTTGAAGAAAAAAAGTCTTGAAACAGGAAAGACACTACAAGGATGCTTTTCTGGATCGTTTGCCTCTCCCTTTCCTCCCTACCCTCCAAAACAACTGCTAGGATGAGTCCACATGTAGACAAAAACAGTTTTAAAAGTTGTCACTAGTGGAGAGAATCTGTTTTGCCTACCTTTCCTGAGTCAATCAACCTACCAACACTGGGGAGATTTTCTTAAAAAGAATTTTTGCCCTCAAGGAGTTTTTTTGTTTGTGTGTTTTTCTTTTTGCGGGGGTGAGGGGGGTGGGGGGTGGGGGGGGAGGGTGCTACAAGGTTAACGTGCAGACAACTTGAGAATAAAGAGCCAGTATAATCAAGTGCAAAACTGGTTCGGTATCATAGGTGCACAGAAAAAAATGACTGATTTATGACAAACCCACTCGATTTGGAACAGACCTCAGTGAAGAGATTTAGTACCTACTGAAATAGATCCTGTGATCTCCAAGATCCCCTCACCTGTTTCCTTTGATTTTATGGGCTCCCATTTCCTCACCTGTTTCCTCATATAGTTGAACTAGTTACTAGAAAAGCTCTTGGAGTTCCTTTCTGAGGCTTGGAAGACCAAGATTAAAGTCAATGTATCAAGGAGAACGGTTTCTTAACACAGGAAGGTAAGTAAGAAAGGCAAGAAGGCTACCTGAACCACAGTAATAAATTTATGTTTAATCTATTCTGCAAGTCTGGAAAATCTTAATTCCAGTACTCTAACTAAAGGAAAAGAAACTGGCATTATCACTGGACCATCATGGGTAATGTGGAACTGAGATAACTTGGTCAAAATTTGAAATTCCAGTAGTTATAATAACACCTCGAAAACTTCTTTGGAAGAGGAAAGGGAGAGCTGCCTGAACTCATTAAACCAGTTTTTCCATTTTCAGGGTCAGTAATCCTTCATAATTTATATCCCACCCCACTCCTCCTTTTCTGACTACAGATTAAAAATGTTTTAAATTGTTAGCTAAACATAGGAATAAAGCTGTTTGGAAAAAGGAGAGAAGAGTGGGAGGTTGGTAAGAAGGAAAAACAGTAAAAGTATCTTCATGAGCCAAAAGAAAAAAAAGCTTTTTAGTTTTACTTAAAAGCATTAGAGGAAAAACATAAACATCATAGCATCCAGAATCTCTGACTGCAAGGGCCCTCAGGACATCTACCCCAGCTCAGACCTGAACACTCAGCATCGTGCTGACGAGGACACTTCTGCTCCTGTCTGAAGACCCCCATAATGGGCAACTTACTATATTTTAAAGCCATCTATTCCACTTTGGAACTGCACTAATTAAGCAGCTTTTTTTTTAAATATCAATACCTAAAAATTAAATATGCCTCACTGTAACTATCACCCACTGCTCCTACTTCAGCTGTCTGGGGCTGAACAGAACATATACTTCTTTTCCCACAAAAGACGTTTAATGTATCTGGATAACTCCAAGCTTCCTTAAGTCTCTGCCAGGATAAACATTTCCAGTTCCTTCCATCAGTATTCTTCACATGGCATAGCGTCTGGTCCCCTCACCATCCTGGGAGCTCTCCTCCTCCAAATGTCCTACAGCTTGTCATTGTCCATAAAATGTCCACAGAAGTGAACATGATGTGTCTTGGATAAGGCAGGGTGACAATATCACTTGCCTCCTTCTGGCCATTATGCTTCTCAGCATCACCCGAGTAAACTCATTTTTCAGCTGCCATCTCATACTGCCGATTCACATTGGGTTGCATACAATCCCTTGAAATACCTAGAACTTTTTTTAGATGAAGTATCCAACCCTGCCTCCCCATTTTGGACTTGGACAGTTAACTTTATTTTTTTTTTACAGTACCTGACACCTATACAGTATGTAAGGTTCAGTCTCTAATTCTCCCATGTTAAACTCCCTTTCAATCCCTTCCTCTTGTAACCAGTGTTTGCTAACTCTCCTTTCGGCTGTCTTACTATCTTTGTCACCTCAACATCTGCATCTTTAGTTTGATAATGTCCATTATATTTCTATACCTTTCTAGAGTAAATGCTTTTTCAATGTGATACATTCTAACTACTGACTTAACTACTCTGTAGCTGAGAAACATTGTTGGGGCAGGAGGTTGCACAAGTAACGTAGGTTGATCTTTTCATAGATACATGAATACATGTACGTATATTGAGATATTTATATGCACCCCATTTCTCCCCTCTCCCTTTCCAGCTACAAGTTAAGAAATAAAATTAGGAAGTGTATATGCTATATATCTAAATAGTATAGATAAATGTGTATGGATATCTCTATTTATCCTTAAGAATTTCTGCTCTTTCCTCACCCAGGTGCTATTCACTTTTACTTCTTAGCTTCCGCTCTCACACTGTACATGCTTAAAAACAGAACAGTCCCTGCCCTCAGAAAGCTTATGTTCTACTTGAGGGAAACACCATTTATGCTAAAGAGTAAATATGAACACATAAGTAATTCCCAGGAGCTAGCAACTAGATTGATCAGGACAGGCTTGCTGTAAGAGGTGGCTCTTGAGTTAAACTGTGAAGGAAATTAGACCCTTTGTAAGGCCTGCAAGGAGGGAAAGCATTCGAGGAACAGGAACTAGCCTGCACAACGGTAGGTATATGGAAGATGGATCTCCTACATAGAGAATAATAAATATGCCAGTTTGGCTGGAACATATACTGCATGAGAGTTATGTCCAAAAATCCTGGAAATGTAGACTGGAGCCAGAACTGAAAGGCTTTATAAGTCAAAAAGACTTATTTTGTTCTCAAAGCAAAGTGGAACCACTTCACCTTCTTGAGCCTGGGATTCTATTCTGTCAGAGTTATGTTTTAGGAACATCAAATTTGGCAACTCTGTAGGAAGTTGCCTACTTAGGAAGACCAAGTAAGAAGCTATAGTAATCATCCACAAAACAGGCTATATGAATCTGTGAGTGGAGAAAAGGGGATGCAGCCAAGGGGTGCCAAGAAGAAAGCACCAACAAGACTTGGCAACTGATTCTAGATAGAAAGGGTGAAGGAAAGAAAGAGTTAAGAACAAGCCCAAGTGACAGAAAGGATGATTGTACCCTCAACAAAAACAGGAAAATGAGGAAGTGGGGAGTTTAAGGGAAAAGATAATGAGTTACACTAAATTCATGTGGAGTTGGAGATGCCTACAGAATATCAAGCTGCAATTCATCTAACAGGTAGTTGGTGATGTGGGAATGGAGTTTAGGAGAGAAACCAGGCAGACGGCAATCTTGATTTCTGGCCTATTCAGGGGAAAAAAAAAACTGAATAGATGCTAATTCTGGAGCTGTTGTAACTTTAAAGCCAAAGTGCATTTTCAGATATGCATAAAGTACACTGTACAGATTATCACGTCAAAAATTTTCAGTATATTGGTTTTGCTGAATTTTTTCCTCTCTTTTTCTTAAAAAATGGTTTTTTTTCTCCTTACAACAGCTGTTCAGGAAGAGGATAGCAAGAGGGATGCAGGGGGAAATCTAGTCAATCTAAAAGTAAATATATCAATAAAAATGATTATTTTTAAAGTGTATCAGTGTCCCCTCCTTCCCCAAATGCTAAGCCTTAAATCCTTTGAACAATTGTTAAAGGCCTTGGATAGCAGAACACGTCGGAATGTTTTAGTATAAAACATATAAATGGAACTAAAGCAGGGGTGGGGAACCTGTGACCTTAAGCCACACGTGGTCTTCTAGGTCCTTGGGTGTGGTCTTTTGACTGAGTCCAAGTTTTACAGAACAAATCCTTTTATTAAGGAGATTTGTTCTGTGAAATTTGGATTCAGTCAAAGGGCCACGCTTGAGGGCTTAGAGGGCTACATGAGACCTCAAGGCCACAGGTTCCCCACCTCTGGTTTACGGAAACAAATTTCAAGTCACCGAATTCATTTTTTGTCATCCTACTAGTCACATTAATGGCATAGTTGTGAACTCAGATTTTATCACAGCAATAGAAGTGGCAGTGTGACATGGTGGAAAGAATTCTGAATTTGAGGTTAATGGATCTGGTTTCATATCTTGCTCCTGCTCCTTATTCTCTGCACTAATTTGCACAAGGGTAAAAATGAAGGGATTGGAGCAAATGATAGGTCCCTTCAGCTCTAAATCCTGAGATTCTAAGCATAAGTAGTGCCTCCTCTTCCTTATCTAATGATAAAAAGATAGCTTTTCACAAATTGAAACACAAGGTAGCATCTGTTAAATGCTGAATGAATGGTAGAGACATTACATCAAGGGGAGCTCTAGGAGTTCCAGGGAAAGAAAAGGTCACTCATGCCAATAATCATTTGAGGTTTCACCGAGTCTGTATGAATGCATCATTTTACATTGGAATTCTGCCTCTTTGTTCGTTGAATGCTTGGTATTTTATCTTGATGTAGCCAGGTTGGCAGGCATATTCTCAGGAATTACTTCCCAACCCCCATCTCTGCTCATAGAGAAAACATAAACATAAAAGTGGCAAATTTACTTTTTTTTTATTAACATGCCTCTTTAGAACTTCAGTGGACCCTGGATCAAATCTGTAGATAGTTCTATTGGTGAAAACTGAAATGTAACTATTCATTCTGCCTGTAGAGAGGACAACAATGAGGGTGTTGGACCTGGACTGGGGAAGCCCTGAGCTCAAATCTGATGTTAGGCACTGACTAGCTGTGTGACCACGGGCAAGTCACTTAAGCCTGTATGTGCCTCAGTCTCCTCATATTTAAAATGGGGGTAATAATAGCCTCTATTTCACACAGTTATTGTGAGGATCAAATGAGTTAACACAGGTAAAGCACTTTGCCAACTTTAAAGCAGTACATAAGTGCTGGCTTGTCATAAATTCTTGTTCATATTCTCCCATAGGAATAATACCTTTCTCCTCTCCCTGTCTAATTAATCTTTATCTTTCTATGGGAGCATTTAAGATAGCTCTGACACATTAATTCAATGAGACTGGCCTTCCAACTACATGTCATCATCTGGTAAAGGACATCTTCCCATCCATTAGGTTTTTTTGGTATGAACTATTAGGCTTTCACAAAGGTCTATTCCAGGGTCTCACTGTAGTATGGATGAGACCCTGAGATCAGAAAGATTATGGCCATGAGAGGAATAAGTACTGGCAGAGTCTTCCATTTTGGAAAACCTTTGAGTATTATTTAGTCCCAAGGACTGTCTGATGCCTATGCTGCTGTTGTTGTTAGGCTTGTTTCAGTATTTTTGAAATGACAACCATTTCCATAATTAGAAATAAAGGGAAAAAAAGTTTTAAATGGCCCTCAGTTCTGTTTTGTTCCCCTCCTCAGTGATGGTAATGGAGTGGTGATAGTGTGCTAAGTATCCCCATCATTTTAGAGGTCTATAAACAATCACAACTGTTGGAACCTTAACCATAAGATCTTTATTCAGTAACAAACTGAAAGAGCTGGACCACATCACTGTTGACACTCAAATGATTAACAAGACCACAAGTCAAAGAGAAGTTGAAACTAAACAAAAAGAATGCTTCTAAAACTGTCCTTGGATCAGCTTTGGATCCAACTGGGATCAGAAAAACTATGTCAAAATTTAGTTGCCCAGAGAAGTTCATCAGCATTGTACATCAATTTCATGATGGCATGTTTGCTCAGGTTCTGGATGGTGGACAATACTCTCGTGCCTTCCCAGTCACCAATGGAGTGAAACAGGGCTGTGTGCTTGCTCCCATTTCTTAGCATGATGTTTTCAGCCATGTTGTCAAATGCTTTCAATGAGGATGAACATGGCATCAAGGTCAACTACCGTACTGATGGTAAGTTCTTCAACTTGAAAAGGCTACAAGTCAAGACCAAAGTGGAGGGAGTGTTGGTGCATAATTTTCTGTTTGCAGATGATTGTGCACTTAATGCAGCTTCTGAAGCTGAGGTGCAACAAAGTATGGATCAATTGTCTGCTGCCTGTGCTAACTTTGGCCTAATAATCAACACCAAGAAAACACAGGTGCTCCATCAGCCACTACCACACCATCCATATGTGGAACCATTGCTTATGACAAATGGAGAAGTTTTGAATGATGTGAATAAGTTCGCTTACCTTGCTAGTGTACTTTCCAGGGATGTACACATTAACAATGAGGTTGACACACGCATTTCCAGAGCTAGCTCAGTGTTTGGGAGGCTCCGAAGAAAGGTTTGGGAGAAAAGAGGTATTAGACTAATTACCAAACAGAAGGTCTACCGAGCTGTTGTGCTGATCTCATTGTTGTATGCCTGCGAAACATGGACAGTCTGCCAGCACCATGACTGGACACTGAATCGCTTCCATTTGAACTGTGTTAGGTAGATTCTGAGGTCACCTGGCAGGATAAGGTACCAAATACTGAAGTCCTTGCTTGAGCTAAACTGCCAAGAATTCAAACTATGCTTCAGAGAGTGCAACTCCGATAGGCTGGCCACGTTGTTTGAATAAAAAATATATGCTTGCCAAAAAGACTATTTTATGGAGAACTCATATGGGGCAGACAATCACATGGTGGTCAGAAGAAGTGATACAAGGATACTCTCAAAGTCTCTCTCAAGAACTCTGGATTTGACTGTGGGACATGGGAGACACTGGCACAGGACCACTCAGCATGGTGTGCCCACATCAGAAAGGGTGTTGAGCTCTATGAGTAAAGCAGAAATGAAACAGCACAAAGTAAATGTAGGATGTGAAATTTGGAGTAACCACCCCCAGATGTTCACACAGATTACCTGTGCTCAATCTGTGGTAGAGCATTTTGAGCTCATACTGGTCTGATCAGACATCGTTGAAACTTTATTTTATCATGGTGATTTCACTTTGGTCCTCTTCTAGAACAAAGGACAACAACCACCATGAAAACTTTTTTTTCCAGAGGAGAATCAGGCACTAAACAGTGTGCACCATGCACAACACCCCACAGGATATCATTTAAAACAAAAATGGAAAATGAATGTATCTTAAAAGAAAGGAAGTGACTTGTTATTAATACGATAGTCATTCAAAAGCTGCCCATATTGTATGGCCAGACCTTACTTAATTATCATCTAAATTGGAATAAAAATATGAAGACACTGCATACACTTGCAACAGCTACCACCTGATTTATTCAAATAAATAAATCATCCAATAAATCATAATGAAAAATGGGAAATGAAAAAAGGCAATGATATTAATTTTGTTCACTGCCATTTTCTCTAGGTTAAGTGGGTGAACGGCAGGTAACTTTTTTTATTACATAAAAACTTTTTATCATTATCACTCTGTAAATAAGACGGAGACACTAAAAAACTGAATGACTCTGTTAGGGTCTATTACTCTTCAGAGAGCTGTACAGCGCTCCATTTATACAGTTAGCACTCTGCTTTACTTGTTGTACTCCAGCAACCTTGGGTTACTGACAGTAAAGGGCCTTAAAAGTCATATCTGCTTATTTCCTTGATAACTTTATCTTAAGAATTACTTATGAACTCTAAAATCAGTAACCTTTTTAGGCTACCTTAGCCCTGCTTTATTTCTGAGCTCCTTTATTTCCATTTTTTGATAGCTCAAAGCATGATTTTCTCTTCATTTGATGTTGAGCAGAATCCAGTTTCAGTACCATCACTTAAAGCCTCCTGGCACTCTGAACAGTGATAACCTGGGAGCAATAATAATTCCCCTTATCTGTGTGCTATTTAATGACTGCAGTACTGCCTTGGGAGCAATAAACTAAGTCTCCTTCCCTGACTGCAAACACATCCTTTCCTGTTTTTTTCCCTACTGGAAAGACCTTTAGCATTTCAAATTTATTCTGATTACTTTGTTAGGATCTGGCCTTTTTGCCCACACATAGAAAAATTGGCTTCTGGCTTGTTGCCTCATACACTTTTGGCCATGGTCCAGATGGATCATCCAATAGTTTGTCATGCAAAGACAAGGAAGGTTAGAAGATTGTTTGAGTGGCCTTAACAAATGATGGGGTCAGCAACATGTCACAAAAATACAGTACACTTGTAGAAACAGCTTTCTAGAAAATTATATCCTCTTCTGCAAAAGAATTGTTTAGAAGAGGACAGAAGGAATCACAAACAAAAAGGACAGCTATAAAAATAATATGTTGATTATATACCCTAGAAAAAAAGAGCGAAGTGTATATAATATTCAACTTCATGTACACCCCTTTCTGTCCTATTATGTCTAGGTAAGTACTCATTTTATTTAATATTTGTTAAATATGATTAAAAGGGGGTGGGGATTTTTTAAGTATTAAAAAATGAGCTGATTTTCCTTTCCACCCTCAGTGATTGAGAACCTATACTGAATTCTCTTAGTTGCTTCTTTTGCCCTTTTACTTAGTAGACTTGCTTAAAATCTGCTCTTATGATTTTTCTTCATCCCTTATAGAAAAAACTCTGATTCTCTACATTGTGTATTCTGAAGCAGAAGTATTTTGTTGGAAAGCTTTCCTGTTACATATGATTTGCATTTTTTACTAGACACTTGGTCTTAGAAGACAAACATTTTCATTATTTCTTTGTACAGCGGTAAGAATGCCAAAATGCAAATTGAGAGCGTCCTCTGAAGCCCAGATACCCGTAGAGGGAATCGTTCTCACAGTTTTATGAATGCAGTTCTAGGCTCTAAAAATGTGGCCTCCCTTTGATTGTAGATCCCCTAGAAACTGAATTCCCCAAACTCCCGCACTACATTTTCGCCTCATAATAATAAAACTTTATTTCCATTCCCTAAACTTACCTTAAAACATGTCACACAATCAAATGAACTGACCTGCACTGAAGTCCCTTTTAGGAGAAACCGCAGGAAAGTGAGTCAAGTACTACTTATTCAGCCCAGTTCCTGTGCTCCAGAAAACCAACTTACTCTTCTTCCGACCAACAAAAACAACCGCTTCCGTTTGCACGGCGGTTTTCTGAAAATAGCGTTTCCCTAGCTCGGTAGGACCGACGTAACAACTCCGTACCGCCCATCCGGCCAACGAGAGGCAAGGGACTCGCCCAAGGTCACACGCCGCCGGCCGGGAGTAGCCCGGCTGGGGCAGCACGCCCCCAGGCCACGCCCCCCCGCCCCAGGTAAGGGCCCAGCGAGGCGGCAGAGCCGGGAAAAGGCCGCAGGGATGGGGCCCGGCTCACGGGGGGCTCGAAGGGTCAGGGTTCCAGAACCAGACGGGAGCGTCGCCTGCGTGACCTTGGGTAAGTCACTTACGGACGCTTGGTCCCGCTCTTCGGAAGAGGTCGGTGGGTGCGGTCCGCTCGTCGGCGCTTCCCGGGGACGGACGTGCGGCGCACGTGGGGGAGCCGGGCTGGGGACCAACCCGCCGGGAAGGCACGCTCCTCGTCGGTCCCGGGACCCCGCGGAGACACCTTACTCAGACTCCGGCCAGCCCTTCGTTCCCGGGAGGCCCGGTCGGCCGCCTCGGCTTCCAGGGGCTAGGGCTCGGCGGGAGCCGGCGCGGGTGGCGGAGCGGGACCAAGCACGCACCGGGCACCGCACCGCCGGCAGGCTCGCTCTCCGACTCCCGGGACGTGACTCGCATGGAGCGAACTACAAAGGCCGACAGACGCCGCGCCGTGCTCTCCACTTTGAACGTCGGGAGCTGTAGTCCACACGCTCCGCCTTCCGGTAAGCCACCAAACCCCTCCCACTCGTATCTTCCGGGGTCGGGGGGGTGGGTGTGGAGCCTTAATTCCGAAGTAAAACCGTCGCCTCAGCGGGGGAGCAATCGAATAACCACCTCCAACTCCCCGAGCGGGCCGCTGACCAATAAGGTGGGCCGGCTCCAGTCATGTGACTCGCACCGGAGCCGCGCTTTTGTGCCTACAGTTCCTGTGCGCGAGAGGCTGTCTCTTCTCTATGGTTTCTCCTGGTCGTAGGAGGGTGGATGGGCCTCTGGAGGACTCCGTACATTCTTCCTCCATTACCTCACTGTCTCCGGAAGGCTGCCGGGATAGCGGAGGACCCAGTTCCTACCTCGGCTCGGTCCTCCAGCCGCCCAGGGAATCCCTCCAGCAGCTCCTCCTGGCCGCCGCCGCCGCCGTCGCCGCCTCCGCCTCCGCCTCCGCCTCCTCCTCCTTCTCCTCCCCCCTGCCTCCTCCTTTTCCTCTGGCCTGGCCCGGCCCGACGCTCTTCACTCCGACTGGAGGGCCCGCTTCTCTCCGGAGCCCCCACCCAGGCGCATGGCTCCATGAAGCGGGAGGAGGAGGAGGCACAGCGCGAGAAGTCCCGGCTGCTCCAGGGACGGGAGAAAAGGTGAGAAACTCGGGTCGTCGCCGCCGCCCTCCGCGCCCGGTCTGCCGGGGCCGGGGGCCCTGGGGCCCGAGGCCGGGATTTGGGGGGGGGGGCCACCGGCTGTAGGCCGGAGGACTTGAGGCAGCCTCGTGGCCGGGGGCAAGCGGGGGGACCCCCGCGGCCCGAGCCGGCCCGCCGCCCCCGGCCCCCTGCGGCGGAGCTCCGGCTGCCTTTCTTTTAAAACCCTTTTCGAAACAGTCTCGGGTTTGTGGAAAGTTTGGCGGTGTCGGGCGCCCCCTGGCGGCCACCGCCGGGCCGGGACCCGGCGCCCCCTCCCCCGGCGCCGGCCTCCCCTCCCCCCAGCCGGTCCCGGCTCTACCCGCCGCCCCTGCCTCGTTACCCCTGCACTTGGGCTGCCTCCGCTTCCTCTTCCCCCTCGGCTCGCTTAGCTCCTTCCTCCCCCATCCTTCCTCTTCTTTCCCACTTTCCCTTCTCCTTGCCCGCCGGCCTCCCCTTCCCTGTCCCCCTGACGTCTCCCACTTCTCCGTCCCTTCCCCTCGTCCCGTGGTGCCCCGTTATCCTCCTACTTGGCACATCCCTACCCTTTCCCGCCGTCTTCTGCGGGATTTCTTGGACTGCCCCGGCCGCGGGCTTCCCTGTCATCTCCCCAGCCGTCTCCTGACCCCGGAGCCTCCCTTGTGGCTTCTCCAGTCTGTCCCAGCTCTGTCCTGGCGTGACCTTCTCCTGTCCTCCTCAGCACCCTTCCTCTGGGCCTCGCCGGCCCGTCCCCACTTTCTGACTTCACCTGCTGCCTGAGCAGAGCCTCCCAGAGATCCCTCCCCTTCCCCTCCCTCCTACTCAGCCCCCAGAACGAGGGGGCCTGCTCAGCACCCTCACTCTTTTCCTTGGAGTTCGACCCGTCTGCTGGTCCTTACTCCCTCTAGCCCTGGGAACCAGAGGAGGACTGGGGAGTAGGAATGTGGGCTTCTGGAGCTTCCAGTCATCTTTGCTACAAAGAAAATGAAATGGGTTGCCCCTACTATCCTGGCAGGGGTATTGAGAGGGGGCTGTGTCCATCAGTTCTTTGCTGATTGCTTTTCTGAAGATGTGGAAAATTCTTTGTTCGTGGAAATCAGGGGCAAGCAAGTTTTAACTTAAAGTTAGAAGAATTTTTAATGCACTTTGTATCCCCCAGCATTTTATAAAACATTAAATTCCTCAACACCCTTCCCTTCGATACAACATCAAGAATAGGGTAGTTCGGGAACTATGACCATTGCTGCTGCTTTCAGCTAGTCTACTAACGTTTTCGAGGTTTCTGAATGTTTTGAGGTGAGGAAATCCTATTCTGCAGCGACAGTTTTTTAGAAATTGCTCTTTTTTTTTTTTTTACCTACTCCAGAGAAATAGGCTTTATTTCTCCTTTCTGGATTTTGTTAATTCACTGCCTTTACATTTTAGGTACAGAAAGCAGGAATGGAACTGGAAAAAGGAAAATTCATTGCAGATACAAAATAGCTCCCCCCCTCTGCTGTAGCTGCCCCTCTGGCCATATACATTTTCTGATTTCAGTGAGTATGACCTTGTACTTACTCAAAATAAAATGTGTACCTGTCTTAGAAATAAAAGAAAACTTTACAGCCTAGGTGTGCGTGTTCATTTCCAATATGAGGTCCTGCATACCTTGAAAGCTTCCAGTTTTGATGTTTTTAGTTCCCCAAGGAGGCCTGATAGTGATGGGATCCATTGTTCTTTCTTTCTCTTTTACTTTAATTGAAGTAACTTTATTTTCTATAGTTTGCAAAGCAAAATTGGAAGAGAGCATAACTTCAGCTTTTCCTTTTTATTCTAGTCAGGTTATGATTTGCAGCAAAGACTGCATGAAAATAAAATTCACCAAGTGTACTATACTAACTAAACACTATTTCCACTGGTTTTGACAAGAAATAGCCTCTGGAGTTGTTGCAGATCAGTATTTAAGGGAATTCATAGAACTGTACAGTAAGTTTATGCTGTACATTGCTTCCTGGAGCATTTGTTTGTCTCAACTTTAGCTGTTGATATCATTTTCATGAAATCTAATTCGTCCATAAAATTCACAGATGGTATGGAAAACAATTGGCATACTAAATATAAACCCCAAACAAAGGTCTAAAGTGAAGCTTTATAGCAATTAATTCCATAGAATTTAACAAGAAAGCCTTTTTTGTATTTTCAAGATTTTCCACACACATTAGAAAGCTTTGTAGATATGTAGAATTGGTTTTTAGCCCTCTTGAACAAATTATTATTAAGCCAAGGCTCTGTGAAGTTGTGACTGGTTCACGGTCACATAGTATCAGATTAGGAACTCAAACCCAGGCATCTGACTCATCCTGAATTGAAGAAGTATTGAACATCTGTCCAAATAGGTTTTGGAAAGAAATAGTAAATAATGCATATGTGTTATCTGTGTACTTGTTTCTGGGATGACAGGGTTGAAATTATAATTTACAAACAATTATTGTTCTTGAAGTGGAGTTAGCAAAAATAAGGAACAATCCTTGAAGCAGTTGTTGGAGGCAAGTACCAGAGTGTTTTTTCCCCTCTTACTCATTTTTGTAGGCACGACAAAATTATAGCTCAGGTGCTGTTTCTTTACCCATAAAATTAGTTAATAAACTTGTGGGTTTTTTATCTTTCCTTATAACAAAGATTGTTATGTCTTACTCAACTTTGTAGACAGTTTGATTAAGACAGATTTCAAGATTTGAACAGAACTCTTACTTTTATATACCCAAAAGTTTGTATCCCTTTTGTTAGAGGACCCAAGTCTTGGAAATGATATTCTAGGCTCTTTCTCAAAAAAATAAAAGTACATTTTTCCTCAATTCAGACTTTGATAGCTCTTTTAACCCTAACTTGGAAAATAACCCCAGTTAACCATATTGTGTAGTAGTTAACCTTCTTTTCAACAGGCTTCATATTTTCTCCAACAATGGCATACATATCAAATGATCCTTTTTTTTTAAAAAAAAGTATGTTCCTTTGTAATACCAGCTTTTATTAAAGACACAGGTGGGTGAGGGTTCCTTCCCACTTTGGGATAGCCCATGAACTACTTAGTTTTCTTAACATCTCATACTGAAAGGTCAACAAGTGAGTTTATTCATAAGCATACTATTGAAAGGGAAAAAAAGTGATCACTAATGACAAAATTAAAAGTTCATCAGAAAAGTAATGCTATGTTAATCATGTAATTTGTCAAACTATAAAGTGGTTCTTTGTAGAATATCTGAATATTAAGACTTGTTCTCCAGCATGTCTGGGAACCAGTAATCACCAATGTCATGTTAGAGAATTTTTTTATTATTATTATACTGCTACCTGTAATAAGATAATGCTATTTTTAACAGGGATGGTGGTCCTTTTCAAATGATTGAGATTTACAAGGGACAGTCAAGCATAGTGTCGTAGAATGTTCATCTAGTCTAGTATGTGGAGCCATGAGGGAAGGGGCAGAGGACATTTGTTTCTGTCAAGAAAAATGAGCTGTTTCAATCCCGTCAGTTCTAGGTCATTTCAATAGCCTATTAAAAAATGTGGATTAGCTTAAGAATCTCAAACTTATTTGTAAAATAAAATTATTCAGAGTGGAATTAATAGATTCCGCTATAGATCATAGAATTATTGAGTTGAAAGGGACCTTAAGAAGTCATCTAATCTAACACCCATCTGAATCCTGAGTCTTCTCTGCAACTTTATAAATTGCCATCAAAGGTCACTTTACCTGTACAGATGAATAAGTCTTAAGCTTTAACTTTCTGTCACACAAATTCAAACTTTTTTAGTTTGCAAACAAAAACTCCCAAATGAAGTAGCAGCTTGTGTCCCTTTTTCAAACCAGAGCCACCAGAACTTGAATGTATGCAAAAATACTCTAATATGAAGACTACCCTAATTGAAAGCTTGAACAGTGGATTTTAGCAGACAAGATAACTAAACTGCATAATTTAAACTTAGTAAATTTAAGTGACTATTCAGTTAAACTGAGAAATTTGTAGCTTGAGTTATCTGAGTTGACAGACTGCTTTGCTATGAATAATTGTTCAGTCATCTACTTCGCTTTGAGTGGAGTTTACAATTCTCAGGCATTTTCTGATTGTATGTGTTCGTCCTTCATTGCCAAAGAAGACCATGCCATCAGAGAAATGACATGACTTACACTTTGTTTGGAGTGAGGGAGGGTTGTGCAGGTCACCCACCTCACTTCTCTAGAGCCGTCTGAATCCAGTGACCAGATATTCATCAGGATGACTAGAGATGACCCAGGAGGAGGCAGTTGGGGCATTTTCTGATATGACAAGGATGGATGACCACAGTCAAAATCACCTTATTGCTTCAGTGACAACTAAGTCAGCACCATAAAGGAATGGAGAACCTAGTGATCAGGTTGTAGATTGTACCCTCTGAAGAAAAATGTGTCATTTTCACATGAAAATTCCTACAAGATAGTTTCTAATTCAGTTGAACAGACGTTTATAAAGTACATGCTGTGTGCAAAGCAGTCTTCTGGGTGAAAGGATAACAAAGACACAACGCTGCGGGAATACTGTCCAACTCTGAGGTCTTTAGATAAATTAAAACCTTGCAGTCAACCTGGAGTGCATATTCTAGATGATTGATTACTTTTGTTTTTGTATTCATAATTATTCATTCAGCACATGTTTATAGAGAGCCTGATATAAGAAAGACACTAGGCACTGTGAAAGACAAACACTTTAGGCCCCACCCTCCATCTTATAAACAACTGACAGGGAGCTCTTCCATGTAGCTTAGCATTTCTAAATGGCCTTAGTACTTTCTAAATCTATTGATCACAAAACCAGTCACAGAACATAGGTAACTGATATGAATTCTTCCTCCCAAAAAAAGGAATAACAAAATCACTTTCTTTATCAATAAACATACGCATAATTGAGAAACCAGAATCTCTTAGATTTATTTGAGGACCCTTCAATCTGCTTGGTGCATTGGGAAGGTAGTAGCAAACAGGATTCATCATAATTGTATTAGAAATTATAATAGCACAGCTAATGGGAAAATATGAAGATAGTTTAATCCTGAGGGAATTTTGTTCTGTGTAGGGTTGAAATTTGATGTTGGTTAGATGAATAGGAAAGCTAAACCAATCTTAATCCCATCAAGAGGCAGACACACCTATTAGTCAAGTTTTCTTCCACCTGTGGACAACATTCATATCCCACGAGAATGAGATTTCAACTAGTTCATTTTCATTAACAAGGGCATCCACTTTGATTTGGACAAATAATAGGAAAGTGATATACTGCCAGCTTATAATGTTTGTTTTTTTAAACAGAGCTCTAAGACTGTAAAAGTTACTATGTAATCGAATGTTTGCTTTTGTTGATGGTTACTAAATTTGAAGTCACTATGTATCAACCTAGAAAGATTGGTCTCATTGATATGTAATTTTTATTGAAACAGCATCTTATAACATCCATTCCTAATAAATGGAACAGTGACTTTAAAGCACCCAGCCTAGACTGCTGCTTGAGAGAATTGTAAACTATTGGTGATTTTTCCTCAAAGTGTTAGAGAAGAGAGAAAACAAATTTACTCATGGTTTTTGGAAGAAGAGAATTGTGCCATTGGATAGTACATCTATTTTTGTCTAGTCAGACAGATGGGCAGTCTGTCATGGTAGTATGCTGTTATTCAGTTAGATTAAGTTCTACTATCAAGTACCTAGTATTTATTTGGTCATTGTGTGGCAGACCCAAGGGTTATCTTGCCTGTCTGTGTAGGTGGCTGTTTGGAACTAGAGTTGCAATAATTGTTTACCTTCAAAAGTTTTGTTTTTGGCATATGTGAAGATTAAAAAAAACATAATGGACCATTTTGGAGAAGTTTCTTTTAATTATCAGGTTCATGCTGCAGGTACATGTAAGATTGACACTGTCAGATTTGCCTTAGTTGACTAGTGAGGTTATTGAGTTATTACTAGTTTAGTGATCTCCAGAGAAATGCCCAGGATAAACAAAACCAGGAGATCTTTTTGTCTTTCATTGTGTATAAGAGCTCCAGTAGGAGATAGAACCAATACCAAATTGAAAATAAATTAGAATGTGACCATTTGTATGAGAGTTCTGAAAGCAAGCACATTTCAGATACCTAATTGTGTGCTGAGTGCAGGCAGAACCTTCTCCCAATCTCATTTAATTTCAGACCTGATATAGATTTGGAATTCTTCTTTCTTACTTGGTTTGAAGAATTTCGGTAAAGTTACAGGTCTTCTCTTAGCTGGGTTTTTAGCTTAAGAATATAGCCACCATATACAAAATTGAATTATGTGAAAGAGGAAATTTTTTTTCTTTGTATGGTTCAACCTTTGTCTCCTCTAAGCTAAAAAACCCTCTAAGGGGCTTTTTTTTGCTTCTCTCAGGGCAGGGGACCTAAATGCAGAGCCACCTAAGGACACTGATGGCTCCACTCAGATTCCAGCCCTCTACAGATAATACTGCTTCATCACTCTACGGTTTGTAGTTAATACATTTCCCCATAAACATTAACTAATTATTCCCTATCCTTACTTGTCCCTATTAGATAATTTAGAAAATGATGCATAGGCAAGGATGCCAATAGTTTTCATCTTATACTAATAAGACAGTGGCAGAATGAAGTTTAAATATATTATTGTCTTGTAGTTGAGGTGATGACGATAGGTTTTATTTTGTCCTTTTTTTTTTTTAAACTTCCACCTATAGTGGCAAAATCTGCCATTAAAATTGTTCTTTAAGCATTGTGAACAGATACCATGGTCAGGATTTAGCAAATAGGTAGTTTAACATTATTTATTAATCTATATCAGATATTATCTTAAATAAGAGATTTCTTGCTCTTGCTAGCATTTGACTTTGCTTACCTTGATGGTGAAAACTAAAATGGGTGTTTCCCTGTGGGTGGTCAGAGTCCCTGGGGAGATATTAAATGTTTGTAGGGAGCTTCAATTTCTCCCATAGTGAGTGTCAGCTCAGGTCTAACTCAGAACTCACTAAGTGACTCAGAACTCTTACAGGGGGAATGGAATTAAGAGTTCTGGGTTGTTTACTAAGACAACTTTGCCACCAAACTAGCTTTTATGACTTTGGCCAAGTCATCATCCCGTTGGACCTCCATTGCTTTATCCATAAAATGAAGGAGTTGGCTATCTAAGGCTCCTTCTGGTTCTAAAATTCTATAATTCTAGTATTAAAACTAGTCTGTTATAAATTGTCCCAGAGTAGTTTCTGTTATTATCCTTATGACTAAAAGTCCAGTAGATTTTACTGCCAGATTGTTCGTTAACATTTTCCTTCTCATTATCATCAAACAGCATTTAAGTGTCCCCTTGCAGTTCCTCTTAATTTGTTTTTGTTTGTCTAAGTGGATTTCATGCTCTTTGACTCATTTTTCCTTTCTGTGAAATAAATAAAATGTGAGCTGTATCCTGGTAGTCTGGTCATATTGATCACCTTTTTATATTGTTATGTTACTCTGTCCTGGTTTGTCTGGTTGTAAATTTTTTTTAAATTTTTATTTATTTTGCAGTTACAGTAAGCAATGTGTAGAGCTTGAAGAGGGTTCAAAAGAAAACTAAAAAGCATTTAAAAGTTGGAAAATCAGGTGTATAAAGGAGGAAAGGTGAAAGTAACTAGTGTTATTGTTGAGGGTTGATTAATGATGGTCTTTTGACTTATTTTGAATTCTTACAAAAGATAGTGGTATTTAAAGCAGTTATAGGAAGACACAGTGGTTGGGTGGAAGGAGTGCTGGATTAGAACCCAAGAAGACATAAATTCAAATCCTGTGTCTGCTGCTTTAATACCTGTGTTATCTTGGACAAGTCACTTCCCCTTTCTGAATGTCATTTTCCTAGATTGGACTAGATGACTTCTAAGGTTCTTTCTAACTCTAAACCTATGATTTTATATTTTCTCTAGTCCTATATTATCTTTACTGAGAACATGTAGCAAGGAGATCGAAGTTAATGAAGAAGAACTTAGTATTGATTACTAAGTGTTGGAATAGGATGCCAAAGAATTTTATATGACATTTTCTCTGCATTTCCTTAAAAACAGAATAATCCAGTCTTAATTCTGAAAATAAGAGGAATAAACTTGAAAGGAGGGATGAGGGGGTGTGGGCCAATTGTCATAGACCATTTCACCTTGAAATCTTAGTTTTCATCCCAGTTGCCATTGCTGCACCTCACTTGTGTTACTAACTCAGTTCACAGGAGTTTACAGCAATGAGGAGAGAGCTGGCAACTCTCAGCAGTTTGCACTGTTAGAGTACATATGTACATGTGCACACACCCTCTGGGGACTTTGAGAAAATCAAGAGTAATTTATTAGGAAATGATTGAGTATCCCCTGCATTAGGTGGTTTCTCAAAATTTTCTCTAGCCCCATGGGTCTTTGATCTTTTTTTTCCATGCAAGTTATACATCTTGAATGGGAAATAAGATTTATAGCTATACACACTTTTTTTTTCTATTTAGTCTAATTCTTCACTTTCCCCCCCACTTGATAGGGTTCTGCAGCATTCCAGACCTCAAGCACTGAATCAGGATGGGAAAAAGACGCTGTGTTCCTCCACTAGAGCCCAAGTTGGCAGCAGGCTGTTGTGGGGTAAAGAAGCCCAAATTATCAGGAAGTGGAACACACAGTCACGGGAACCAGTCAACAACTGTACCTGGCTCTAGTTCAGGTCCTCTTCAGAACCACCAGCATGTGGATGGGAGCAATGGAAGGGAGAATGTGTCTGACTTAACTCTGGGGCCTGGAAATTCCCCAATTACTCGAATGAATCCCACTTCGGGAGCTCTGAGCCCACTTTCCCGGCCCAATGGAACTGCCAATACCACCAAGAATCTGGTGGTGACAGCGGAAATGTGCTGCTACTGCTTCGATGTCCTCTATTGTCACCTCTATGGCTTCCCCCAGCCACGACTTCCTAGATTCACCAATGACCCCTAGTGAGTAAATGCATATGTGTGGGCAGTGAAGATGCAATTGCCCAGCAGACATGCTTGCACCTTTCTGGGTTCCTGTGTGGGAGGGTGTGGTCTTTATATCATAAAAAGCTTTAATAATCATTTGAAAGATGGGTAAGTAGGAATAAAACAATGAGACATAAAAGTCGAAATGTTAGAACATCTACTGGATTCAGGAGTGGATGAGATGGGTTGCATTCGGAGGAAGTGTAATCTTGTGGATAAAAGTATGACCTAGGAATCAGGAAGAGTTTTAATTTTGGCTCTGCTGCTAGTTCACGTTGCCTTAGGTAAGTTATTTAACCTGTATCCAATTTGTCCAACTGAAAGATGATGCTATTTAGGGTTTACTGATTGGGTTGATTTATAGATGGTGGGGGACTCAAATGTTTTGTCATAATTCTCTATTTCCATCTTCAGCCATCTTGCATTGTTTCAAATATGTATTCTTCCAGTTTCTACTGCATTTTACTTTGCTTGTTGTTCCTTTTGTGCAGTATCAGCATTTATGGAAGCCAAGGGTCACCAACACAGGAAGGAGGATTTATGTTTTAATTTTAAAATTTTGACCTGGAGCTGGTGATTTATAATTAACCACTTTAAGTGCACATTTGGAAATATTACTTGGTCTGTGGTAGCTTGTCATGATTTTTATCTCCTTTGGGATTAAAGGCTATTTTTTAGGGCCATATTATAAAATGACCCTTAAAAATACTGGTTCTTTAGTTTCCTTTCCTAGGGCTTATATGAAACATTCTTGCATTTTAAAAAAATATATGTTTATAGATCACCTACAATAGTTGTATGATTGACCTAAGAATTATGGGGAATACAGAGTTGTGTTTTTTACCATCCCTACCCTCAGAACCCTAGTAGCCTAAGTTGGGGAAAATAATTAGGTGCACATTCAAGTTAAATTTCCATAGAAGAGTTGTCTCACAGTAGTGCATACGTAAGTCCAAATGAATGGTATGGATAAATTCTGAAAGTTTGTAGTTGGGATACCTGACTGTATTGGAATTGTTAGAGAAGGATTCAAAGAGGAAGTGGAAACTGAGTAGGACCTTGCAGGATGAATTGGAGTTAGGATCATAGCCTCTAAAGATGGTTCTCTAAGATTTAACTGCCCACCTGTTGCAAGTTTCTTTATATCATCCAGTAGGAGGAGCATTTTGCCTCCGCTTGGGAACTCATTGCTCCCTGAGGCATCCCTTTTCATCAGTAGACAGCTCTGAATTGGATAAATGGGGAAAGAGGAAGAAGGTATAGGCAAAGAAAGATAAGAAAAATTAACACGATGTACTTTTGGCTCAGAGATAATAGCATTCTGGCTACATGACAGAGTTCACAGTGGAGAATAAGAGGTGATTGAGTTGGAAAGGTAAGTTAAGGCAAGATTATGAAGGGTCTTACATGATTCACTTAGAAGTATAGATTTTATTATGGAGACATCAAAAGAACCATTGGAGATATTTCAATGAGAAAAAGACATGAAAGGGTTTTTTTGGTTTGTTTTGGTTTTTGTTTGTTTTGTTTTAAAAGAAGATTGATCTGGGAACACTGCAGGATTTGAGGACAGACCAATCAAAGCACAATTTTAGTGATTATGCAAAATAACACACACGGGACTTTAAGAAAGGAAGTTTAGGTAGTCTTTTTTTAAATGATGGCTATGACTTAATTTTTTATTCTCAGTAAGGTAGATTTCCATGGGGTCTTGTAAGTTGTTGGTCATTCCTTAAGAATATTTAATCATATATACATTGGTGTGTACTTTGTAGAAAGTAAATTACTAAGAAAAGATATGGGAAAAAGAATTGGTGATTGCAGCTAGTAAAACTGTCATTTGTGTTTTTTTTTAGCTTCTAATGTTCTTAAAACCAATTGTCCTTCATACTTGAAGAGGACCAAAATGACATCACGATGTCGGAGTCAATGTATAGTGTGTCTGATAGACTGATCAGACTAGTATGAGCTCAGAAGGCTGGTATACCGCAGTTCGGGCACAAATGGTTCAATAAAACCAATATGAAGCTTTTATATGCCCAGAGAGGCAATGATAAATTGTTAAGAACAATCACTGACCTGGAAGACTGATAAGGAAACACACCTTCCTCTCAGCAGAGAAGTACCATCTACGAATTATGAATGTAGGATGCAATATTCATTCATTAGTTGGTTTACCTTAAAAACCTTTAACTTTTTGTTAAAAAAAAAAGTTTGGGATAGAATGAGGCAGTGAATTTAAGGAAAAGTTACTGGTATTGAAAAACAAAGGACGACTAAAACTTTTTAATATTTCAACAAGATTTTAAAATACCTTTTGAAAATAACATCTTCCTAATATTATATGTATTCTTTTTAAGGACAACCACAACTTTTTTTTTTCTGTACCAACTTTTCCATTTCATAGAATTAAGAGCTGGAAGAGACCTTGGAGATCATCTAACCCCACTCTCTCATTTTATGGATAAGGGAACTGAATTCAGAGAGGTTAAGTTGCTTGAGGTCACAGATAATAAATAGCAGAGCCTGGACTTGAACCTAGTGCCCTTTTTCAGTGTTTATAAACCACATCCCTTGTAAAATTAAGGGGATAGAGAAAGTAAGAGATATGCAGAGGGATGAACAGGTTAGGGATTTGTTGTGGTATTTTTATTTTTAAAGTAAAATGAGTTATATTAGACATTAGACATGTAACAATTCAATATTATTACATGTGATAGAGAATATGAATTGAAGAGATTATTATCATTGTCATATATGGAAGCTTGTTTTAGTTGTTGCCCCATGTAAATGCAAATCAAGCCAACTTGAAAAGAGAACAAGGAATGGGAAGGCGGTGATGAATGTGCTGGCCAGTAGCAGAGACTTGAGCAAAACAAGGAGCTCCTCAACAGTGGCTTGAGATCCAGTGGAAATAGTGATCTTTCAAATGTGAGAGGGAGGGGTACATTTTATATTCTGCATTTAGAAGAGCCAAGAACTAGCCAAATACGAACTTGTGCTGTGGATAGGTTTAAAGAAGAAATTCTATTTGAAACAGTAAAAACGTAAGCTATATATCTGTAATAGTATTGTGTTTTCTAACATCTATTATATTAACTAAATAATTTGTGAAGTCCTTTTTAACTCTTAATCTGTGAACCTATGGTATTGGCAGGGAAATTTTTTTTTGAAGTATTATATTAAAGAAATGAGGAAGTGTTCCATGGAAGAATGAAAGGCCATCAGATGTGAAGTGGAAAAAGTTCACAATTGCTTAGCACAGTGACTCTTAATCTGGGGTCTAAGAATTCCTTCTATATAGGGAATTAGAGAGATAGAGATAACTGTCTTTCAGTATAATTTTCTATGTAATGCTATGTATTTTATTATAAACACCTAAAAGTATTTTTGAGAAGTGTTCCCCAGACTGCCCATGAGGTCTAGGTCCGTGACACCAAAAAGGTTAGGAACTCCTATATTATAAGGTTGGATTTAAAGGTATTCATGTATTTCCAGAAAGGGTTTTGAGTGAGTAAAAGGGAGATTTGGAATGTAAAATATTAAGAATTTTAAATAATTCTTAGCTACTCCTGAAGATCCAGAAAATGTCAAGTATTTCATAGTAAGTAACCCATGATGTTAGCTTGAAAAACAAAACAATGTACATTGTTAGTACTTTTATGAGGAGCACCACGTGTTCTCTGAAAACTTAGGCAATAGGAAAAGAAATTGTTATAAAACACAACTGTAGCAATCGCTTATGGTCTGAGACATGTGCCTTTGGAAAACTTTAGGTAATCTGGAAGAGTTTTAAATAAGGAATAAAGAGGCCTGGTGGACAGTAAAAGCAGTTTCCCTAGTTAATTGAAAGAGGTGGAATGAATAGATCATGTTAAAATAAGGGAAAAGATGAGGAATATATGGGAAGGAAGGGTGGTAAAAATAGGGCTCTAGGAAAAGATGAATAACTAAAATTTAAAGATAGGATACAAAGCATAGGAATCTTATGAAAGAATAACACAGGATGATAGAAACCTTCATAGATCCTCTACATAACTATGTGGGATTCTTTATAACCAGGAAAATCTGAGACTTTGGGAAAAGATGAAAAAAAAGTAGACCACAGGAGAGAAAAAATACTTCCCAAAATAGTCCTTTAAGCAGTCAACAATTTAGAAAATCATTTTGGTAGCAATAATAGAAACTGAAAAAAAACAAATCCAGAAGGTTCAGTTGTGGCATGTTACTAATGTGAGTCTGGAGAATGTTTTGTTTTGCTTTTTTAGCCCACTCTTTGTGACATGGAAGACGGGGAGAGACAAACGGCTTCGTGGCTGCATTGGAACCTTCTCAGCCATGAATCTTCATTCAGGACTCAGGGAATACACATTAACCAGGTAATGACAACCAGAACTAGAGAACTGCAAAATTGCTATTTTTAGAGAAGTCCCTCCCTATCTGAGACTTACAAAAAAACAAAGTTACAGTCAGTTTTGAGCATATTTTTTAGTAAAAAGTAAACATAAAGGTTTAAATCTGGTGAATCAGTAAGAATTGTATGAAATCAAAATATAAATGACAAATAATATAAAGTGCTTTAGTATTTTGTTTTAGAAGAGTTAGATAACTTCAGACTGCCTGAAGTAAGATTCATTCGTATTCAGGATAGGGGCATTTGTGATCTTAGGATACTTAATCCAAAGCTGCCTCATTTTAGTTTGTTTCTTGTGTATTTGTGATTTAATGTCATTTTACAGTGCACTTAAGGACAGCCGATTTCCCCCCCTGACCCGCGAGGAGCTGCCTAAACTTTTCTGCTCTGTCTCCCTCCTTACTAACTTTGAGGATGCCAGTGATTACCTGGACTGGGAGGTGAGAACAGCTGCATTTGGAACTGCATCTCTCTCGTTACATGTGGGTTCGGGTTAGTACATGGTAATGTGTCTCCTTCATTAAGAGAGTTATAAGAATGTTAACTCAGATAGGAAAAGTTGGTGGGAAAAGTTAATGACATAAAAATATTAAGAATCAAAAAAGAGTTATGACCAGTTGTTCTGACTCCTTCCCTGTTCCATCTCCACCCTTTTCCTCCTCCTCCCTTTACCAGATTAAAGGCATTTTGTAGTTCCCAGGTCAAAGATTCTCCTGAGTGAGCTTAGGTAATCCTTTGTTATACGAATTTAACAGTAGAAATACTTGCACAACTAGTAAATGTTAAAAGTAAGATAAATTGTCCAGAATCAGGTCAGTCAATTAAGGAATTTATCTCTGTCACTCTTACCCACAGATCAAAGACAGGTCTAAAAGGGATGGGCAGCTTCTCTTTCCTTTCTCTTACCTTCTAACCCAGAACCTGAGTCTAGAATTTTTGTCCCTCCTGAGCAACCAAGGCAGGATAAATTGTGTTGCTGCAAATGATTTCTCTTTTCCCAAAACTCAGTTCATGCTAAATTTAGAAATTAGTTTCAGGTTATGGGTGGATAATGAATGAACTAACATTGCAGTCAGGCCATGTAAATGTCATTTGTCTGCTTTTTTTTCCATACAGGTAGGGGTACATGGGATTCGAATTGAGTTCATCAATGAAAAAGGTGTTAAAAGAACAGCCACATATTTACCTGAGGTCGCTAAGGAACAAGGTGAGCTGAGAGAAGACTCCATTTTGTTAGGGCTGTAAAGGCTATAGCCTTTAGAGAATAACCTCTTAATGCTAAATTCCTATAGAACCTGAAGAAGAATCTCATTAAACTAAAGGTGGCAAAATTGGGTGTGCCACTGTGTGAAAAGTAGTTTGGGTACAGATTGGTATTGTGTATATATATATAACTTCTTTACACTGTAGATTTCCTACCATGTTGTAAGTTAGAATCAGTGACCATATTGCATATTGTTTCCTTTTTTGTAGGAACTTGCTATAAGCATTCTCAGTCATTCTTAGTTTCTGTTTTATTTCATTCATCTTTGAAGAAAAATCAAACTTTACTTCCTCACCTGTTTTAAATTTCAGGAATGAGAAATGGAGGGGAAAGGTGAGGCCTGCAGGTCAACTGTACCTGTCCCTGTCACACTGTGATTTGAGAACAGGTACACAAGTAGAGCAAAGAAGACAACTATTTTAGCCTCAGAGAATATTTTTTTTAGGGGTTGTTGGTATGGGGTTATCATTCCATAGATACATAGATAATTTGCCCTGGCGAATTCAGTGGTTGCTGGTCTCTTTGTGTGCTGTGCCTGTGAGTTTTTTAGTGTGCTCTTAGGAACAAGGAAGATTTTTTCCCTTTCTCATCTGACCACCTATAGACCAATCCTACATAAGGTTTTCCCAACCAAGGTAATTTTACAACACGGTTAATACAGTATGATGTTGTATGTTAATATATTATGACACATTATAATAATATATTATTATACTACATCCCTACCAGATTGGTAATTTATACATTTGTACTGTGTACCTCCATTTTGTTCTCAGGTACATATAATCCAAGCATCTTTTGTCCCCTTTTCTCTTAAGTACTGTCATTTCAGCCACTCTCCTTTTGACCACATATTGGCAAAATAGAATGAGGAATCCTGTTATATGCAGAAACTCCAAAGACTTTTTTGAGGTGAATCAGTCCATCAACAAGCATTCATTTATCAATGCACCATGTGCCTTCTTAGGCATTGAGATTACAAAAGCAAAGTAAAAATATATACAGGATAAACACAAGGTAATTAGGGAGGAAAGTGCACAAACAGTTGGCAGGATCAGGAAATGCATTGTGTAGAGACAGTGTTTGATGTGTTTCTTGAAGGAAGAAGGAAATGAGAGATTCTCTGAGGTGGCAATGAAGAAAGAGTGGAAAGTACAAAGGCATAATTATAACATTTGACTGTTGTTTGAATTCAGTAAGCAGAGTAATGTACAATAGTGGAAACAGACACTGAATCCAAGTTGTGAAGGCTTTAAGTGCCAAACAGGAGTTTATTTTTATCCTAGAGGCAATAGAGAGCTATTAGAATTTGAGTAGGGAAGTGCTATGACCAGTGTTGTACTTAAAAAAAATCCCTGGCAGCTGTGTGAAGGATGGGGTTGGATTGGGGGACCTGAAGTAAAGGAACCAATTAGACTTTTTTTAATAAGCCAAGTGAAAGGTGATGAGGTGGTAACTATATGTGAGCGGAGAAAAGGTATTGATGTGAGGGATGTGGTGGCAAGAAATAGCAATATTTGGCACTTGATTGCTTGTGTGGAGTGAGAGAGAGTCAAGGATGATGTTACAGTTGAGATTAACTTGTGAAATTGGAAAGAGGGTGTTGCCCTCTACAGAAACAAGAAAGTTCAGTAGAAGAAAGGCTT
This sequence comes from Potorous gilbertii, assembly GCA_028658325.1. Lineage (NCBI taxonomy): Eukaryota > Metazoa > Chordata > Mammalia > Diprotodontia > Potoroidae > Potorous > Potorous gilbertii. The sequence goes on along the minus strand of CM053771.1, from coordinate 264,877,089 downwards.
TGTAGACAAAAATAATGAGTTCTCTTTTGCATATATTGAGTTTGAGATGTCTCTAGGATATCATGTTTGAGATGTCTAATAGTGGTGTAGGATGGAAGCTCAAGGGAGAGATTCAGACTGAATGTATAGATCTGGGAGTCATCTACCTAGAGGTGATAAACACTTGGAAATTGGTGTGGTCACTTGAGAGTGTAAAGAGCAAAAAGTGAGCCCAGCGTATAATTTTACATCAAAGATAACTCAATATCAGTCTTGACTCACTACTGAGAAATAACTACATTCAATATATTGTAGCCTTTGTTGTTGACTATTTGAGAATAGCTTCTTATAACAAACTATTTACATTTTCTAACAGACATGGGACAAACAATCCCTTTGAGTAAGTGCTTTCTCCAATGCTACTAGTCCAGTAATGGCCACAGTTGTAGTGAAAGAACCTGATTGTTCTTGTTCTTGGTGGAGTGGGAAGTAAAGATTGTTTTACCACTTTTGTCCTGCTATCAAGTAGCAGTTACCCTTAGCTTTCCCTTTCCTTCCCAAAACATCCTACTCACATTAAAAAACAACACTCACTTAAATTTTCAGACTATTCACCAGACGCAAAACATCTAGAACTATAAGGATCAATGAATGGTTGTTGATGGTACCTGAATTATACTCCTTTTTCTTCTAAATTCAGAGCATTTTCACCTGCTTATGCTTTAGGATCCCTGAGTTAGGAAAGAAATCTCTAGCCCTGTATTCATTTTAACAAGTTTATATTATAACTGAAAAAAAATTGATTGCCCAAAGAATTCTTACTGGTATAAGTCTTAGATCTTTGTTGATCAAAAAATTCTCACTGTACCTTTTGCAATTAGCAGGAACCAAAACCAGCTACTGTATATTCAAAGAAGCAGGTAGTTCAAATTTTTATAATACAATATAAATTAAATTATACAGGTTTTCTCTAAATAAGCATGTTGTGAAACTATTTAAATATTCTCAAAAAAGGAAACTCTACAGATTACTTGTGCATTTGTGGTATGCAACATTTTTTTTTTAATTTTGTGGGATTAACCTTTGTGGGTTTAAGTCTAAAAAAGAAAAAGGGTTATAATTATTTAAAAATTTCTCAGTGAAGTAGATGAGAGATATCAATTGCCCTGACAATTTGTGTTTCTGCTGTGCTTGAATTTACTTTAGAAATCAAAATATAGATTTGGCACAAAAGAAAGAAGCATTTCATTTGCATGAGTTTCTTGAGGTCCAAGTGTAGTCCATTCAGCAAATGTTTTTTAATGATGAGGACAGGAAGAATGCTTGGGATGTATTCGTTAAAGTACTACAGCCATTTCTGAAAGGCTATTGAGAAAATTAAATATGCTTTTGGCATAGCAGCCTGTGGGGAAGTTACTATATTCTTTATATTTGATTGGCTTTTGATCTATTATCTCTCTCTCACACACACACACACACACACCAAAAATACCCCTTCTTTCCTAAATTCTTGCAAGAACATAGTTTCTTTTATATTTATTAAGCTTTGAATTTGAGTTCATCTTCCCACATTACAGTGTGCTATCACTGCCACTAGTCCACCAGGCCAGGCTAAGTTGGGACATTTTTAATATACTGTAGGTGACTGAACTCGGGTGTCCTCTGGCAGAAATGGGTTATGAGTCAATGAAGCAAGAACAGGGAGCCTGGGGAAACGCATTGTGGAACACATGGGGTTACTATTTCACAGATGCTGCGGTTTCTTCATGGATTCTAGGAGAGTCAGACACATACACAGGGTATGTGCAGGCAAGTGCATAGGTGTGTGACCATGCATGTCATATCTTGATCTTTTATATTTCCCTTATTTCTGATTGTATGTATATTGTTCAGCCTGATGTTAGATTTTTACTTCCTCTAGAATCCCATTTCTCTTTTTGAACAGTTAACATCATTCATTTTGAAATGTATATGACAGTGCTAAAAACTTTGTGAACTCTCTTCTTCAGACTGGGATCAGATCCAGACAATAGACTCCTTGCTCAGGAAAGGCGGCTTTAAGGCTCCAATTACCAATGAATTTAGAAAAACAATTAAACTCACCAGGTAAGTCATTGTCACAGGGTCCTTATCGTTATAATTGAGTTGTAAGTTAACTTTTGTTAGTAAAGGGGAGAGTAATACCTTCTCCAGTAATGGATCAGGGAAGAAGAAGTCTGGGAGAGCGCACTAAAAAGTGGCAATAAAGGATATACTTAATACAGTTGTATGCGCATATCCGCAGTTACGCTCACACAGGAATTGTAGTGATATATAGCTTCATGTGAGCATATGATAAATGGTCTTATCAAACATATGAGGGGAAAAAGAAAACTAAAAAAATGGTAATCCATTGAATTGAAGTATTTTGATTTCCATTTTCCCCAGAGAAAATCCACGTAGACTATCCATGGTAAGCCTGATGGCATTCCAATAGATTGGTCACATAACTCTTGAAAAGAACTAGTCCTAACTGGTTTGGATAATTGCCAATTATGAGCCTCCAATCTCTATAAAATATACCTCTAGTGGAATTGGAAGAGCTGAGAGTCTTAGCTTCTGGGGACCATGGTTACCCCATCTGTAAAATTGTTGATAATCATATTTGCCACCTACTAACCTCACAGGTCCGATTGGAGGATAACCTAGTGTTTATGAAGTGCTTTTGGACTCCAAAGAAGGGCACTCTTCAAATACAAAGCATTATTGTCATTATAATTTATTTGAACAGCCATATCCCTGTCAAAATTCAGGAATAATCACCTTGCAGTGGAGAAGTGGTTACAGTGAGAAAGAGATGGCTATGGGTAAGGAATATCACACCTAGCTCCTGTGGTCTGTAGTAGGCTCCATAGGTTTGTAACACCCCATGCTTTACATCTTGATTCATGGCTCTTTTTAAGAGCAAACCTAAAATGCTCTAGATTCTGATGGCTCTGTTAACGTATATTCATCTAGAAAAAGAGAACCTTCCTATAGCCCAAAGATCTTTTTGCCTGCTTCTTCATAATGTGGCCTAAAATTAGGTTCCTTTACTACATTTAGTAGTAAACAGCTTAACTTGATTATTGTCCTGAAAGTTCGAGGTATACATTGTTCTTGCATTTTTGTCAAAACTATCATACCTTCTCTGTAGAGAGAGAGAGAAGTAGTAGTGGTAGAGAGAGCGAGCACCCAAATTGGGACATTTGGTGCATAAGTATACCACCACTTTATCTTGACATTGGAATTCTTCATCCAGATTGCATTAGCAGATTGCTGCAATGCATCCCGATGATAAATGTAGATAATGCTTAAAGGTGAGGTGTTCATAAAAGACAGGCTCAGGTATGGATTGTAAATGTGCTTTTTCATCCTGTTCATTTGTAATAATCAAACATTGTTTTTTGTGCTGTCTTTCATCCTTTGTAGATGAGGTTGCTTTTGTTCTTTCATCTTATTCTTTCAATTAGAGCACATATTTTACTTTGTCCCAAGTAAGTAATACCATGAAACTAATGGTTGTGTGCTTCTGATCCCCTCTCCTGTTTCCTCACAGGTACCGCAGCGAGAAGGTGACAATCAGTTATGCAGAGTACATTGCTTCTCGTCAGCCTTGTTTCCAGAATGGCGCTCTTCATGCCCCGCCCCTCTACAATCATTACTCCTGACACGCGGCTGCATGACCAGTCCCATCCCCCCGTGGCCGCCAGTGGCTACGACATCATTGGAGCAGACGCCTCCTCTTCCTGGTCCAGTTACTTCTATTACTGCACCATTTTATGATGCTAGCTTCCGTTGCCGAGTCTGCCTTCCAGCTGATGGGGGGGATTGCACTGAGTGAAAAAGAACTTCAGGGGCCCAAGCCTTATCTCAGCCATTCCTCAAAATGGGGTTCAGTTGGATTGGGGCTCCTCCATGACTAGGAATTACTGTGTGAGGTGCAGAAGACCCTTAGGCATGCAAGCGCCACTTCAAATTGCTGTGTCGTGTGTCAGCCACACACTGGAAGCTGGAATTGTTGATTTATGAAAGCCCCCCCAACCTCCTCCTTTTCTTCTCTCCTTCCCACTTACCTTTACCTACCCCAGATCAAGTAGGAGCGTTCCCCTGGCAGTCTGGGCAACGGAGTCCAACAAGAAACATTTTTAGGTTATTTTAAATTCCTTTTTTTAAACCTCTGGTTTGGTGTGTACCAAGAGTTGATTGCAGCTCCCAGGCATCACAGGCAGACATCATGTTAGGGTTAAATTGTTGGGCACCATGAGTCCTTTCAGGCTCCTGTACAGAGACCATTCAAATATCCGAAAGTCCTTTGGATGGCACATTGCAGATATCACCATTGCTAAATAAACCCTGAACGTTTTATCTCTCATCCCACTGTCAGCTGGATTTTCTGGCACTCTTCTTGCATTGAGTTTACTGGTATCAAAGAGTGCTTTATATGGTATAGCCTGCTTCTGAATGGATTGGAGATGCCTGAAGAAGGGCAGAATACCATTGCTGAGTATGTATGTGAACATAGAGATGCTCATGTCTCACCAAGAAAGCTCTTCTTTACCACTAGGCTACCTCACCCATATCTTGGTAGCAGTGCCTAGAACTGGATCTAGGGTCTTGAAGGCTATGTTGATATTTAAATATACCATTGGGTCAGGGATTTTACAAGGACAGAGTAAGACAAATGAATCCAGTGTCTCGAGGCAGTTTTAATTTCAGGCAAGCTTCCTAGGGGACCTTTATGCAGGCAGTCCCATGTATGGATCTTTTAGAGGGAAGACTCACTGTTTTCTATTGTAGGTCTTCAGAGCAAAGCTGCGTAGTTTTAACTGGCAAGTCACCGATCTTGCCTAACATCTTGGGAGTTGCCAACCCACCAGGGCAAAATGAAGAAGAGATCATTTTATTCCAGACCGTTCAGACTTTCATGTGCACTCATACTTCCCGTTCTCATTTTTGCTGATTTCCAAATGTCTGCTAGTAAGGTTCCTCTTTCCTTCTCCTTTCACCTATTCTTCACTGGCTCATTCAGTGATGTCACTGGGCAGTGCTCGTACATGTGACTCGTGGACTTGGAAGAAACATTGGAATAAAGCATCGCAAAATGACTGAGGAAGAGGAGGCCAGTTGGATGATTATACACCGATTACCAGCAACAGTGATTAGAGGACTTTGAGATGAAGTGCATGACCGACCCAGTGGATACAGTATTGGAATGAATATATTTTTTAAAGTTTCAGTGTGATAATGGTGTGGCTTTTTGAAACTGGCTGACAGTCAAAAGTTCCTGTGAGTTTTCTTCTAATATGTAAAGGGGGAAATCTAAGAAACCACATGCATGCTGTCCTTGGCATTGCTGTCCTTCGAGTTTCTTGGAAATGTTTGCAGTTTTGTGTGTCAACATTATGCTCTGCTGTTCTGGAGGATACATGTTGTGTAAGGGAAAGGTGGGAGTTACATCAGGATTTCTGTGCAATATCACCCCAGACTTAATTTTGTGCTGGGTATTTCTCATGTATCACCATTTTTCCCTTGCAATGTTACTGAAAAAGCTTTGGAAGATGAAGGGTTGTTTCATGATTTCCTGCTGCTGAGAATAAATCAGTCTCGTTACAAACTAGAGTGATAGTAGTTACTCTTAGGTGCCATGGACTGATGTAGAGGGGTGGTTCAGCTCTGGGCAAACTATCCACCTCTGACTGTACAACAGTATTGATACATAGGGCTACACTCATTACTGTTCAAATGTTCTATGTTAGAATTTGTGTTTAATTTCTAAAGAGTTTAAAAAAAAGCAAAAAAATTGGTGCTAAACTTTCACCCCTGAGCACGCTCAGTGAGACTGGTCATGCAAGCATACAGTGCCATGCTATTCAAGCCTATTTTTCTTTTTTAAATGTTGCCCTGTTCCGTGTCTTTCTCCTGTGTATGATGTGTTTTTTTATTTTATTCAGGGGAGGGTGGGGGGAGGGTAGCTACCATTTAAAAATAGCAAACTGAGAAAATAATACTACAAAATATAAAATAAAAATTCCAGTACTGGGGGACTGTCGTTAACTGCAGCAAGCAAACGGAAGTGGGCTCCATGTCTTTGGAATGAAAAAGTCTTACTCCATTTATACCCCCTCTCACATTTACACCTAGTTTAGAAGTGGAAATGCTGTTATGCCTCTTGGTAGAATGAAGGGCAATAATGAGTGGACCAAGGAAAACTGATCTGCCCTTTAGGGAATGGGCATAGTCAGTGTCAATCCTAAACGTGGTCTAGTAAGAAGGTAATTTAGAAGTATGCTGGTCAAGGTCACCTCATAAAAATGCACGGCAGGTGGTTCTCAGGAAATAATCCTATGTCTGGATCATTATATGGCAGCTTTGCATAGGGAGATGACAACTCCAAACTGAAACTTAACTGCCTTCCACTTGCCTGACAGCAGTGATAAGGATGGCCAAATTTATGTGGCGATTGGTAGGACTAAAGAATATTAAATCTCCTGTTTCTGCATAGTGTCTCATTTTGTTCCTGCACTGCTCTGCTGGACAAATATTGTTTCTAAGGAACCAGCTTCCAAGTTTGCTGGTTTGATTTGGAGTTTGTTTCATCCCTAGCTGTGAGTGCCTTTTGGTCTGGAAAGTTCTGATTGTCTCATGATAACCACAGCTAGGAAGTTATTTCTGTAATTATGACTTGTCCTTGTTTTACATTAACTAAAATAATGTCTTTGATCACTGGAGTTTGTCAGTGTTGGGATGTTTCCACTGTGAGGTTCTTAAAACTTATTCACTTCATGATGTTAAAGCAGCCATTGTCAGTAGAGTCCCTTTCAATTTGAAAGGTGTATAGTAAAAACATGAATACTTTATAAGAAAAATTGTCTGTAAAAAAAAAATCCTGGATGTTCATTTAACTTTTGCACAGGATCAGTTATTTTTCATGACACATTAACATCTGCAGTTTTCACTGACAGTTGTCTTTCTGTTGGTTTTCTAGAGCTTTATTGTTCATTTTTTTTGTTCATTTCATTTCCCTAAAGCAAGAGACCTCGTATGACCTTCAGTGCAGAGATGTCAGACCAATTCTTTGTATTACACTTGGTTGCCTCCTAGCTATATAACTTCTGAGTGTAAATCATTGAACTCTATCCTCTAATGAAGTATTGTAGAGAATAAATCATAATGGGTAAAGATTTTTCTTTGTACTGTCTCATCTTTATACCCTTGAACTATTTGGAGTAATAAAATTTTTTCTTCTAACAGCTAAGCAATATTTGCCTACATATTGGTCACACAGCACATCTTGTTAGCAAGAGTCCTTCCGCTGTCTGTTTTCTTGTATTCAGAGGTGTTACACCTATCCATTCTGTCATTCTTTTGCCACTTCTTATCCCTATCTGTAGCCAATCAGTCACCCTTGAGACACTCTGCTCTCAAAAAAATGCTTGGGAATACATAGAAAATATGAGTCTTTAAAGCTGTTTTAAATTTGAGTAGGAAGAGGTAAAGGTAAAATTAAAACTTAGGAAATTTTAAGATTACAAGCAGCTCTTAAGTTGTGTGATATAAATTGAAAGTGCCATAAGAGTTGCTAGACGGGAGAAAGCAGAGTGGGCTAGCTAGATTTTGGATGGGACAAATGTGGAGGGAATACACTGCATTAGGAGAAAGCAGTATATAGCATGAGTATGGCAGAAACTAAAAATAGCTTAAATAAACAAAGTGGTGTTGAGAAAGAGTTGGAATTAAGTTTGATTAGTTAAAATGGGGATAGATCTAAGGATTTTGAAAGCCTGGCATAATTGACAATATAAGGAAACAAGCTTTTAGAGAATTCAAGTGGGAGTGATAGTCATTTAAAGTGGTTTTCATTATTGATTATATGGCCTATGCTTCTCCATGGTTTGGGGGTTCGAATTATGAATCTCAACGGTCAACCACCTGCAGTTTTCTTTGTCCTCAACCCTGAGAGAATCTGGGAATTTATTAAATTAGTGCAGGTCTAGGTATTTAGTTGCCTACTATGTACTACTAGATCCTGATAAGGAACAAGGAGAAAAGAGTGAAACAACAAAGAACTATTAGCCGTGTTCTTGGCCAAGTTTGATTCCCCTTTGCCTAATGGTCTGGACTCATTTTCCAAAGCTCACGGCTCCAATGAAGGCATCGGCACATCCTCCCTCTGCAGCTAGAGTGCATTTGTGTTTAAGGCTTCAGTAATAGTAACTAACATTTATGGCATTTTAGGTTTGTCAACTGCTTTCAACAGTTTGACATATCTAATACAGTATTAGTACAGTGTGTTTTGTGATGGGAATACTATTACAGAGAATAAATGACTAGGCTATGATTAAATTTCTCTAAGGCAGGACCTGACGCCAGGCCAGGTCTAACTCCCAAGTTGAGTGTTCGACATACCAGGTCACACCATCTCCAGGTAAAGAACCTAATTTGCCTCCTGGCTCGTACAGCATGAGGCGATCCTTTTATATTTTCCTAATCAGTTCATTATCCTACTCCCCACTGTTATTTTTCCACATCTTTTCCTCCTTTCTCAAGCCTTCCATGGTAGCCTCTCTCCTGTAATTGACCTCTTAATCTTCAAATCTAATAGCCTTTTCTCATTCTTGACCTTTTCCACATTTGACATATGTCAAGCATCCTCATCTCTCAGACTCTCTACATTTTTGTGATGCTAATCAGTCTTGGTTCTCATGACCATTTCTTTGCAGCCCTTATTGAACCTTCATCCAGGTTTGGCCTGTGGTCCCCCAAGCTTCTGTCCAGGACCTCCCTCTACTATTTCACTTGATCTCATCATCTCCCATAGATTAAATTACCATCATTATGCAGATAAATCTCAGATCTATTTGTCCAGCCCTAACCTGACCTCCAACCTCACTTGTTCAACTACCTATTGGACATCTCAAACTAGATGTCTTGTAGATATCTTAAATTCTGCACATCCATAGAGCTCGTTCTTTTCGTCACTCAACTTCCCTATAATTGTTGAGAGTACCTAGTCTTTGCCTACTTTGGCTTCCATTTCAGCACTCATTTCCATCGTCACAACATTGCTCCAATACTCCCCCCTTCTATATACTGTTATCGCCACAATTCTGTTCCAGTCCCTTATCGTCTCATGCCTCACTACTGCATCAGGCTACTGGTTGGTCTCCCTGCTACAAGTGTCCTCCAGTCCAATTTCCATTCAGTTGTCAAATTGATCCTCCTAAAGCACATCTTTGACCATATCCTACACATACCCTATTCAATCAGCTCGAATGTCTCTATTGCCTCCAAGGCTAAGAAGAGAATCTCTGGCTTTTAAAGTTCTCCATAATGTGACCCATTTCTACCTTTCCAGTCTCTTTACATCTTGCATCTCTCACCACCCACCCCCAGAGTCTACAATCCATTGACATGGTTTTCTTGTTTTTCCCACCAGATATTCCATCTCCCAATTTAGGGTATTTTGGTTTATTATCCCCTATGTCCGGAACTCTTATTTTCTATCTCCTGACTTCCTGGGCTTCCATCAAATGTAAGCTAAAATTCCACCTTTTGTCAGTTCAATGATTATTTTTTTTAACATTTAGTTTTATTAATCTCTCTTTTGATTTTCAGGATTTCTATTTAGGTCTTTAATTGGAGATTTTAAATTTCTTCTTCTAGTTTTTTAAATTGCATACCTAATTCATTTATCTACTCTTAACTCTCTTTAATTGATGTAAGCATTTAGGGATGTAGATTTCCGCTTAAGTAGTGCATGAGCTGCATCCTAAAAATTTTGGTATGTTGTCTGAGAGTTGTCATTATCTTCAATGAAATTATCAATTGTTTCTATGATTTGTCCTTTGACCCACTCATTCTTTAGGACTAGATTATTTCATTTCCAATTGATTTTTTATCTATGCTTCCATGGCTCTTTATTGAATGTAATTTTTATTGCATTATGGTCCAAAGGGAATGCATTTAATATTTCTGCTCTTCAGCATTTGCTTATGAGGTTTTCATGCCCTAATACAGGGTGGGGAGCCTGTGACCTCAAGGCCACATACAGCCTTCTAGGTCCTAGGATGAGGTCTTTTGACTGAGTTCAAGTTTTATAGAACAAATCTTTTTGTTAAGAAGATTTTTTTCTGTGAAGTTTGGATTCAGTCAAAGGGCCACACTTGTGGACCTTGAGGGCCACACATGGCTTCCAGTTACAGGTTCCCCACTCCTGCACGTGTTTTGCAAAGATGTCATGTACAGCTGAGAAAAAGATATACTCCTTTTCTATTCCCATTCAATTTTCTCTTGAGCTCTAGCATAGCTAAATTTTTTGAAATTCTTTTCTTCTCATTAAATTCTTTCTTATTTAGTTTATGGTTAGATTTATCTAGTTCTGAGAGGGATAAATTGAGATTCTCCCAGCAAAATAGTTTTACTATTTCCTCCTGTAACTCGTTTAATTTTTATTTTAAGAATTTTGATGTTATGCCATTTGGTACATCTATGTTTAATATTGATATTGCTTAATTGTCTAGGGTACCTTTGAGCAAAATGTTATATCCTTGATTATCTTTTAATTAGGTCTCTTTGCTTTTGCTTTGTGTCAGAATTGCTACCTCTGCCTTTTATTTAAACCCCAGCTGAAGTATAATTCTGCTCCAGTCCCTTATTTTATCTCTGTGTCTTTCTGTTTCAAGTTTGTCTCTTGTAAACAACATATTGTTGAATTCTGATTTCTAATCCACTATTATCCACATCCATTTTATAGATGAGTTCATCCCATTCACATTCACAGTTATAATTGTTAACTGTGTATTTCCCTCTGGTGTATTCTCTTTTATTTATCCTCTTTTTTTTTTAACCATATCCCTCCTCAAAAGTCTATTTAGCTTCTGACCGCTGCCTCCCTTAATCTACCCTCCCTTTCTCTCCCCCACCTACTTTTTTATTGGGTAAGATGGATTTCTATACCCAACTAAATGTGTATCTGTATTCTTCCTTCTTTGAATTAGTTCAAGTGAGAGTGAGGTTGAAGCATTTCCCTCTCTGCTATAAAAACTCTTTCTTGCATGCCTCTTTTATGGTATATAATTTCCCCCATTCTCTCCCTCTCCCTTTATCCCAATGCATCACTGTTTCTCACCAATACCCCTTTAAAGTTAACGCCTTCCCTATGTTGATTACCTCCAGTTTATCGTGTATATATCTTTCTTGTCCATAGTTGTTTTCAAGTTGTCTCCCCCATTAGTCTATAAGTTCCATGAGAACAGGGATGATTTTTTGCTTTTCTTTGTAACCTAGTAGGCAGCTAACTGGTGCAACGAATAGAAAATTGGGCCTGAAGTCAGAAAGATCTGAGTTCAAATATGGCCCCAGACACTTAAGTGTGTGATCCTAGATAAGTCCCTTAATCTTCTGCCTTGGTTTTCTCATTTATAAAATAATGGCAATAATAGCATCTACCTCCCATGGTTGTTGTATAGATAAAATGAGATTTGTAAAATAATCCTCAAATCTTGGGTGCTTTGTAAATATTAGATAGTACTATTCCCTAGTACCGAATTAGTACAGTGCCTACTACATCATAGGCGCTTAATAAATGCTTGTTGACTTACTTGCCAAACATGGAGAGATGGCTGTCAAAGGCAATACCAGGTTAGAATATAAATAAACTCATCTGTAAGATCCCACTAAGCAAGATAATGAATGATTGTGAGCAGCAGCATCTCATAAAGCAGAGAGAAGTCAGAGAGGTTAAAACCAGCTTAAATAAAGCTTCTCAATATATCCAACTAAATAAATTCTTCCCAAGGGCATTCAGAGAAAGAGAAAGAGGGAAGGAGAGAGAGAAACTATACAGAGAAGGAAAATGGGAAAGATTTGCCCTCCCTCCCAAAAAAACCCCTTTTTTTCTATCAATGATAGTGGAACTACCACCTTTTTGCTCTAGCATAACAGTCTGTCAGGTGCTTACAAAAGGCATTGGACTATTATAAAGAGAACAAAGATGGGGAAAATGTCTAGAACTGTGCTACATCTGTTACATCAATAAACATACTTCACCTTTGTAGAACATTTGTTGGTTTTTAAGGAGTTTTCTTACATATTGAACCCCCAATAATTCCAAGAGGCCTAACACCCAGCATCCCTTTATAATATTGATATATTTGTCTTCATCTACATTTTGACTTTCTTATATACCTCACCAATTAATTAAAATATAAGGCACTATAAATTGTGAGGGTGCATGGTAGGTCCAAGCAGGTTGCAATATATAATCAACCAATAATTCTAAAGATGGATGAAAGTAAAAGATATTATTAAGAAATTGTATGACATGGGTAGGCCAAATCAATATGATAAAATTGACAATATTACCTAAATTAATTTGCTTAGTGCCATGCCATTCAAACTACTAAGGAGAGCTAGAAAAAAATGAATTACAAAATTCAACTGGAGGAATCAAGAAAATCGAAATTTTTTTAAAAATCTGGAGGTCAAGAAAATCAAGGGAATTAATGGGGGAAAAGAAAGGTGACAAGTAAGGGAATCCACTAGTACTGGATTTTAAACCAGACTACAAAGCTATAATCATTAAAAACAGTTTGGTACCGGACTAGACAAAGAAAGGTTGATTGCTGAAACAGATTAGGTCCACAATATACAGAAGCAAATAAATACAGTAGGATTTGATAAACCCAAAGATCCTAGCAGCTGGGGCAAGAATTCACTATTTGTGAAAGACTGTTGGAAAAAACTGGAAAGTCATTTGGCAAAAAAACAAGGTATAGACCAATATCTCACCTCACCAATAAAAACTCCAAACTGGTACAATTTAGACATAGATCTTCTCAAGCCCTAGATAAGAAGATGAGCAACCTTCCATCCAACTTTCCACCTCCCACATCCTGCTAAGCATGTACCCTGAGGGAGGGAGGTAAAAGGCTATCTCCCCCAACCAAGAAAGTTTTCTCATCTGTAAAATTGGAAGGGTCTGTTCCGGCTCTGCAAATTCTATGACTCAATAACTAAAGATCTGAGAGCAGGTTTTGAGTAGGGGAGTGGGGAAAAGGCAGCAATATATCACTTTTGCCCATCAGAGAAGAATGCCACTGAGGTTAAAAAAAAAAGACTGAGGCTGGGTAGGTGAAAAACAACAAATTTATTTTTACTGGGGATCATAATATATACATGGTGCTCTGCACACAGGTACACTTTAACAAGTGTTTGTTAGTGAATTAATATACATTCCTATGGAGGCATGAAGAAACTGAATGAATTGCAGTTATATAGATAGGTCATTTAATTTATGAGTTTTAGAGAAATTTTTAATAATACCAATAACAATAATAGTTAACATTATATATATATGTACATATGTGTACATATACATGTATATGTACATGTATAATGTTGCTTTACAGTTTGCAAACACTTCCCAAATACTTAATGTTATCTTCACTATCACCCTAGGAGGTAGGTGTTACTATAATCTTACAGATGAGGAAATTGAGGCAGAGAGAGGTTAAGTGACTTGCCAAGGTCACATAGCTAATAATTGCCCGAGGCTGAATTTGAACTCAGGTTTTCCTGACTCCAAGTCAATCTCTATGCCATTTCAACACTTAGCTGACTTTTTTCTCTCTATTATTTTATTGTTTGTTACTTGTAAACTTTTTTTTTAGCTCACTCTTTTGAGTCTAAGCTCCTTTTTTGGTAAAGGCATATGTTTAAATGTATTGATCTCATTTTAAACATTGCCCTTGTGGCTTTTCTCCATTTTTAGGCAGGTCACATATGCCAAAATGCAGAGAAACCAGGCTGAATGCACGTGAGATTTAGCATGCACATGTTTATGTGGACCATATCTCTGTTTGTATGCTTTACATGTAAATATATCAAGGTGTTGATGTGTGAATGTGTATTTTTGTCTCCCCATTATTGAGATAGGGGTGAATGTGTGCATATGTTTGAATATAGGAGTATGAATATGTTGATAGAGAACTGTAAAAATTGAGGAGTGAGTCAGAAAACCTAATTTTTCTTTCCAGATGCCCTATAATGACTTATTTCAATTTAGTCAAACTTCTCCAACTCTCTGGGTCTATTTCTTCATTTGTAAAATGGGGTAAAATAATTTAGTAATTAAATACTTTCTGTATGGAGGTAGTCCTTTAGAGCCCAAGTCCTAATCACAAAAAAGAGGTCCACCAAGTAGGGGTTAAGTTAAAAAATATAAATGCCAAATGATCCTGTTATGAGGTAGTCCCTTGAATGTGTCAACAGATAATCACAACATCAGAGACTTATGAAAGACAAAGGAAGCAACCCTATGGGTTTAATCTCTATGAGATAAAGACCAATAGGCAACCCTTTTAGTCACCTTAAAAAGACAGTTTGCTTAGTCTGGGAGACAGATTCTAAGCAGACCCCAACTTCTGGTGAGTGGAACAGACTCAGTGTGTTGTTGCAGGGATCAAGTGAGATAATGGACATAAAAATCATTTTGAAATTTCATATCTAGACAAACTAGGTTTAAATCACCTTGACCACAAATCACTTTTCATTTTCTGCACTCTTTGCTCTTACTTACATCATTTCTCTTACTTGCCTGGAAAAATCCTACCAGATCCTTCTCAGATTCAGTCATCCCACTGAGGAGTTATGTCTCCCTCTTCTTGGAAATTTCCATAGACCTAAATTCTTTACCACTCATACTGGTTCAGAATAATAACGATATTTAAGTACTTCACACATGTTGCCTCATTTGAGTCTCATAGAAACCCTGTGAAGTAGTGCTATTATCATTTTACAGATGGAAACACAAAGAGATTAAGTGAAATGTCTGAAGTCTAAAAATGTCTCAGATAGGATCTGAACTCAAGTCCGACTAGAGTTCTCCCAACTCCAAGTCTAGCCCTCTTAACCACTTGCAATAGTAATTTAAATGGGAAGAACTTTCCCATTTATTAATAGGCTCATGTGACTTGCCTGGGTTACATGGAAGCCTGGGTCCCATGGAAGTCTGAGTCACATGGAGCCTGTGGTGGAAGGAGTTTGTTGAAAAGGTGGAGCAGGAAGAGTTGGAGCTAGAGCAGAGCTGAGAAGAGGTACCTCGGAGAGCAGCAAGCAAGCAGGCAACTGGCTAGTGTGAATGAAAAAGCCTGCTTGTGAATTGTTTAATAGAGGTTATCTGTAGGAAGCATAGCAGGGGATGGTGTTCACTGCATTGTTATTGCTTACAGATTTTTATTATTATGATGGATTTGGCTTTCTGGGTGTCTGAATACATGTTTTGGTTCTGTCTTCCATGTGAAGAGTTTGTGGTATTTTCCTATTCAGAATTGCAGTAGGATATTCATGGCTACCATAGGCACTGTGAATATTGCATTGGTGCTACACCAATGGACCACATAGCCATCTATCACTAATTGGAACTATCTCATGTTTTAGTTTTGTCTTAGTTTTTCCTAGATTGTAATCTCCTGAAAGGTAATGATTTTGTTTCTAGAAAGGGCAAACCCTCTCCTTTATGTTCTTTAGGATCATATTTGCATATGTATGTATATATATATACATATATGTATATGCATATACATGTATGTATATATATATATATACATACATGTATATGCATATATATGTATGTTGACTCAGAGGAAGAAGTTCAGAGGATAAGGGGGTTAGGGTTAGAAGGTATCTTAGAGGTTATCTAATCATAAGATGGGGGCAGCTAGGTGGAGCAATGAATAGAGCAATGGACTTGAAATCAGGAAGATTCATCTTTATGAGTTCAAATCTGTCCTCAGAAACTTATAAGCTGTGTGAATCTGGGCAAGTCACTTAACCCAGTTTTTCTAAGTTTTCTCATCTGTCAAATGAGCTGGAGAAGGAAATGTCAAACTACTTCAGTATCTTTGCCAAGAAAATCCAGAAATCAGGTCACAAAGAGTCAGACTTGACTGAAATGACTCAACAACAACAAGAAATCACAAGACTGAGGCATCTCTGTGATTCAGTGGATAGAACACAGCCTAGAGTCAGGAAGACCTGAGTTCAAATCCAGTCTCAAACACTAACTTGGTGACCCCAAGCAAGTCATTTAACCTATGTTTGTCTTAATCCACTGGCAAAGGAAATATCCAATTTCTTTTCCAAGAAAATCCTGTGAACAGTATGGTTCACAGGGACAAGAAGAGTCAGACATAATGGCACCAAATGAACAACAATTTTAAGATTATGGACTTAGAATTGGAAGGGACCTTAAAGGATTTCTAGCCCAACACTCTCATTTTACAGATGAGCAAACCAAAATACCTGGATGATTAAATGACTCTTCTATGGTCACACAGTTAGTAAGGGTCAGAGTTGGAGATCTGAATCAATAAAGCAGCATCAGCTTTGCATATAGGTCCCCAATGAAGGTAAGAGGAAGAATTTAGTCAATAAAAAGAGCCCAAGAATGAGAATCAGGAAACTTGGAATCTAGGCTTCTCTGCTTCTCTAATTCACAGGGTGATCCAAGATAAGTCACTTCACCTTATTAGGTTTTTGCTAAATAAGTAGATGAAGAAAGAAAGAAAAGATGGAAGAAAGGAAGAAAGGAAGGAAGAGAAAGAAAATAAGGAAGGATGGAAGGAAGAAAGGAAGGAAAGATGGAAGGAAGGATGGAAGGAAGGATGGAAAGAAGAGAGGAAGAAAGAAAGAGAAAGGAAGGAAGGAAGGAAGAGAAAGAAAGGAAGGAAGGATGGAAGGAAGGAATAAAAAAGTAAAAAGGAAGGAAGGGGAGAGAGGAAGGAAACGAGGAAGGTAGGAAGAAAAAAGAAAGGGAAAGAAAGGATGGAAGGAAGAGAGTGAGTGAAAAAGAGTCAATGAAGACTTCTCAGTACTTGACAGTAGCCTTCTAGTAGGTAGTTAGGCCTAAGTTTCTATCTCCCAGAAACTATGTGACTCTGAAGAAACTTGAACCTTAAGCCCCCACCCCCACCCCTTGGAGTGCCACCTCAGCATACTGCATGCCAAGTGAAGTTATGAGCTTTGTGTTAGCTTTACGTTGGTTGTTGTACTACTTCCTTGCTCCTTATTTCTAAGGTAAATTGCTGCATTTACATCTTGAGCCTGCCTCTCAGCCAGTAGGAGTAATGGCCAGCAGGGAGGGTGGGGGATTTCTGTTAGGACTGTATAATCTTTGTCCTTGCCTTCTGCAAGTGCCTCACTCTCCTGATTACTTATCAGAGAGGAGATGCCTTTCTCCTGAGATTGAGATTGTAATAAAATCTTGCTGCTTTGCTTCCACCTTGAGAAGTCTCTGATTTTCATTTGAGTCTGTGGTCTCTGACCCACACAGTTTTGAGGGCTTACCCTGGTCCCACTCACTTGTCAGAAGACCCTTCTTTTCTGAGTCCATGGGCAGGCACCCATCAGAGTTTTTTCTGGTGGTCCTTGGAACTCGGGAAGGGTAGGACTCTTCCCTGAGCAGGTAAGATCCCAAAGAGAGAAACTTTACTTGGAGAAGCAAAACAAAAGTAAGTGGTGAAGCTCCAGGACATATTAGTAAGGACGGAGAATTGGCTGGATTCAGTCACGTAAGTTGCGCATGCATGACCCAGGTAATCGAAACCAGGGAAGTTTAGAGGTCTACGAGTGCCTGGGTGACTGATAAAGGGAGAGTGACCTTCCTTGATAGATTAGGTTAATTAGTTCAGTTTCCAACTGGAAGGGGAGGGCGATGCCCCTTGGTTAAAGTAGTTTTGAAATTACAGCCATTATGGGACAGGATCAGTCCCAGACTACTGGTACCGGGAAATTATGTGACATTCCAAAGGATAGTCTTTTGGGAAACAAACTTGAGAATTGGGATGAATTACCAAAATATAAAGAAAAAGATAAGAAGAAAATGATTAAGTGTTGTTGTTTTATTTGGGCAGGGAACCCACTTAACACCTGGCCACGGTTTTTTTTTCTTTTGAATGAGAAAATGAAAGATAAGGGAAAATGAACCTCAGCCAATCTGCAGGGAAAAGCTGAGTTTTAATTTGATGAGATCTTAAAGCTAAAATCTGTACTTTAGGTTTGAATTGGGTCAATGTATCTGATACCAGACAGTGTGTTTAAAATTGCAAGTTCACTTTGGAATTTCAGTGATTTCTCTTGGGGGCATCAACTCTCTCCAGATTCTGAAGGATGAAGACAAGGAGGGTGAATATGGAGGTTCCTCGAGTACCTGCCTGGATTTTGTGCTGACTTAAGGAGAGCAGGTGAAATTTCAACTCTTTCTAGAGCCTGAAATTCCCAAGGCAGAAGGATATGGATGAAACAGCAGTATCCATGTGCATGCCTAGACCATGTGCTCATGGAGGGAGCTAGAAGATGGCTTTTCAGCTCCTTAAGAAAGTAGAGTAAAAAAAAAAAAGAGGAGGGCTAAAATGTTTATCATTAGCGATTACAAATCCAGGTTTGACATGATTTCAAGTTAAAATCTGTCTTGAATAAAAGCAGCATCTGAGAATGCTCTTCCTATCAGAATTAAGCAGAAAAAGATACTGTTATTTGGTATTTATTATTGTAAAGGACATAAGGATGGGTATATGTTAGATGCAACATTAATCTAATGCAATTGCTACACAATTTTTAAATTTGTGGTTTTCAAAAGGATGTGATAGAAATCTGATAATTTGAAACATATATTTGGTTATAAATAAGCAGTGAAAATGTTGATGTTTGCTATACAGTGGTAGAGTTAACTTTTGCTTTGTTTAAACTAGAATGAGAATCCAATGCAGACAGTTATAGTGAAGATGGGGAGGAACTGGGTAATCTGAGTAATAGGATTGAGAGACTTGGAAAAATGAATAAGGGTTTTGATTGCAAATAGGAAAAGCAGATAAGAATGTTTGAATAGTTCTGGATGGGTCAGTTTCAGATGGTTTTAGTAAGGACTCAGGGACTGAGGAAGTATTTTAAGAAGAGAGAAAGAAAAATCACTTAACTTGATTTAATATAATTAATAGCTCAATCAAATTCGATCTGACTCTATCTGATCAGGTGATAATGTGCCCACGTGGTGGCAAGTGATGTAGAGATGCATTCAGCTGAATGGATAATGGATTATTTAAAGTTTTAAGTAAATGTAAGTAGTTTTAAATTTTTAAGTAAATATAAATGTTTTTATAATAGAAATTGCATTGTTAAATTAATTATGAATTGGTTAAAAAAAACTTATGAATTCTAGGTAAGAGTTTCTGTGTTGTAGAATTCCTGTTGAGAAAAGAAGAATCCTTGGGAAAAAAATACATATACTGTTTTTATATATGAGTGTGATTTTCAAGCCTATTCCATCAAAGGATGTATTAGGTATGTTAAAAGTTTATTTCTGCTATCAAGAAGGAAATTTTAACTAAAATTGGTTTTTGCTGTGAATCAAGCATATTTACAAAAGCATGTAAAAGGAAGCTTATGGTCAAATGTGAAAAGGCCACTTGGTTTTATATCTTGTAATTTTTGTCAATTAGGGTCAAGAGGGTTGTGATAAATTATAAACTGTCCTTAAGAGAGGAAAGTATTCTTTGTATTGAGAAATTATTTATAAAATCTTTTGTATGAGTTTTGAAAGGCCTACCTACCTGTAGGCTAATTTGTTATAATAACTTCAGGTTTTATGGTGGGTTGGAAGATAAGGGAGACCAGGAATTTTATAGCTCTAGGTAGCTCTCTGGTAAATTTTTTTAAAAATTTATTTATTTATTTTAAGTTTTCAACATTCATTTCCACAAAATTTTCAGTTCCAAATTTTCTCCCCATCTCTCCCCTCTCCCACCCCAAAATGCCTTGCATTCTCATTGCCCCTTCCACCAATGTGCCCATCCTTCTAACACCCCTCCCTTCCCTTATCCCCATAGGGCAAGATAAATTTCTATACCCCTTTACCTGTATTTCTTATTTCCTGGTTGAATGCAAAAACAATTCTCAACACTTGTTTCTAAAACCTTGAGTTCCAACTTGTCTTCCTTCCTCTCTCCCCACCCATCCCCAATGAGAAGGCAATCAATTCAATGTAGGCTATATATGTGTAGTTTTGCAAATGACTTCCATAATAGTCATGTTCTGAAAGACTATATTTCCCTCCATCCTATCCTGCCTCCCATTTATTCTATTCTCTCTTTTGACCTTGTTCCTCCCCAAGAGTGTTTACTTCTAATTGTTCCCTCCTCCCATTTGCCCTCCCTCCCATCATCCCCCCAATCCTGCTTATCCCCTTCTTTCTTGTAGTGTAAGATAGGTTTTCATACCAAATTGAGTGTGCATGTTATTCCTTCCTTGAGCCAAATGTGATGAGAATAAGCTTCACTTTTTTCCTCTCACCTCCCCCCATCCCCCTACATTGGAAAAGCTTTTTCTTGCCTCTTCTATGACAGATAATTTGCCCCATTACATTTAACCCTTTCTCCTCCCAATCTATTCCTCTCTCAACACTTAATTTTATTTTTTTAGTTATGGTCCGATTCAACTCACCTTGTGCTCTGTCTCTCTCTCTTTCTGTCTCTGTCTCCCTCTATGTATGCGTGCGTGTGTGTGTGTGTGTGTGTGTGTGTGTGTGTGTAATCCCTCCAACGCCCCAGATACTGAGGGAAGTTTCAAGAGTTACAAATATTATCTTTTCATGTAGGAATGTAAACAGTTCAACTTTAGTAAGTCCCTTGTGATTTCTCTTTCCTGTTTATCTTTTCATGCTTCTCTTGATTCTTGTGTTTGAAAGTCAAATTTTCTCTTCAGTTCTGGTCTTTTCATCAAGAATGCTTGAAAGTCCTCTGTTTCATTGAATCACCATTTTTCCCCTGAAGTATTATACTGAGTTTTGCTGGGTAGGTGATTCTTGATTTTAATCCTAGTTCCTTTGACTTCTGGAATATCATATTCCATGCCCTTCGATTCCTTAAGGGAGAAGCTGCTAGATCTTGTGTTATCCCGATTGTATTTCCACAATACTCAAATTGTTTCTTTCTAGCTGCTTGCAATATTTTCTCCTTGACCTAGTAACTCTGGAATTTGGCTACAATATTCCTAGGAGTTTCTCTTTTGGGATGTCTTTCAGGAAGTGATTGGTGGATTCCTTCAATATTTATTTTGCCCTCTGGTTGTAGAATATCACGGCAATTTCTTTGATAATTTCATGAAAAATTATGTCTAGCCACTTTTTTGATCATGACTTTCAGTAAGTCCTAGAATTTTTAAATTGTCTCTCCTGGATCTATTTTCTAGGTCACTTGTTTTCTCAATGAGCTATTTCACATTTTTGGTCTTTTGGTTTTGTTTTGTCATTTCTTGGTTTCTCATAAATTCATTAGCTTCCATCTGTTCCATTATAATTAAAAAAAAAACTATTTTCTTCAGTGAGCTTTTGAACCTCCTTTATTCTTTAAGCCAATTATGCTTTTTAAAGTATTTTTAAAGCATTTTTCTCCTCATTGGCTTTTTGGACCTCTTTTGCCAATTGAGTTAGCCTATTTTTACAGGTGTTATTTTTATCAGCATTTTTTTGGGTCTCCTTTAGCAAGCTGTTAATTTGCTTTTCTTGATTTTCTTGCATCTCTCTCATTTCTCTTCCCAATTTTTCTTCCACCTCTCTTATGTGATTTTCAAAGTCCTTTTTGAGCTCTTCCATGGCCTGGGACCATTGCATATTTATTTTGGAGGTTTTGGATACAGAAGCCTTGACTTTTATGTCATCCCCTGATGGTAAACATTGTTCTTTCTTATCTGAAAGGATGGGAGAGAATATCTGTTCACCAAGGAAGTAACCTTCTATAGTCTTATTTTTTCCCCCTTTTCTGGGCATTTTTCCAACCAATTCCTTGACTTTTGGGTCCTCTGTCAAGAGTAGGGTATACTCTGGAAGCCTGTAAGTTCTCAGTTCCTCCAAGGTGGTACAATCCAGAGAGAGGAAGTACTCCCTGACCAAGCTGGCAGCTGAGATTCAGATCATCTGCTCAATTCCCCCAGGGGCTTTATGCAGCAATGGAAGCAGACAGTTGCCTGACTCACCACCATAGCTGTGGCATGCTGCTGCTGCTGTTGCCATCATAGGGGCCACTGTCTGGAGTTGGGGCTAGGGGAGAACCCTGCTCCCTTGTGACCAAGGTGAAAAAGCTCTCTCACTGACCTTTGAAGTCACCTTTGGCACCTGTGGGTTGAGGGATCTGTGAACCTCCACTGCTCCTGGGGATTCCATCCCCAATGTCTGCTCACATCCTCCTCCTGGTGTAGTGTTGCTAAGGCTGGGCTGGGCTCCACTCCGTGACCCAGTGGGACAGACCTTTCTTGTCCATGTTCCAGGTCACCCTGGGCTGGAAATGTCCTCCACTCTGTCATTCTGTGGCTTTTGCTGCTGTAGAATTTGTTGAAAGTCTTTCTTTACAGGTATTTTATGGGATGTGGGGGAAGAGCTTGAGTATGTGTATCTTTCTACTCTGCCATCTTGGCTCCCCTCTGTTGTAAATTTTAAGAAAGTCTCCTGGCCCCATCCCCCTTTCCTTTGAAAGTTCAGTCATTACAGAAGGACTTCTTAAGATTTAATCTGAACTGGAGATACTCAGAGGAGAGATGTTCGCTATTTCCTATTGTGAAGGAAAGGAGTAGCCCCAGCCCCATCCAGGGGCCCCTAAGATCTGAAGAGTCTAGCATGATCACCCAGGTGGTGTGGCCCTTCATTTTGTTAAAGTTATAATCTCAAAGGGCTACAGTTCTGGAGAATGGTTTGGAACTATGCCCAAAGGGCTACAAAAATGTGCATACCCTTTGACCCAGTAATATCACTACTAGGACTGTATCCCCAAGAGATCATAAAAATGGGAAAGGGTCCTACATGTACAAAAATATTTATAGCAGCCCTCTTTGTGGTTGCCAAGAACTGAAAATCAAGGGGATGCCCATCAATTGGAGAATGGCTGAATAAATTATGGTATATGAATGTAATGGAGTACTATTGCACCATAAGAAATGATGAACAAGAAGACTTCAGGGAGGCCTGGAAGGACTTATATGATCTGATGCTAAGCGAAAGGAGCAGAACCAGGAGAACTCTGTGCACAGCAACGACCACAGTGTGCGAGAGTTTTTTTGTGGCAGACTTGGAACTTTGTAATAACGCAAGAACTTACTAAAAAAAAAAAATCCCAATGGTGGTATTGTAAGGCAAAATGTCTTCCATACTCAGAGAAAGAAATATGGAAGTCATTCGCAGAATGTAGCAGATTATGTTTGTATGTGTGTAGGTTTTAGTGTATTATGTTTTGATTTGTTATATGATTTCTTCCACTTATGTCAGTGCGACTACATAGCATGACTATAGTGAAAATGTACTCAATAGGAAAGTATATGTAGAACCTATACAGAATTGTATGCTGTCGCGGGAAGGG
>CM053771.1:264809509-264853190 GCA_028658325.1 Potorous gilbertii | reverse complement strand
AGCAGAATTAGCCAAGTGGAAAAAGAGGTGCAAAAGCTCACTGAAGAAAATAGTTCTCTCAAAATTAGAATGGAACAGATGGAGGCCAATGACTTTCTGAGAAACCAAGAAATCACAAAACAAAACCAAAAGAATGACAAAATGGAAGAGAATGTGAAATATCTCATGGGAAAAACAACTGACCTGGAAAATAGATCCAAGAGAGAAACAATGAAAAGGAAGACTACAAAGAAACCTGGGAAAACTGATGCAAAGTGAAACAAGCAGAACCAGAAAAACAATAATTACCATAACTAAAAAGAACAGTAACAACAAAACTAAAAACTCAAATGTTTGAGTGTCTGTTCTTCCCCACTTTAATCAGAGATGAGAGATATAATATTTGTATTTTCCAAACATTAAAACACTATATAAAAGCTATTATTATTGATATTAACAATAAATGCTTGTTGACTTGTACTGTTGACAGAGGCTGGTACTAGTAACTGTTTATTGGGAGTTCACCCAAGGGTAAGCTTTCAATTACTTGCAAGCTTTCTAGTTGAGTCTAATTGCCTGGACCCAAACAAGATCTGGAGCCTGAAAATCTCAGTCCAAGAGGGTAGCAATCAGATTATATCTAGATCAGATCCTTGGGCAGCTAGGTGGTGTAGTGGATAGAGCACAGTGCAGGAGTCAGGAGGACCTGACCTCAGACACTTGACACTCACTGGCTGTGTGATCTTGAGCAAGTCACTTAACCCCAATTGCCTCATCCTGGGTCATGTTTAGTTATCCTGATGAATATCCAGTCACTGGATTCAGATGGCTCTGGAGGAGAAGCGAGACTGGTGACCTGCACAGCCCTCCCTCACTCAAAACAAGGTCAAGTGCAAATCATGTCATTATTTCTCTGATGGCATAGTCTTCTTTGGGCAACGAAGGATGAAGGATAAACATACACAAGATCAGATCCCTTAAGGTCTGCTTAAAGTGTTCAGCTCCCTGACCTGAAGCACCCCTGTGGTCTTTGAAGCACATAGTACTTAGTACCCAGAGTATTCAGCAACAGGACCCCAGACAACAAAACCAGGACCATACAAGGCTGCAACCTTCCCCATGGAAAGACTAAACCTAATACAAAGTCCTAATTCAGGAATTCAGGCTGGAAGCCAGACAAACAAACAAAAAACACTCCCATGATAAAGATCTGTTAGGATGATAGAAAAGCCAAAAACGTAAACTCAGAAGAGAATAATTCCAAAATATCTACAAACAAAACCTTAAAGAAATAAGGACTTGTCTACAAGGTCAGTTAGAATTCTTGGAAGAACTGAAGCTCCACTTTTAAGAATTAAAATTGTTATCAATGAAACAAGAATGCTAGAAGAAAGAATTGAAAAAGAAATGGGCAAATTGAAGGAAAGACATTGAAAAGTAACAGCTTAGAACAAGAGGTACAAAACCTTACTCAAATAGTAGACTCATTACAGTTATAATGAATCAAACAGAAGCTAATAATTCCATGAAGCATCAAAAGAAAATTTAAACACAGTCAAAGATGGGAAAAAATAGAAAAAATGGTAAAGTATCTCGTATTTAAACAAATAGGTTGGGAAATAGATTAAGGAAAGCTCATTGAGATGTAATTGAACTATCTGAAAGCCTTGGAATATGGACATATTTCAAGAAATCATAAAAGAAAACTATAAGATCTATAGAATCACAGGACTGTGTGAAAACAAAGAATCCACTGGTCACCTCTAATGAGAAATCCTAAAATAAAAACTCCCTAAAACATTATATCCAAAATCTAGAGTATCTACATCAAAGCAAAAATGGTTCAAGAATCCATAAAATAAAATTAGGGTAGGAATAAACTACAGTTAGGATCACACAAGATTTAGTAGCTATCACTTTAAAAGATTGATTTCCTTTGAATTTAATGATCCCCAAAGCAAAAGAAATAGTCTTAAAACAAAGAATAACCTACTTAGTTAAACCAAGGATAATCCTACAGGGTGATAAATGGATCTTCAATATAATAAAGGATTTCCAAACAATCTTGATGAAAAGAGCTGAACTGAATAGAAACTTTAAAATACAAACACAGAAATTAGGAGAAATGTAAAAAGGTAAATAAGGGAGATATCAGCTGGGGTTATATAGAGATGAAGGATTTATATTCTAAAAGGAGAGGATACATATCCTTTTAGAACCCTAATGTCATAAGGGATCATAATAGAAGTGAAATAATAGTGAAGGCATGGAAGTGAGGAGAAAAGTAAAACACTAGATTAGGAAAGGGTAGGAATTATGAGGAGAAGTTATCTCACATAATCTGAGTATACAAATCAAAAACCATACGAAGATCTAAAGGGTGAGGTAGCAGGTGTCACGTGAACTTCTCTTTTATCTGTATTGTAAAAATAAAGGTAGACTACACACACACACAGAAAGGCAAAGCTTATGACAAAGCACAGAGTACCCCAATAAAGGGAATAAAGAAGTAAATTAAAGTGTTGCAAAAATAAAATATCAGTAAATATTCCTTTTTAAAAATACTGCTACCCAACTATATGTGAATGATATAGAAATATGTCCAATTCAGCAGGAAAACAGGAGGGAACAGATGAGGGGGGAATTATATAAGGTAGATTAAGGGAGGAATTACTCATACCAAAAAACCTTCTCGAATTTGAGGTGGATTATGAAGATGGTTTCAAAGGAAAGGAAGGGTGAGAAGCTGTGATTTGGACCTGGACTAGGGCAAAATAAGGAGTAGCTGATTATTTCAAGCATAGACCCTTGGTGCTAAGCTACTCCTCTCTGGTATGAGGTGCAAAGAGAAGAAAAGTCATGAGAACAGGATAGAGGGAAATTTCACAATTAGCTATTATAACTGTGAAAGTGAAAGATTTTTGAACATATGAAACTGAAAAGTTAATACATCTAGGCTAAGGAGGAAAGCAATTGAACAAGAAAAAAATCTTTGTATAAAATTTCTCAGATAATGATTTAGTATCCAAGACAAATAGACAGCTGTCTCATAGATGTGTAACTATATATATGTAATACAAGCTACCCTGGGTCCCCACTGACTGAAGCCACCCTGCCCCCAGGGTTCTCTGGTACTTTTAAAGGGGTTGAGATGCCCAGGTCTCTGCAAACTGATTCTGCAAATGATGCTGTGCCCCCAATTATAGGAGATATAATTCTCCATACACCAATTCAAGTAGCCAACAGCAGAAAAATTAGCTTTTACACAGAAATGTTTGCTTCAGAAAGTACAATCACAAATATAAAAATTTACTCCCTCTTCATACACGCACACATACACACACACACATACACCACACACACACAAGGCATAATTCTTCCCTTCTGTACAGCCTCACTCTCTGGGGAGGGGAAAGGAATTAAGTTCATAGTTTAGCACAGTTCCCATAGAGAATAGTCTCAGCAAAAAGTCTCTCCATCCCATCCTCCTCCCTACGGTCTATTTGAGTCCCAGGCATCCTGGCTTCTCAGGACTTTCTGGATTTCCAACTAGCTGGGATAATTGGCTGCACCACCCACCTGTAATCCTGGCTCCAGAATCTCCATGGCTTGAACTCCCAGTTGCATGAGAATGACCTCTGGCACTTAAAACTGAGGAGTACAAACAACACGAAGAGAAACAAATACCTGTAGACCCATTTCTCAGAGATAAGAAAAAAATATGCACAATGGCTACAACAATGTAAATTGAAAGAACAACAGCCACAAAACAATAAAAAGTGAATCTTTCAGAATTACAAAAGACAAACATGGCTCCAAGGAAGAGATATTAAAAGCCACTTCCTTACACTCCTTTGCAGAGGTGGAGGACAGAGGTATCCATAGGTGTGGAACGTTTCATATCTTGTCAGATTTTTTCAATATATTAATCTATTTTATTCATTTTTTTTCTTAAAAGTATTTTTTATTAAAAAGGATGACTCCCTGAGAGGGAGAAGGGAAAAAAGAATAAATTACAGCTATATAAAATCAAAAGATATCAATAAATATTTATTTTTAAAAACACTTTTTCTCAGTTTTTTACAAAACTGACAACTTAAATGAAATATGATTTTGTTACATAAACTAGAGAGTCCAAACAGAAAAAAAAGTAATTTTAGCAAAGAGATTACAGCAGCATATCAAATCTATCATACACTATGACCATTTTGGTTCTATATAATTTCATATTAAGAAAACTATAAACGTAATAGACCATATTAATAACAAAAATAATGTATTCATAGAAACTGAACATTTTTTTGATAACATACACCATCTATTTTTTCTCAAAAACACTAGTAAATATAGGAATAATCTTTTCTCAAGATGGCACATATTTTCTATCTCGAACCAAGAGCCAGCATAGTATGTAATAGGGCAAACTAGAGATCTTATCAATAATATCAGTGGTAAAGCAAAAATGCCTGTGTATCTTTTCTCAAGATGGCACATATTTTCTATCTCGAACCAAGAGCCAGCATAGTATGTAATAGGGCAAACTAGAGATCTTATCTTTTCTCAAGATGGCACATATTTTCTATCTCGAACCAAGAGCCAGCATAGTATGTAATAGGGCAAACTAGAGATCTTACCAATAATATCAGTGGTAAAGCAAAAATGCCTGTGTAATTTAGGCTGTTCTAACTTGAAGTATATGGAAGATTTATAGCCTAGAAGGAAGCCAGAACAGACTCATCTTTTACATCTCCTCCTCCACCCTTTGCCAAGGGAGATTTTAATTCCTGGTAAGAGAGGGGGAAAAAGGTTGGGGTTCATAAACTGACCCTCTGCTCTTCCCAAGAGAGAGGGGTACTAGACTGGAATTATACCATATTATCAGTCTAGAGGGATGTAGTTTTCAGGTTCAAGATAAATTCCTGATGCTATTTCTTCCTGGGTTACCCAAGGAGTACTCAAAACTTTACATCCAAAGCTTGACTTCCCCCCCACCAACTGCCAGTTCAATAATGAACGCACATAGCAGAGAGCAAAGAAATCCATTTATGCAAGTTGATACCAAAGCAAAAATCAGAAAGTAAATGCAGGAGAATATATACTAGACAATACAGGGTGAGCAACACAGTACAGGGAGAGCAAGGTAACCAAAAGAGAGTCCTGGATTTCACCCAAAGAGGAAATTCCCTTTAGTCTCTAGTGTAGCAAGCTGGGGATAGGGACATGGTGGAGACTGTCAACTCTTCTCATGCCAGCTTCTTCCCAGAGTCCTTTACTCCCTTCAGCAATCTAAAGTGGAGTCTAGCTCTCAAAGCTAGAAGCCAGAAGAGACTGAAGAGCCTGAAGAAACTAGAGAACTGAAGAAAATAAAGAGCAGATTCCTTCTCTCCCAATCGCCACCTGGCTGTTCATACAGGTGGAGGGCATTGATCTCCACCAACAAGGAGAGAATCCTATTTCAATGGGTTTTGGAGCATGGGTTACATCCATTATCACTATTACTACTTGATATGTTACTTGAAATGATAGCTTTACTAGTAGGACAAAAAAAATGAATTCAGGGAATAAGCTTAGACAAACAGGAAACAAAATGATCACTTCTTATGGATATGAGAACCCTAGAAATTAACTGAAACAATAATTTCAGCAAAGTTTTCAGGATATAAAATAAATATGCCTAAAAAGCATGCCTGTATATGATCATTAAAAGTCAACAGGGAGAGGTATAAAGAGAAATTCCATTTAAAATAATTACAGAACATACAAAATTCTTAAGAACATATATATCTACAAAGATGAATTCAGGAACTACATGAATACAACTACAAAACACTTTATGGACAGCAATGACCTCAGTGTGCGAGAGGTTTTTCTGGTAGACTTGGAACTTTGTAGTAACACAAGAACTCACTGAAAAAAAAAATCCCGACGATTGGAGCGCCTCCCACACTCAGAGAAAGAAATATGGAAGTCATTCACAGAATGTAGCAGATCATGTTTGTGTGTGGGGGTTTTAGTGTATTATGTTTTGATTTATTATATGATTTCTTTCATTTATTTTAGTGCGAATATATAGCATGACTATAGTGAAAATGTGCTCAATAGGAAAGTATATGTAGAACCTATACAGAATTGTATGCTGTCATGGGGAGGGAGGGGGTAGTGGGAGGAAGGTGTGGAGGGGATAAAATCGTAATTTTAAGGAAGTGATTGTAGAACATTTATAAATAAATAAATAGCACTTTATGGAAATCAAGACAGCCTAAATAATTGGAGAAATATTAATAGCTGAATGGGTAGAATGAGTTAACATGGTGAAAGCTACAATACTACCTAAACTAATTTACTACCAAAGGATTATTCTATAGATCTAGAAAAAAAAATGGCAACAAATTCCTTCTGGAAAAAAAAAGATCAAGAATATCAATGAAAATAATTTTTTAAAAAGTGGCCTTATAATACCAGATTTGTATACTACGAAGTAATAAAAATTATTTGGTACTTGTTTAAAAAAAATAAAGAGGTTGATCAGAAGAAAAGATTAGGTATACAACATACCAAAGCAAAGGGACTTAGTGTTGTAGTGTTTGAGAAACCCAAACCCATGTTCTGCAACATGGATTTCTTTTGAAATTTGCGATTTCTTTTGAAAGCTGTTTTCTCATATCCTTTAACCATGTGTCTACGGCAGAATGGCTCTTAAATATTTAGATTTGTGTCAGTTTTCTGTAGATTTTGAATGCCAAGCTTATAATGGAGTTTTCATAAATTTTTTTCCTAAAAAAAAGGTTTTGTTAATTTCATTTGTCTTTGCATCCCAGTCATTTATAACATACACACCCCTTCGGATTGAATTCCTCTTCACTCTCATATCTATGGAAGAGGGGCTACTTGTATTATAATATCTGTGCCAATTTCATGTATTTTTTCATATATATTATATATATATATATATGTATATATATAACTATATATACATATATATATTTTACCAGTGATGTTGATGAAAATATCTTCACTATGCTTTTCTTTTCTGTCTTCAATGGATTTATTCATTCAAAAACTTATAAATTTTATAGTATGCACTAAAAATTGTTGATTTTGTTGTTGATGATTAATGATGGCTCTTGTTTAATTAAGAATTTTTCCTTTAGCCATGTTTGTGAAAGGTTTATGATCTCATTCTCTTCCAATGTTTTTATGGTGTAATTCTTTATATTCAGGGCACATATTCATTTTGACTTCATTGTGTGAAAAGACCAGAAATGAATAGAAAAATTTGACTTTCAAACACAAGAATCAAGAGAAGAATGAAAAAGTAAACAGGAAAGAGAAATCATAAGGGACTTACTAAAGTTGAACTGTTTATATTCCTACATGGAAAGATAATATTTGTAACTCTTGAGATTTTTCTCAGTATTAGGGTAGTTGGAAAGATTATATATATATAGACAGAGGGCATAGGGTGAGTTGAATAGAAAGGGATAATATCCAAAAAAGTAAAATTAAAGGGTGAGAGAGGAATATATTGGGAGGAGAAAGGAAAAAATAGAAATGGGGCAAATTATCTCACATAAAAGAGACAAGAAAAAATTTATTCAATGGAGGGGAAGAGGGAGGGAGATGAGAGGGAAAGTGTGAACCTTACTCCCACAATTGAATAATTTTCTTTTTCTGTACATAAGGAAATGACCATTTTATTTGGTTTATAAATTCAAAATAAAAACAAATTTTGAAAAAGTCTTCTAAAAAACCACTTTGAAAGACTTAAGAATTCTAATCAATTCAATAACCAACTACAACTCCAGAAGACTGACAATAAGGCATGCTACTTTCCTCTTGATAAAGGGGTATGGGCCCAAGGTACAAGATGATACATTTTTGGACATGGCCAACATATAGCTTTGTTTTACTTGATTATTTTTGTATATTACAAAGATTGCATTTTTGTCTTTCTTTTTGGAAGAGAGAAGAGAAGAGGGACACTAGTAATTGTGTTTCTTTAAAAAAGTAAAGAAATAAAAGCGACTCATTGGAGTATTTTTTTAAATGCATAGAAAAGAGCAGAAGGAATTTCAGGAGGAGCATAAATGTACAGAACAATGTTGAAAGTAGCATTAATTTTATGATATACTTTTTAAAAAAACGTTATCTGTACATAATATAAATTTTCAGCTTCATATATAGACCTCTTCTTCTGTTTACTTTGTATTCAGAAATGTTTTCTCTTTTTAGGATGTTTATTATGTTAAGAACTTTAAAAATAAAATAAACAATTTGGTTTCAAACTTATCAAAGAGGTTAAATAATATTCCTTCAATCTTTCCTAGGTTTTTCTCTTATCATGCTCTCATAGTCATTTTGACCAAGATGAAACCATATTAATGCCTGACTTTTTAAATTTGGAACTATATTATTGTATATTGTGGTTTCACTGCGTAACTATGGCCATGAAACACCTATTATATCACACACACAGAAAAGACTAAGTAATCTTTGGGAAATTATATAGCCAGCCTTCACACTTCACAATATGTTTCAAATCCAAATCTAACATAGTGCTTGTTAATGGCTGATTTGAGACAGCAGGAACCCTGTTAGTTCAGGTTTTTTATTGAGATGAAATGGGGTTATCGAACAGTTAACAAAAGGATATTAACTTGGTTTCAAAATAGAAAGAATATATAGAGCTCAGGTGCTGTGCTCTGAGTAAAGCAGAATTGTAGTCGCTTAAAAGAAATATGAGATGTGTATATTTGGAGACATCTCCATTCCAAATGTTCACATGAACTATTTGCGCCCAACCTATAGTAAAGCCTCCTGAGCTCCTATTGGTCTGATCAGCCACAGTCAGACAAATTGTACCTTGACCCTTCCATGGGGATGTCCTTTTGTTTTTCTTCAAACCTGAAGGACAATGACCAAGAAAAGACATCAAATAAGCACTCAGTAGCACTGGGCTTGGGTAGACCTAGCAACTATGCTCAGGACATCTAGCAAATCTGTTGGGCCCGACTCCACAGAAGTGGATCTTTCTAGTAGTCATAATAATAGCAATAGCTAGCATTTAAATAGTGCTTTGAGCTTTACAAATGCAGTATCACGTGGTCCTCACCAAACCTGGAGAGGTGTGCATTACTATGATCTTCACTTTACACTTGAGGAAGCTGATATAGACAGAAGTTAAGTGAAACATTACACAGCTAGTAAGTATTTGAGGTTGGCTAACTCGAGGTCTAGCACTCCAACAAAGAAACCAGGAGGAAGACCAGAAACAGTCAGAGATGAGCAAAGCAGTGTTGAAAGCGACAGTTTGGTTTTATTAAAAATTTGGAAAGAAAAGTAAGACATATATAGTTGTGGATATACACAGACACACATATATATAATATACATTTATACATATGTATGTATATATAATATACATTTATACATATATATGTATATACATATGTATATATATACATATATATGTGTGTGTGTATATATATACACATATATATATGTGTATATATATACACACACACACATATATATATATATATATATATATATATATATATATATATATATATATATACACACCTGTAGTTCTAAGAAGCTGTAGCATGTATAGTAGCCACACCCTAGTAAAACTACCCCAGAAAACTGGCTAAACTAGGTTGAGGGTAACTGACAGGAGGATGTCTACCCAAGCATGTGAAGACTTCTCCCAGTGAGATGGGAGGAGGAGAACAATTTGTTCCAACAACCATGAAGGTGGCTGAAGCAGGAGCAATGGAGGGCCTAGATCTTGGTCAGACATAAAAGATACCAAGGTCATCCACTGCATCCATCACCAGTCATCTTGACTTCTGTCTTACCGCTGGATTTCGATGACTCTTGAAGAGAGAGTAAAGCTTATGACTTCGTGAAACTCTTCCTCACTTAAATCCATGAACAAGAACAAGTCAAGACATCACCCTGCAAGAGTTTTCTGGGAAAAAGAAGGATAAACAACAAATAACCAGGGGCTACCAGAAAGTTGCATCAAGGGAGGTGCAGCTTGAGCCTTGCCCCAGTCAATCAAGTCTGGGCTTTGTCACCTTTTAAATGAAGAAGTAGCCTAACTCACAAGTGGAGGGCATTGAGGGAGGTGGCGAGGGGAGTGCTAAAGGATGGAATTCTGTTAGATAATAGTCCTATCACATTAGCCAGTCTTTTTAAAATCTACTCTTACTGTGCTTTTTTGGGAAAATGATTCACAGTATTGAATTCACAATATGAATTACTTCATCTGTGTTTTGCAAAGGTTTTTATTATTAGCTTGCTAGCAGTTTCTAAGTCTTAGGGGAGATGAGGCACTTAGCATCCCCTAGGGCCCTTCTGTTTCTAAAACAGTACGTCAACAATGTTGGTTCCAAAGGACTGATGTTTGAACACGTTTACTTCTCTTGGTAAAGAGCCGATGTACTGAGGATGTGGGATGTTACAAACTCTTAGTCATGGTTGCCATATGTAATAGTTGTTTTTTCAAACTGTTTTGTTTTAAATGTGGAAGTGATGAGGGTGGAATGGGGTGGGGTGTGAGACCCCCACAAGGACCAAAGTACCAGGGGAAGGTTGCTTGGAGAAGAATTCACAGACTCTTTGAGTTGAGGTCAAGATAAAGATTAATTATGCTTTTCAGTGGGCAAGAGTTCTTAGGGAAACTGTAACCTTAGAGGGGTATAGGATATTCTGTAGTATCACTTGTGTCAATTATGCTAACTAGGTGCTTTGGGTGGGATTAGGGAGTGGTTAAGGAATAGTTAGTTCTTAAAGAACGTGTACTTTTGGTATCTACAGTGCAGATATTTTACCAAGAGTACATCAGGAAATAGCCCAAAGCAGGGCTACCTGTAGGTGTGGTTTTAGGCCTGAAGTGTCGCTAAGTCAACTAGCTGTCAGGGCTGACCGAGAAATACCAGGTTGCTCCCACCTTTGTCTTGTTGGACAAGATAAATGTAAGGGAGTGTACATATGTCTAGGTCTAAGATACATATGATTGGTCAGTGAGTAGTAAATGTTGTTATGACCCAGAGCACAGTCACTTCAGTCAGTACATACTTGGTTCAGACTAATAAATTCCATAGGTGCAGCTGGCTGCTGTATCAGGAAGGGAGAAGTTTCCTGCTGGGGAAGGCTGTCCTTGAGCTGGAGGAAGACTGCTTTAGATAGTGTTTTGAGGCTAGAGAGAAATGTGATTTTTAAAGAAAAATGTGATTTTAGAATTGGGGCCCAAGAACATGCAGCCAAGCACCCCATCAAGAGATTAAAATTTGGGGTAGGGTGGATTATTTGGAAGTATTTGTTGTTTAAAAATGTTAATCAATCAGTGAACATTTATTATAAAATTCCTACTATGTGCTGAGCATTGTGCTAAGTACTAGAGAGATAAAAGAAACAAGAGACAGTCCCTGCCCTCAAGGATCTCACAATCTAATGGAAGAGAAAATAAGCAAACAAATATATGCAAAAAATCTATAAAGAAACAAGTTATATACAGGATAAATAGGAAATAACTAAAGAGAAAAGGCCCTAACATTAAGAAGGGTTGGAAAAGGCTTCCTGTTGAAGGTGGAATTTTAGTAGGGACTTGAAGGAAACCAGAATGAATCAGAGAATTAGAAAGTTTGAAGGAACTTTAACAGCCATCTAATGCACCCCCCACTGTAATATATCTAACCAATTGTCATCCAGCTTCTGCTTGAAGACTTCCAACAAGGGGCAACTCCCCACTTTCTGAAGTAGTCCAGTCCACTTTTGGACAGTTCAAACAGTTAGGAAGTTTTTCCCAATATCAAGCCTAAATATACCTCTTTATGACTTCCACCCCTGACTCCTGGTTCTATCCTTTGGAACCAAAAAGAACAAGGCTAGTTCTTCCCTCACATGATAGGATTCAATATAGTAAGAGATAGTAATCATGTCCCCTGTGGGTCTTCTTTTCTCAAGGCTAACCATGCCCAATTCTTTGAAATGATCCTCATACATCATGATCTTAAGACCATTCAGTATCCTCATTATCCTCCTTTGCATATTCTCTAACTTATCAGTGCCCTTCTTAAACCATGGTAACTAGCATTGAACACAATACTCTAGATGAGGTCTGATAAAACCAGAGTTCAAGAGGATTATCTCCATATTCCTGGTAATTATGTCCTTTTTAATGCAGCCCAAGTTTGCAGTAGCCTTTTTGGCTACCATATTGAACTGCTTGCTAACTTATACTGTGCATGCAATCCACTAAAACCCCGAGATCTTTTTCAGAGCAATTGCTGTTTATTAATGTTTTCCTCATCTTATATTTGTGAAAATTGATTTTTTTTTGTACTAGAGTACAAGACTTGACAATTATCCCTATTGAATATCATCTGGTTAGATTCAATCCTTTGCTCTTGCCAGTCTTTATCCTTTTGGATGCTGATTCTATTATCCAATGTGTTCACTAGCTATCCAAGGCATTAATCTAAATATTAAATAGCACAGAGTCAAAGAGTCAAGCACAGCCCCGGGGGCACTCCTCAGAGACTTTCTGTAAAGTTGCCATTAAACACTTAAAAACTGTTCTTTGAATTCAGTTATCCAGTCAGTTTGGAATTCATCTGACTGTATTATCATCTAATCCAAATCTCTCCATCTTTTTCATTAGAATACAATGATACACATTATCAAAACCTTTGCTAAAATCTTGATTAAGCTACATCCATGGCAGTTTAGTAATCTTGTTTTAAAAAAAATAATGAGGTAAATCTGCCATAAGACTGGAAGAAATCATATTTTACTCATCAATAAAATATACACTTTTTAAAAGTCAGGTCAGCAAATTTTATGTTACTTTTACTCGCAAGGGTTTATGACCACTTAGATGATTCTTAAGCAAATCTATTTCTCATCCTCTTTCAATGTAGCTGCCCCCTTCCAGGTTTAACTCATATCTATGTTTGGTCAAGTTCTTCTGATGGGGTATAAACCCAAGCCAAGACCGTTTCCCCTTGGATTGGGGGGGAGGGGGCTTTTGTCACATTTGTCAGAAGGGCCCTGGAAAGTCTGGCCCTGGGGTGGGGTGGGGTTCCTTGGATTCCCGGTCCATTTCTCCCAACCCAGATACTCCCTATCTTATCTCTGTTTAGAATTCTCTTCCTTTGATCCTAGCATCCTTTCATATTCCCAACTACTCAGCCTTCTCTTGAACTCCAAATTGTCCAGCCTAGATTGTGGATTATCTGGACTACAGGCCAGTCCCATCAGAATCCTCCCTGGGTTTGATCTATCTAGACCATCCCTGGGACGCCAGACTGCTTGGCGACACCTGAATTCTTCTCTCACTGTTCTGTAATTAAGTTCCATCTCACCTCCATGAAGGTGCTCAGATTCAATCCAGCTCAGACTCTGTCTAGCTGAGATTCTATCTGGTCTGCTTGTCAATACAAGCATTACCAATGCTTAGGCTCCTTAAGAGTCAACCCCATATGGCGAATCTTTAATAAACTTTGGGGTTTAACTTTAAGAAGACTTGTGCTGAATCCATTTGAACAGGACTCAGTCTGTCAGTATTTCAGGGTTCCCCAGGACCCCAAACCTCAATACTTCCTTCTTCTTGTTGTCAAAAATCTCAGAATCATTTTGAGTCTTTTCACAGTGGAGGCCCTTAGTAAAAGGTCTTTATGACTTTCAAGGTAAAACAATAATCTTTAAATAACAGCAGCTAAAAACCTGTATCCAGATACCATTAATTTCATATCAACTACTTCCCCTTTCTTCCTCCTGTTCTTCCTCCCTTTTTCAGTTACTCATCTTGGGACCTCTTCACATTAATTCAATTAGCACTTATTTAGGGCCTATCTAGCCAGGTATTGTTCTAGGTTCTAGGGACACAGAGATAAAGACCAAGTAGTCCCTACCCTCAGGATGTTTATATTTTATTGGGGAGAAACATTTATTCATATAAAGAGATGCAAAATACCATACATACAAAGTTAGTACTAAGTAATTTTGGGGTGGCCAGCATTAGTAACTGCAGGAAAATAGTAAGGTTCATGTAGGAATGTAATGGCAATCAAATTAGAATCTTTTGCTGTTTTTGTTTTACTAAAAGTGCCTCTGATTGAATAGTGTGATTGGGATGATTTTTCCCACCCATTGATGGGCCTGCCCATTGTTGGAAGATTGATTTGGGGAGTTGTTTTGAAGGAGGGTCCCAAGTACCTTTTGTTTTTTCTATTGAGGCACTGGGTCAAGGGGTTGTGATGCCCTCTGGTTCTAAAAAGTGTATAAATACTCTGAGGGTGAGGTTTTACTTTGGGGCTTACTGACTGGAAGTGAGTGTGTGTCTCCTCCCCTCCCCTAAAACTCAGAAGTTGATGCTTCCTTCTCTGGTGTCTGTGTATGTATTTTTGACCTGGAAGTTTGGTTAAAAAAGGCAAACTGGTTTTTTTTTCCCTTAAAGCTAGCAGTTACATGATAATGGAGCCAGAAATACGTCTGACTGACTAATACAAGAATGACCAGGCTTAAATCTATTTTAGGACAATCCAAGGTAGTCTGTGTCCTTCAGATTTACAGTCTCCATATGTGTTTAACTATACCATGAAAATGGAATTTCTTAATTGGATACATTGTAAATACAATAAGATAACAGAGTTGACAAAGTTTCCGTTGAAATTATGACCCAAGATATCTATGTTTTCTTTACCATTAACATGCCATAACTTATTATATGTCCTCAAAATATTAAGATATGGAAAAAGTCTCATTATTCAAGATAGTGTCTAGAGTTAAAGGTAAGGAATGCTAAGTCAGTCCCATCTGGCTTTGTTCACATTGGAAGAGGTATTCTCTGAGTTTATTTCAGAGAACAAAGAGACTGTTAGGTCCAGGCTCTTCTTCAAGCTCTGGCCCTTATTAAAGTCCAAAATTTATATTATATTATTAGTATGTAATGGTCAGACATGTGTGTGTATGTAATGGTCAAGCAGTTTGGAAGCATTGTCTGTTGATTTATTTTTGATTTCTCTGAAATTTTGCTTTTCTCTGATACCTGTGCTTGAATAAAGTTATTGTTAACCCCTTGAAAGTTGCTTTCCTTTTATAAATGTAGATCTAAGAATCTGTTGTAGTAGTGCCTTGTGTGTATGCCAGGGTGCTTACTGATACAAGGAAGCAGCTCATGAGCCAAGATTTGAGGTGTGGAAGCTTATAGTACTAAGATCACTTTAAGTGCTATAAAAATTAAAAATTTATATTTTGACAGTTCTTAATCTAAAGTCCTAGGTCTTCCTTGAATGAAAGGTTAAGTCAATTTTACAGTAAAACTTCATCAAAATAGGGAATTATTGCTATATTCCTGTAGTCACACTCTTACCTGTAGTGTGTGTGTGTGTGTGTGTGTGTGTGTGTGTGTATGTGCGTGTGTTGCCCAGGGAGGTTATGTATGGCTGACTGGGAGGTATAAGTAGATATTTCTGAAGTCTCCTCCCCTCCACCTAACCCTCTCTAAGGGACACTTTGATTCCTGCCAGCAGGGAGCAGTAGATTGGTGCAATGAAGCTGGGCAATCTCCTTTCCTCAGAGAAGGGATTCTGAACTAATGTTATATCTGTAAGAATATAAAAATAAGATGTTCCTAAAAGTTAAATATTTGTAACAGGCATAGGGACCAATGAAGATAGAGATGGATATATATATATATATATATATATACGTATATATATATTTTATATACATTATATACATAATGTATATATATTATATATACATTTTATATATATATAAAATGTACATATGTATATGTGTCTATACACATATATACATACATACATATATATATATACATATATATATATATGTATATATATATACAAAGATACACTCCTATATAAAGGAAAAGAATAGTTGGGGAGGGGGACAAGAGATTAGCCTTTCAATATGCAATTGGGTACTGACATCAAAAGCATCTAATCTTTTCCTGCAAAGCTCAGTTTGGCCATGATGGGGTAGGCATGTCTTCACAGTCTCTTCTGTGTTTGTTCTGTGTAGCATTGATTTCTGATCCTATGGAAGAAGAGCTTATAGGTGTACCATTTTCTCCTCATTTTGAGGTTTCTGGTTTTGAGTCCTCACTTTGGTCCTAGGCTGCCTTGGAGCCCAGACATTGAGTACATACAAGAGGATCTGAGCAATGATGTACCTTACAGATTTGGTCCAGAGATACATATATGATTGATTCTCAAATGAGGTCCTCCTGGTAGTAAGCATTAGGATGTGATAATATTGACTATGTGTGCCTTGGAAATCTCCAATATCATTTAGATGAACATACAATTTGAGCTTCTAGAGGTCATTTGGGATATAGAAAGTGATGCCCTTGAATGGTAAATTAGATGCTATGAGAAGATTGGCAAGCTCCTGCAATAGTAGTACTCAAACCTCAGCTCTTGGGCCCATATGTGGCTCTTTCACATATGGATAGCCTACCTAGTCTGTGTGCGTTTTTGTATGTGGGTTACCCATGTTGGTTATGTGTCTGTCCATGTGTAGCTAGAATATACTGTCACTATCCAATAACTCCATCCCTTCTTCCATCCCTTCTTCCCCCATAGAACCCTCCTTTGAAGTAAAATAGTACAGCTCAAAAAAAAAATCAATACATTGGTCATGTTTGACAATACATGGCTTATTGTACACCAATGTATTCATTTGAAAATCATTTGTTAAAACTCTGAATGTAGATTGAAGCACATTTTTTTTTACTTTTTCTTTTATTTTGCAGCATGACTAATGTGGAAATATATTTTGCATGACTTCATATGTATAATAGGTATCATATTTCTTGCCTTCTCAATGAATGAGGGAGGGGTGAAATAAAGGAGAAATTTGGAACTGAAAATAAAAATAATTTTTAAAAATTAAGCTAAAAATAATTTAAGTGCCTATACTATGCACTAGAGGCAAGTGTACTATAGTGGACAGAGGTGTCTTGACCTGTTTCAAGTCTTACCTCACTATCACCAAGACATTTTTCAGTGCCTGTGTTAGGACCAGTGGTTTTCTGACAGTTTTTTCCCCCTACATAATCTGATTGCCCCCCCTTCTGTGATGCAGCTTCCTGGCCTCGGGGTATAAAAGGTCCCAACTTTGTAAAGTTGGAGACTTGGTGGGTACCTTAGACTTGCTATATCTTGATGATTGATTGATTGACCAGATATGAAGGCAAGGGGGACCCTAAGTGCCCTTGAATCCTTGTTGCAGATCCTTGCTTGTCAGAGCAAAGCAAACCTCTTCTTTTGTTAAATGTTCAGTGACTCATGACTGTCTAATTTTGTCCCAACATCAAACCTGATGGAGAAGGTGCTATCTTTAGAGCTAGGTCTGCAACAAGACCCCAGGCAACTTCTCAGATGCAGCTATACAGTGCTATAAGAAATTCCTCTCTAGAGGTTCCTCATACCACTGAAATCACAAGTTGAGTTAAAAACAAAAGACAATGTTCTAGGCACTATGCTATAATAAATGTCACCAGTTCTTAAACTCCTATTATACAAAGATGAAAATGAAATAATTCCTGGCCTTCAAGGAATTTGCATTCTGTTGGGGGTAAATAAAGAAATAGTAATTTCAGTGATGGGGAGGAAGGCACTAGCAACTAAGGGAATCAGGACAGGAAAAAACACTTGAATTAAGCCTTGTAGGAAGCTTGGGATGCTGTAAAGTAGAAGTGAGGAGAAAGGATATTTCAGGGAAGGGGAATATTGTACAGAAGCATAAGTAACAGAAGATGGAATGATTATATGGGAAATAGAAAGCTGACCGGTTTCGTTGAACTACAGAGTGTTTAGTGTACACCGAATACATCAAGTCGATGGCAGTCAGACTGCAAAGGGCTTTAAATACCATATAAAATTTTTAAATTTTATCCTAGAGGCAATTGAGAATCCTGGAGCTTCTTGAGTAGGAAAGAGACTTGGTCAAACCTGTTCTTTAACAATATCAATTTTCCACATCCTCATTGAGAGGAACAATGAAGTCCTGAGTGGACACTGCACTGATCAGCATTCTAAGTACACTCAGTATTGTTTTATGTAGTAAAGACTAGAATGCCTCCCATGTCGGACACAGGGTCAAGTATCAGGGACTGAAGAACCCAGGGAAAGTCCAGGTAGTTTAACTCCTCTATAATGCCTAGTGTCCTTGGTTACTGGACTTGTAAAGATATAATGTATGTGTAATATATTTTGTGCTCACTATCTCAGAGCCAGGCCAACTATAACACCCTCTTGGGGGTACTGAA
Organism: Potorous gilbertii; assembly: GCA_028658325.1. Classification (NCBI taxonomy): domain Eukaryota; kingdom Metazoa; phylum Chordata; class Mammalia; order Diprotodontia; family Potoroidae; genus Potorous; species Potorous gilbertii. The sequence continues at coordinate 264,834,904 of CM053771.1, read as the reverse complement.
GAGTTGCCCCATTCCATTTCTCCCTTTCTCCTCCCAATCTATTTCTCTCTCACCTTTTAATTTTATTTTTTTAGATATCATTCCTTGCTATTCAACTCACCCTGTGCCCTCTGTGTGTGTGTGTGTGTGTGTGTGTGTGTGTGTGTGTGTGTAAAATCCCTCTAACTACCCAAACACTGAGAAAAGTTAAAGGAGTTATAAATATTATCTTTCCATGTAGGAATGTAAACAGTTCAACTTTAGTAAATCTCTTATGACTTCTCTTTCCTCTTTACCTTTTCATACTTCTCTTGATTCTTGTGTTTGAAAGTCAGATTTTCTCTTCATTTATTCTAGTTCTGGTCTTTTCATCAAGAATGCTTGAAAGTCCTCTATTTCATTGAACGACCATTTTTTTCCTCTGATGTATTATATTCAGTTTTGCTGGGTAAGTGATTCTTGGTTTTAATCCTAGTTCCTTTGACTTCTGTAATATCATTCCAAACCCTGTGATCCCTTAATATAGAAGCTGCTAGATCTTGTGTTATCCTGATTGTATTTCCTGGTAGGTCAGTTGTTTTTTCAATGAGATATTTAACATTGTCTTCTATTTTTTCATTCTTTTGGTATTGTTTTGTAATTACTTGGTTTCTCATAAAGTCATTAGCCTCCATCTGTTCCATTCTAATTTTTAAAGAACTATTTCTTTCAGTGAGCTTTTAAACCTCCTTTTCCATTTGGCTAATTCTGCTTTTTAAAGCATTTTTCTCCTCATTGGCTTTTTGGACCTCTTTTGAGTTAGTCCATTTTTAAAGTTGTTATTTTCTTCAGCATTTTTTTTATCTCCTTTAGCAAGCTGTTGATTTACTTTTCATGGTTTTCTTGCATCTTTCTCATTTCTCTTCCCAATTTTTCTTCCACCTCTCTTACTTGATTTTCAAAATCCTTTTTGAGCTCTTCCATGGCCTGAGACCATTGTGTATTTATTTTGGAGGTTTTGGATGCAGAAGTCTTGACTTTTATGTCTTCCTCTGATGGTATGCATTGTTCTTCCTCACCCAAAAGGATGGAAGAAAATACCTTTGAAGCTGTCTTTGGTGTTTGTAGGTTGAGTAATCTGGAAACCACAGCTGCTACCTGGGATTCCACACCCTGAAGCCTGCTCCAGTCCAATCTGAGCCACGCAGCTTGGCCAAAGTTGGGCTGCACTCCACCCCAAGCCTGGTGAGAAAAACCTTTCTTGGCAGCCTTCCAGGCTGTCTTGGCCTGGAAATCTTTCATTCTATCATTCTGTGGCTTCTGCTACTGTAGAATTTGTTTACAGTCATTTTTTACAGGTATTTTATGGGCTACAGGGGCAGAGATACTACAGGTCTGTCCTTCTACTCCACCAACTTGGTTCCCACCCTCCCCCCCAGCCAATGCTTTTTGAAGGAACTCCCCCACCTCGAATTCCAGCCCTGGGTCAAGTAAAGAGATTACTCTTAATCACATGATTAACAGACTGGAACCAGCTACAGACTGCCCAAGCATCCTCCAGACTCTTCAAGGCACATTCATTTCATATCATCATAATTCTACAGGAAATAGACTCCCCACCTTTGCTTATATTCAGGAGGCACAATCTAATGTGCTATGCTCATGTTATAGTCCCTGCTACAAATATGAAGAAGGAAATAATCTACTCTTAAGGAACAGTATTCCATTAGGGGAGAAATCATGTACATTGAACTCTGGGAACACTTACCTTAACTCCCACTTCCCCTGATGATTCTGGTCCTCAGAATAAGACTATATCTCCCCTTTAGAATTCTAGGGGTAACCCTGAAGGGTTCAAGTGATTCTTCTTTAACACCATTGACTGGAGTCATCATGCTGGTATGTTCTCCTAAATATAAAATCCCAATGATAGTTCCATTAAGATCTCAGTTCCTGGGGAACATAAGAAAAACTTAAAGCAATTTCTGCACAACATTCCTCATACTAAGTTGTACTTTTAATGTCTTTTTTTGTGGAGTGGGAAGATCTTTCCCATCCATTAATAGGTCTGTGTGACCTGCTTAAGTCAATGGAAGCCTAAGTCACATGAGTTTGAATTACATGAAGCCTGTTGTGGGAGAAGCTTGCTGAAAGGAGGGAACAGAAAGGGATAGAACAGGAAGGGTGGAATAGGAAGAGGCAGAGCTGGAGTAGAGCTGAGAAGAAGTTGGTCAGACTAGACAGAGCTGGGAAGGACAGAGCAAGCAGGCAGGTGGCTGTGAGTGAGAGAAGGGTATTTTGCTTAGGGGAGCCTATTTGTGGGAAGGTCTGATAATGTGTATAGACTTCTAGGTTACTATGAAGGATTTCTTTGTTGCTATGATGGATATGGTTTTATGGTGTTGGGATTTGGCTTTCTGGTGTTTGAATAAATGTTTTGGTTCTGTCTTTCATGTGGAGAGTCTGTTGTATTTTGTGATTCAGAACTGTGCTGGCATGTTCACAGCTGCTATGGGTGTTGTGAATATTGCATTGGCACTACATTTAGCTACAAAGATAGGATCCCGAATTATCGTACCTCTCTAAAGGCTGAAAGACTTTAGAGAGAGAAATGAATATCCCAATATGGAAAGATTTACCTTATTCCTCTCTAGCAAGAAAATGGGGTAAAAGCACAGGGCTCTGTGAAAACTGAGAACCAAGGCTACAGAAAGGAGAACCTAGAGATTTGGAAAGATGTTTGCAAGGAATACCAATGGAACAGGGGAAAGAATTGGCAGGGGTGTGTAGGAAGGGTTGGGCCTTATTGACAAGTCTTATGTGTAAAAGCTGAGACAACCTGTTGGAACAGAAAGCTCAGATGGAAAGGGAGTTGGTTGGTTTGCATACGAAGCTTTTTATGCTGCAGCATTTAATCTCTGCCTTAGAAGAGCCACCTAGAAAGTTTCAGGGGGTAGAAGAAAAAACTGTTGCTAGTTAGGTCACACAAAGTGGCAAAAAAGTACCAAGAGTAAGGTTCATGCAGTCCTTGCACAGCCTGAGCTTGATTGGGGCTCAAACAATCTGCCAGGAGGATTGTGAGAGGAGAATGAAATAAAGTTAGATGAGGAGGCTGAAGTTCTCCAATACTAAAAAGAAAGCAGAAGAATCAGGGGGCCACACAGTGTTTGGGGAGGTAATTGAGGATTTTACTCAACAGAAGGTCACATATATTTTGAGTCAGTTCACCCAAAGGATGGGAAAATTGTTGGTATCTTAGATGGTGAGAATCAGTGAAAAAGATAAATTCCCTTGAGAAAGAAGAGTAAATAGCCAGCAGATTCAAAGTAGAGTAGATTGACAAGAGAAGAATTATTTACTGCTCTATTAAGAGTAGGGCTAGATTTTGGAAAAATAGATGGCATTCCAACTAATGAACTATATAAAATGTGCCAAGAAGATGGGCTTGCTATTAGACTGAGCAGGGAAATATGAACTACCCCTACATATCCTCCTGAAACATTGTATCCAATGGTCACACTTGCAGGGAGAATAGGAAATTGGTGAAGCCCTAACTCAGATTAAAGAAAGTATACCTCTAGCCAGAATGATGACCCCAAAACTGCAAATCAGAAAATAGTAAACAACAGTAAATGAGGCTATGATGGGTTCATGGACTCCAGTAGCATGGCTGACCCTATTATCTACACAGCTTCTGGTTATTGTCTCCTTGTTTCTTTTTGACTTTTTGTCTGTTCACTTTGTCAGATTTATTTTCTGCAGGCTTAGTACCCTCCACCTGCAGATACCTGATTGCTTAAGCTGGATGTCACCCCTGTCCAATGTGCTGTGTCACCTCTGGACCTGGCATCAAATGAGCTCTGGATGCCAAAAGAACTGACCCTTCAAATGGGACCTCTTGGGGCAGGGACAGCTATACATCCAATTTTAGCAGCAAGTGGCTATGGAAGAAGAGACCTTCACCCCTTACTCCAAGTGATTTGGGGGCCCCATTCTTTCAAGAGGGGAATGATGGGGTTCTTGTGCTCGAGCCCTATGCTAAGATACTGTTTTATATGTTTATTTTGTGTTATCCCTGTTACATTGTTGTAAAATTCTGTTGAAACCAGTTGCCCCATTGACCTATATAATGGATACAAAAGATCTTGGGGTCAAATGTATTGTTAGTGTATTTTTAATGGAATTAATGAATTTTTAATGGAATGGGAAGATCTTTCTCATCCATTAATAGCTCTGTGTGACTGCCCAAGTGACATGGAAGTCTAAGTCATGTGAAAACTTGCTGAATGGATAGAATTAGAAGGAATGCAGCTGGACAGGTGGAACAGGAAGAGGCAGAGTTGAAAGGAAATTGGTCAGACTAGTCAGAGCTGAGAAGGACAGAGAAAGCAGGCAGCTGGCTGTGAGTAAAAGAAGGGCATTATGCTTAGGGGAGCCTGTTTGTGGGAAGATCTGATAATGTATATAGACTTTTTGGGTACTATGATGGATTCCTTTGTTGCTATGATGGATTTGATTTTCTGGTGTTGGGATTCAGCTTTCTGGTTTCTGAATAAATGTTTTAGTTCTGTCTTCCATGTGGAGAGTCTGTTATATTTTGCAGTGCAGAACTGTGCTGGCATATTCATAGCAGTTTTAGGGCTGTGAATGTTGCATTGGAACTACATGAGTTCACTTCCAAATGTGAGATAACCATTTAATGAGTCACTTGTGACTCTCTACTGGCTGACTTTGATCCAGTTCTATGCTGGGTCAAAGTGAGGGTCTTTGCACCTAACCTTATCCACAAAATCTTTTGGGCTCTAGCTCCCCTACCTCTGTTGGATTGCTCTCCCAATCTTTTGAAACTCCTAAGATATCAGCTTAGTCCTATACTTCTTGGTCTAAGAGAAAAAAAGAATAGACATAACAGAGACAGGTGCAAGAACAACATGATATATCCAGGTAATGTAATGTCCTTGCCTCCTCAATCAAATCTAGCCAGACTGGAAAGAGGAAATTGCTTGGCCAGTTAAGATCTTTTGAATGCATGCCCAGTTTCACTCAGCAGCCAAATCTTTGTAACTCATAGTGAGTCTTTCAATGTAAAAATATGACCGGAAGCTAGAGCAGCACCAAGAAACATTAAGGCTATAAAAAAGATAATATTTCCTGTACAGTCATGATTCTCATCACTGATCAGGAAGAATTATCCTATACCACTACCCATTTAAGATTTTCTGGTCCATCAGCCACTGCTCCACCTCCTCAGGAGTCCTAAAGGAAGAATTTAAAAAAAACCTTCCCCTTGAGGCTCATGAGGGATTGCTTCCCCTCATTATTGGGGCTGATGAGACACTTTCAACTCCTCATTGCCTGAAAGCAAACCCCCTCCCAACAATGCCATCCCTAGGTCATCCAAAGTCTCTCCAGAGGGAGGAGTTGGACAGTGATCTACAGGTACTCTATTAGCAGAAATGTAAAGGGGCTACATTTTACATCACCATGAGCAGCATGTTACCTTTTGCCCTTGCCTTTGCTGATACCTACTCTTCTACTGGGCTCCCTGTTTCTACCCAGTTAGCCTTCACGAAGGACCCAGAAGCTCTTGACATCTCAAACTTGAAAAACTACTAGTGAGACTAGGAATGTCCAGTTCAGGATCACCCTCCTGATAGGATTAGAAAGAGCACCTGGGGCATAAGGTCTTCAGTGGTCCTTTATTGGAAGCTTTAGAGAATTATAGAACACTATTTGGGAGTGAGAATGGAAGCTTTTTAAAGGGATACCACATCCCTTTCTATCTTCAGAAAATTAACTGAGTTGCAAGTGACATATTTGTCCATAGAACCAATTCTAGAAAGGTCTCTGGTCTTCCAAGGAAAACGAAGCATTATACTTTCAATTGCCTCCCCCAGGGGTCTGAACCAAAGAATCACAACAAAGCCACTTTGGCTTCTCAAATAGCAAATTAAAAAAAATACACACACTTACAGGCTGTATGAACTTAGGCAAGTTACTTACTTAACCTCTGAATGTTTCCTCATCTGTAAAATAGGACAGCTAGTGAGCTGATCCAGCCATTATGGAGAGCAATTTGGAACTATGCCCAAAGGGCTACAAAAATGCATACCCTTTGATCCAGCAATATTGCTTCTGAGACTCTATCCCAAAGAGATCATAGAAATGGGAAATAGGGTGATTTTCAAACATTCTGTCTATGGGCTGAGAGTTCCAGAAGCTGCCACTGCCTCTGCTGCTAATTCACTCACTTCCAAGGCCAGACCTAGTTTGCTGGGGTCGGGGTTGTACTAGTATGGCTGTTGCTAGACTGTGTTCCTCTGTCGCTCAGGTTCAACAGATTCCTCCTACTGACCTTCTGAGTTGTCTTTGGCATCTGTGGGCTGACAAGTCTGGAAACTGTTACTGCTACCAGTGATTTAGTCCCCCAAAGTCTGATCCAGCTTTGCTAGGGCTGAGGCTGTACTGGCATGGCCTGCACTAGACTGTGCTCCTCTTTCAGCCTGGTGCAACAAATCTTTTCCTGTCCACCTTCTAGGTTGTTTTGGGGTAGAAATCTGCCTCACTTTGTCTCTTTGTGGATTCTTCAGCTCTAGAATTTGTTCAGAGTCACTTTTTAAAGGTATTTGAAGGGAATTGGGGGAGACCTCAGGTAAGTCCCTGCCTTCACACTTCCATCTTGGCTCTATCCCTTGATATATGTAGTTTAGTCTGTAACCTGATATAATTTACTGATAGAGTATGACAAAGTTATTTCCATAGGCGATAGATGAGATTGTGACTATTTAACTAAATTTGTTCAATTTTTATGACTGTGAAGGAAGAGTGGGATTATGGATCTATCTTAAACTTTTATGAACTAAAAGGAATGTATAAGCCTGCAATATGTAAAAAATTTCTGTTACTCTGAATTAATTTTCCCAATAAGAAACCTTATTAGACTTCTAATGATGATTAGGGTTTTTCTGAGGCCTGAACCTATATTTCAGCATAATAATAAAATCTAAGTATTACCTCTATAATGGTAATATATAACTGACAGCAGCTACCCACCACATGAACTCAGAGAGGAGATACTTCTCCCATAACACACGTCCTAAGCAGTATTTTCTAGACTTCAATGCAAGTGAAAAAGAAATTTCCATATTTCAAAATCCATTTAATTATGCATCCATTTGACCTTCAATTGGAAGTGATTTATCTTCAATATAATAACATGATTAAAGACAAATATCAAGAGAAGAATTTTTTAAAATTCTGTAAATGCCTCCCAAGTGATGAATATATTCAATTAAAATCATATACTTGTGAAATGCTATCAGTGTGTGGCAGTACTCTTCTGTCTGAAAAGACATTTTCAAAGATAAAATATATGAAATCCCTTTACAGATCAACATTAAGAGATTTACAATCAATTTTAAATTGATTAAATTGATTAGAAACACTAACTTTAAACCCCGACCATGCAAAATGTTATACCTGCAAAAAGAATTCCATTCTTCTAATTAGTAGATCTGTATTACAAAAAAAAATTATACTCAATTACTATTTTATTTTTAATTTTGTCAATTAAAATATGTAGAAATTTACTTTCTCTCATATTATGTAAGTACATAATACCTTTGATTTTGCCTTTCACCTTGCAAAGCCTAAAATATTAACTCCTGATCCTTTATAGAAAACATTTATTGACCCAGCCCTATTTCAACAGTTCTTAAAATGTGGTCCAGTGACCTCTGGGAGATCCTGGGAGATCCTCTCAACTTGTGTGGCAGTGAGTAAGGCACTGGGTCTGATGGAAGTAAAACCAGAGTTCAAATCTGGTCTCAGACACTTACTTGTTGCATGACATTGGCAAGTCGCTTTAACCTCTGTTTGCCTCAACTATAAAATGGGAATAACAAATAGCATCTACCTTGCAGGGTTGTTATGAGGATTAAATAAGAAATTGTTTGTAAAAATCTTTTAGCATAGTGCAGAAAAATGCTTATTCCCTTAGCCCTACCTCAAAGTTAAAACTATTTTTATAACAATACTAAGATGTCTAATATGGTAAATACCTATTGAAATAACCCCTATAAACAAAAAAGTGAGGTTCTCAGTAATTTTTAAGAGTGTAAAGGGGACCTGAAACCAAAAAGATTGAGAACTGCTGTCCTAAAGACATATATAGATTATCCTCATAAAGATTTTATTAAGGTGGGAAAGTAAACCTTTGGACTAGTAGTTATTGATATTTTCTTGTTTGCCCCTCCCCACCTTTTTTGTAATAGGACTGAGATTTTTCTCTAATCCTTCGACATCCTCTCTCATTTAAAGTATTTTGGGGGTCGCTAAGTGGTACAGTGAATAGAGCACTAAGCTTGGAATCAAGAAGAAATGTTCCTAAGTTCAAATCTGGCCTCAGACACTTAATAGCTATGTAACCCTAGGCAAGTCACTTAACTCTGTTTGCCTCACTTTCCTCATCTGTCAAATGAGCTGGAGAAAGAAATGGCAGACTACTCCAGCATCTTTGACAAGAAAACCCCAAATGGGGTCACAAAGACTCAAACATGACTGAACAATAACATTGTGCTGCTTCCAACAAAAGCCTCTTTTGTGTATATTTGTCCAGCTTAGCTGCTCCTTCCCTTCACCATTTTCTTTAATTTTTCTTCATGAAGACCCTCAAGTAAGAACTGTAAGTCCAAACGTTGTGACAACAGATCTTTCCCATATTTTGCCCGTTTATTGTCGTCCTTGTGATTTCATTCTTCAATCCTCTTGGAATGACTTTGATCAGCTGGGTTGTGGGCTAAGCTTTCTGTAATCTTGTTTTTTCCTCCACTGCATTTCATATCTGAAAAAGGCAACATTGCTCATAATCTCTCACCCTGTTCCTCTTTAATATTTTACAAACAATTTTAAGTTTTTAACCAATGTTGCCCTTGGCTGTCATATCTTTCTACCTGGCAAGGAGATCAAATGCTTGCTTACTGAAAGAGCTTTTAAACTATTTCAGTCTCCTCGGTAACAACTAATTGACATCAGTTAAACTTCCTTAGGAAATGGTAATCGAATATTCTTTTATCCATTTCCAATTTTTTATTGTCAGCAACATGTTTACATAGGTCAAGTTGGAGCAGTCTCAATTGGACACCATAATCTTCTTATTTTCTGATTTGGCATTGATCTTGATCTTTGCTGTTTGTCTGAGTACACAGACAGCTGATTCAGAAATTATACCCCTGTTGGAAACCAGATGTTTCCAATCTTTTAAAAATGTTTCATTTTTGGTGCTTCTTTTCCTTTTTCTTTTATCATCTCGAGAAACAGATGATATTGTATATATATATATATACACATATATATATGTATATATATGTGTATATATATATACATACATGTAGTACATATACATCTATATATCTGTGTACATGCTATATATATACACACATATATGTACATTGTATGTATATATGTATGTGTGGTATTGTTGTGTCAAAGGGTCTACACAGTTTTATAACTCTTTGGGGATAATTCCAGATTGTTCTTCAAAATGGTTGGATCAATTCACAGTCTGATCAACAGTGTATTAGCGTCCCAACATATGTTCCACATCTCCTCCAACATTTGTCCTTTTCCTTTTCTATCATTTGAGTCAATTTGATAGGTGTAAAATGGTGTCTTGAGGTTGTTTTAATTTGCATTTCTCTAATGAATAATGACTTAGAGGATTTTTATATGACTATATATAGTTTTAATTTCTTCATCTAAAAACCTACTGTTCACATCCTTTGACCATTTATCATTTGCAGAATGATTTGTATTCTCATAGATACAGCAATGTTCTTTATATATTTGATATATGAGACCTTTATCTGAGAAGTTATCTATCAAATGCCACCCCTCCCCCCAAATTTTCACTTTCAAATCCTGACTACATTGGTTTTATCTGTACAAAAACTTATACAATCAAAATTATCCATTTTACATCTCACAATGTTCTCTTTTTTCTCTTGTTTATTTATAAATTATCTACTTATCCATAAATCTGATAATGTGTTCTATGTGCTTCTAATTTTCTTACGACATGTCCCTTTATACCTAAGTCATGTATCTATTTTGACCTTATCTAGGTAAATGGTGTAAAATATTGGTCTGTGCCCAATTTCTGCCAGACTACTTTACAGTTTTCCCAATAATTTTTGCCCAATAGTATATTCTTATCCTAAAGGCTTAAATCTTTACATTTTTCAATCACAAGGTTATTATAATAATTTACTATTGTATATTATATTTCTGCTCTGTTCCACTGATCCACCTTTCTGTTTTTTAGCCAGTACCAGGTAGTTTTAATAATCACTACCTTATAACGTAGTTTACAATCTGTTACTGCTAAATCTCCTTCCTTTACATTTTTTTCATTAACTCTTTTGATATTTTTGACCAAGGTGGGGAACCTGTGGCCTTAAGGCCACATATGGCCTTCTAGGCCCTTAAGTGTGGCCCTTTGATTGAATACAAACTTCACAGAACAAATTCTTTTATTAAGGAGATTGATGTCTTATGTGGACTTATTTTATATCTTGCTACTCTGCTAAAATAATTGTTTTAGCTAACTTTTTAGTTGAATCTCTCAGATTCTCCAAGTATATCATCACATCATTTGCAAAAAGAGATAGTTTTATCACTTCACTGCCCAGTCTGAATCCTTCAAGTTCCTTTTCTTTTTTTGCTATTGGCAGCATTTCTAATACAATATTGAATGATATTGGTGATAATGAACATCCTTAATCTTATTGGGAAGGCTAACTAATTCCCATTACAAATAATGTTTGCTGGAAACTTTAGGTAGATGCTTCTTATCATTTCAAGGAAAAGTTCATTTTACCTATCCTTTCAAGTGTTTTTTTTAATAGGAATGAGTGTTGTATTTTGTCAAAAGCTTTTTTTCTGCATCTTTTGATATATGGTTTTTGTTGATATAATAAATTATGTTAATAGCTTTCCTTATGTTAAAACATCCCTGCATTCTTAGTATAAACTTCACTTGGGGTGGGAGCTGAGCCAAGATGGCTGAGTAACAGCACAGACTTTCTAGAGTGCTCCTGCCAAGTCCAGCCAAATCCTGTAAAAAATGACTCTAAACAAATTCTGGAGCGGCAGAACCCACAGAATGATAGAGTGAAGCAAATCTCTAGTCCAAGACAGCATGGAAGGTCAGCAGGAAGTGTCTATGCACCACGCTGAGAGCAGAGCAAAGTTTAGCAGTGTGGGCTGTGAGTGTGCAGAGGGAACCTGAGCAGGTCATGATGAGACTGAATCTCTCACAACTGTAGTGGTTTCCAGATTTCATGATCCCAAAACCCTGAGGATAAATTGGAAGATCAGTGGGAAAAGACTGTGGGACTAGTACAAGAGAGTGGAGTGATCCAGCCCCATTTCCAGGCTGGCAGAGTGGGGAGAGGCGGGGAAACTCGTGGCAGCCAGAGCAGCAGCAGGGGCAGCTGCGGCCACTATTACTGGAGCTCTAGGCCCACAGATTGTGGGGGGAATTGAGTGGCTGATAGTACACTCCCCACCCCCACTGGAAGCAGATAACTACCTTGACAAAGAGCCCCAAAAGTCAAGGGGAAATGAGCATAAACCTCACATGGTCACCATGCGTAATCTTTGTCATACATTGTTGTAGTCTCCTGGCTAGTATTTTATTTATAATTTTTACACCCATACTTATTTATGAAATTGGCTATAATTTTCCTGATCTGTTTTTACTCTTCCTGGTTTAGACATCAACACCGTATTTGTTACATAAAAGGAATGTGGTAGGACTCCTTTGCCTATTATTCCAAACAATTTATTTAATATTGGAATTAGTTGATCTTTAAATGTTTGATAGAAATCACTTGTAAATATATCTGGTCCTGGTGCTTTTTTCTTAGGAAGCTCATTTATCTAGTTCTGAGAGGAGAAAGTAGAAATCCTCCATTATTATAGTTTTACTATCTATTTCCACCTGTAATTCATTTAGATGTTCTAAAAAATGTGAATGCTATAACATTTGATACTTACAGGTTTAGTATTGATACTATTTCATTATCTGTGCTACCTTTTATCATAATGTAGTTTCCCTGTTAATCTTTTTAAGTTAAATTTATTTTAGTTTTAACTTTGTCTGAAATCACGATTGCTACCCCTGCTTTTTTTTTTTTTTTTGCATTAGTTGATGCATAATAAATTCTTCTCTGGCCCTTTATTTTTACTCCATATGTATCTCTCATTTTTAAATGTGTTTCTTGTAAACTACATATTGTCAGTTTCTAAACTATTCTGTTATCCTTTTCCATTTCATGGGTGAGTTCATCCCATTCATGTTCACAGTTACAATTTCTAGCTGTGCATGATGTACCATCTTATTTCTTCCTCAGTGCTTATCCTCCTCTTTTTATTCTAACCTCCTCAAATGTCCAATTTACTTCTAACCACTGCCTCCCTAATCCACACCCCTTCTAAGAATCCCTGCCTTATCCTCTCCCCTTGTATTCCTTAATTTACCCACTCTTGTAAGGTTCCTTCCCTCATTCTCTCACCTTTTCTAAGAATCCCTCTCTTATCCTATCCCCTCACCCTCCTATTTCTCTGTAAACTAAGAAGATTTTTATACCCTTATAGATGTATCTGTCATTATTTCTTTAACCCAATTCTTCCACTATCAGCTCTCCACCCCCTCCTGCCTCCACTATAGAAGTTCTTCTATTTGCACCTCATTTGTATAATACAATTGATCCATTTTACCTCTCTCTACCCATTTTTTTCCCTTAAGATCATTCCATCATATTCAATTCAACCCCAAGCCTTCTATCTATGTATGCTCTTTCAACTACCTAAGTAATGATAACTTTCTTAAGAGTTTCAGTTAACATTTTCCCATGTAAGAAGTAAACATTTTCACCTCATTAAATTCTTTATAATTGACCTTTAATGTTTACCTCCTTATGTTTCTCCTGAACCTAGTAGGTCAAATTTTCCATTTGGTTCCATTTTTTTCTTCACAAATTCTGAAAGTCCTTTAATTCATTAAATATCTGTGGGTTTTTTTTCCATTCAGGGTTTCACTCAGCTTTGCTGGGTAGGTTATTCTTGGTTGCAAACCCAGCTCCTTTGCTCTTTGGAACATAACGTTCCATGCCCTTCAGTCTTTTAATGTAGAAGCTGTTAAGTCTCATGTTATTCTGACAGCAGTTCAACAGTATTTAAATTGATTTCTTTTTTTTTTCTAATTGCTTGTAATATCTTCTCCTTGATCAAGGAGTTTTGAAACATAGCTAAAGTGTTCCTGTGAATTTTCAGCTTGGGATCTCTTTTAAGTGGTGATTGGTGAATTTTTTCTATTTCTATTTTACCTTCTTATTTTAATACTTCAGGACAATTTGCCTTAATAATTTCTTGAAGTATGGTACCTAGACTTTTTTTTTTTCATCATAACTTTCAGGTAGTCAAACAATTCTTATATTGTCTTTCCTCAATCTTTCTCCAGGTCAGTTGTTTTTCTAATAAGATGTTTCACATTCTCTTCTATTTTTTCAATCTTCTGATTTTATTATTTCTTGATTTTTTATGAAGTCACTACCTTTCCCTTGCCCAATTCTAATTTTTAAAGAGTTATTTTCTTCTCTAAGTTTTTGGATTTCTTTTTCCAATTGGTTTCCTTTCATAATTTTCTTGATTTTCTTGCATTACTCTCAATTTTTTCCTAATTTTTTTCAACCTCTCTGATTTAATTTTTAAAGTCCTTTTAAAGCTCTTGCAATAACTTTTCTTGTGATTGTGACCATTTTGCTTTTTACTTTTGTAGCTCTTTTAACTTCACTATTTTCTTCTGAGTTTGAACCCAGATCTTCTCTAGCACTTTAGTAGCTATCTATGGTTGGTTTCTTTCTCTTTTGTTTACTTATTTGGGGGGGGGGGCGCAGCTAGGTGGTACCATGGATAGAGCACCAGTGCAGGAGTCAGGAGGACCTAGTTCAAATCTCACCTAAGACACTTGACACGCACTAGCTGTGTGACCCTGGGCAAGTCACTTAACCCCAGTTGCCTCATACTGGGTCATCTCCAGTTATCCTGATGAATATCTGGCCACTGGATTCAGATGGCTCTGGAGGAGAAGGGAAGCTGGTGACCTGCACAGCCCTCTCTCACCCAAAACAAAGTTAAGTTTAAGTCATGTCATTATTTCTCTGATGGCATGGTCTTCTTCAGTAATGAAGGATGAACACAACAACAGCTCATTTTTTTAGCAGCTTATTTCTCATCTGTTAACTTTGTGTTAAGTTGGGCTCTAGTCCTGAGGTATGAGGGGTGATATCTCAGGCTTCAGGTTTTTTGTTTTATCTCAGGTCTAATCTCAAGTACTCCTCTCTGTCCCTGAGCCACAAACAGGCCCCCCAGCAATGCTATCACCCCATATGCCCTTGCTCTTTGGGGTCCTTCTTGTGGCTGCAAACTTTAGCTCACTCCTCTGCCCTGGAATCAAAACTAGGGACTCCACTCTCCTGTAAGTGCCCACAACCAAAGGATCCCTGCCCTCTGTGACCACACTCACTGGCATGTACTCTCTCCTCACCTACAGCCACAGCCTGGGACCATACCCAGTCAGCACATGTGTCTGGTGTCCAGCACTGGTGGACAGCCCTTCAGTCTTCCCCTGATCAGCCATTTGACACACATACACACACAGTCTGTGGGGTGAAAGTTCCTGAAGCTGATGATATGACTTACACAACTGCTCCCAGGGCTTATTACTTGTTGATTCAGTGGTGTCTTCCCAGAGATATCTGCACTTCAATAAGGACAAGTTATCACCCTATGAGGTCAGGTCTTTCCTGATATCCTCCTAAGTTGTCTTTGGAAGACAACTGCTTTACTCTGACTTTTAAGTGTTTCTGCCACTCAAAGTTCGCTTTAAGGCATTGTTGTGGGGCAATTTAGGAGTCAGGTAATTTTCTCCCTTATTCCACCATCTTTCTAGAATCTTCTCCCAATCATCTCAATTTCATTTCAACTTCTCCATTTCAGATTCTCATTCTAAGAACATTATAATGGCATCACTGAAAATTCTTATTTTCAAAGTTGCTTTACATTCCCTAACACTCTTTTGCAAACACTATCATTAACTCAGAAAAACAGAATAACTTTTTACTTAGAGATTAAACAAGTCACCTTTTTCGTTTTTAACATTGGTTGATTGTCTGAAAGCATTGTAGATTATATTAAACATAATGGAAACGTTCAGGGTTTTACCAGCTAATAACACAGATTACTAATAATCATTGTCCAAGGTTTTCAAATACTCAGACCGATGAATCTGTGATTTTACTGCTGCATATATTCCTTCCAGTGAGAAAAGATGCATAGTACTTGGAACACAAAAGGGACTTAATAAATGTTCCTTATTTTCCTCCCTCCTTCCTTTCCCTCCCTCCTTCCTTCCTTTCTTCCTATGATGCAGATCTTAACCTATCTATACTTGTCTATCTTATGTGACTTTCATCAATGTCCTCCCATAAGTCTGTCACACCCAACCATGTTGAGTGATCTATAAGCTTTCTCTTGACATCCTGAGAAAAACAGCCCACGGGCTGTGCAACATTTAGCCACTACTATCACATGATCCGACTATGATGTCACCCTTTACTCTTGTTTCTCCGTAATAATTTGTTTGTAATGTGTTATAGCCTGTTGTGCCCACCACGAATCTCTCAAACCTTTTTGGATAATAATTCAAGTTCCATTTTTTCAGGAACTATAGTAATCCATGACCAGTAGCCACAAAAAAAAAAAAACCATTAAAGAGAGTTGGTATTATAAAGATGAGCTGTGTTTCCTTGAAAGGCTTGGGGTTATTAAGGGACCAATTTTGCAGTTTTCCAAAGGTAACATAGCTCATTCTCTTCCTTTCCAATTCTGGGTTTGGCTCATTCTCCATTGATAGTGTTAACCTAAGATTATATATACACACACTGGGAGCCTCTAATAGATTGCTGGTCAATAAGCATTTATTAAGCACTTACTGTGTGCATGTTCCACCACACTAAATGCGAGGCATAAAAAGAAAGGCAAAAATCATAGTCCCTTTTCTCAAGAAGTTCATATTCTGTCCTAATGGGAGAGACAACATGCAAATAACTATGTTCATACAAAATATACACAGTATAAACAGAAGGTCATCTCAGAGGGAAAGTATTGGGGGGACCAGGGAGTCTTCCTGTGGAAGATACATTTGAGCTGAGTGTTGAAGGAAGCCAGGAAGGTAGGACTGAGAGTTAAGGAGAGTAGTCATACATTAAGATGGGAAATGAAGTTTCATGTATGAGAAACAGAATATGGGCCAATGCAGCTAGACCAAAGAGTATTATGTGGAGGGAGTAAAGTAAGTGCAATAAGACTGGAAAAATAGGAAAGAGCCAGATTGTAAAGTGCCTTAAAAGTCAAATAGAGGATATTTTATTTAATCCTGGAGGTAATAGGGAACTACTGGAGTTTTTTGAAAAAGAAGGGGTGATGAAGGGGGCAGAGCCTAGTTGGCAGAGTGAAAACAAGGACTTCCCTGAGCTCTCCCCCAAAGCCCTAGAAATACCTGTAAAAAATGACTCTAAACAAATTCTAGAGCTACAGAACTCACAAAATGGCAAAGTGAAACAAATCCCCAGCCCAAGACAATCTGGAAAGTCTACAGGAAGAATCTTTTGCAATGGGTAGGGAGTAGTCTGGCAGATAGGACAGAGCAGGCCTCAGGGGACTGAATCATTGGCAGCTGTGGCAGTTTCCAGACTTCTCAACCCACAAGTGCCAAAAAGGTCAGTGGGAAAACTCTATGGGCCTTGGGTGAAAGAGGAAGATGTGGTCCGGCTGGGGGTCTGGTTCCAGTCCCAGGGTAGTGGGGATGGTGGTGGGGATGGCAGCTGGTGGCAGCTGCAGGGAGGTGGTAGCAGCAGCATCAGTGGCAGTGGCAGAGGCTGCTTCCAAAACTCTGGGTCCACAGATGATGATACAAAATCCCTGAAGCCTGGGATATTACATCTACCCCCAATGGAAGCAGAGTCCCACCTTGACAATCAAGTATTTGGCCGGGAAGATGAGTAAACATTGTAAAAGAACTCAGATTATAGAATCTTACTTTGGTGACAAGACGTACTTTGGAAGATCAGGGCGTACAACTACGGGATGATAGCAGAGTCAAAGTTCCTACATTAAAAGCCTCCAAGAAGAATAAGAATATGAGTTGGTTGCAGGCCACGGAGGAGCTCAAAAAGGATTTTGAAAATCAAGTAAGAGAAGTAGAGGAAAAATTGGGAAGAGAAATGAGAGTGATGCAAGAAAATCATGAAAATTAAGTCAACAGCTTACAAAGGGAGACCCAAAAAAACACTGAAGAAAATAACACCTTAAAAAATAGACTAACCCAAATGGCAAAAGAAGTCCAAAAAGACAATGAGGAGATGAATGCTTTAAAAAGCAAAATTGCCAGATAGAAAAGGAGGTCCAAAAGTTGACAGAAGAAAATAATTCCTTCAAAATTAGAATGGAGTAGATGAGAAGGGAGGGGTAGTATAGTCAGACCTATGTTGTAAGGAGAAAAATTTACTTTGGCAACTAAATAGAGACTTGATTAGAGTGGGGGAAAACTTTGAGGCAGAGAGACAAGTCAGAAGACTACTGCAATTGTCCAGTCAAAATGTGATAAAGGATGTACTAAGGCTGTGTGGCTTATATGGACAGAGAGAAGGGGATGGCATATATGAAAAATACTGTGAAGAAGAAATGACAAGATATAGTAACAGATTGCACACATGGGGTAACTGTGAATGTGGCTGTGAGGATGACAACAAGGTTGTAAGCTAGAGTGACTAGGAGAATGGTGGTAACCTCAATGGTAATTTTGGCAAGTGATGCCAAAAAAAGGTGACCATTGAAATTTTTTAAAAAATGCTCAGAAGAGAACAGAAGAAAAAGTTCAGAAGGAACCATAGACAAGAAGAATAATTTTGAAAGTAATATGTTGAATGCATATGCTTTTTATTTTTTAAACATTCATTTTTTTAAAACTTTGAATTCCAAATTCTCACTCCCTTCTTGCCCCTCCCCCACCCATTGAGAAGGCAAACATATTATAGTTTTTAAAAAAGAAAGTGGCACTAAAAGAAGATTCAGTTTCACATACAAATCTTTCTGTGTTCTGGTGTATATGTGAAAAGGCTCTTGAGGGCTTTGGAGCTAAAGGATGCTGAGAAGGAATTGTTATACAAGAAGAAACAGGAGACAACAATGTTATGAAAACTTTAGGTGAAAGTCTTTACAAGGACAGGGGAATTGGCATTGTCAAAGGCTACAGAGAAATCAAGAATGAGGATTGAGGAAAGGGATTTGATTAAAAAGAGATCACTGGTATCTCTGGAGAGATTTTTTTGCTTTTGAATGATGTGGTCAGAACTCAGAGTGCAGAGGGTTTAGAAGTGAGGAAGTGAGGAAAGCAAGCAGAGGCACCTGGTGCACAGCTTTCTCATGAAGCAGAGAAGGGGAAGAGGTAAGAAGGATGGTAGCTGGTGGGGACGCATGTCACAGTTGAGACTGTAATACTCATCTTTTATTAACTTGGTTTTTCCTATGTGCAGAATCAGGCCAAACTCTTTAGAATGATTCTAGATGCCCTTTCAAAGGTTCTGCTAGAGTTCTGTGGCATGATGTAATCAGTAATCATCTGTCTCTTCCTTTTCCATCAACTGCTATGATCCTTGCTTTAGATTCCAGGAATATCATGCCTTTCCCCAGGATAAGTTCACCTGAAATCTCATCATTCATTAGACACTTGACACCTCTATAACCATCTCCCCTGTGATTGGAGGGCTGGAGGTCAGAGTAATAAACTCCCAAAGTCTATAAAGCAAGAGCTCAGAATAATTCCACATTCTCCATCTGTTTCTCTAGCTTCCACTTCACAAATGGTGGCCTTTCCCCCACCCCACACTTTTTCAGCTTCCTTTTGTGTGTCATCTTCCCCTTTTAGATTGTAAGCTCCTTGAGGGCAGGGATTATCTTTTTTTATTTGTATCCCCAGCACTCAGCACAATGCCTGGGACATAGTAGGTATTTTAAAAATATATTTATTGATGATGATTATGACTAGGTAAAGCTGCATCTAGAGGATCTCACAGGAATCCCTCCTGTACTTGGATTTTTCACTAGATCTTCAAGAGAGTGGGGAACATTTTTTTTAGTGAGCGTAACTAGACATCTTCAGGTTATACATCCTTGACCCGACTCCTGCCTTGCTCTTAATTTCTTGTTGGTGCCAATTTTCTCTAAGTAGCCTACCTATCTGCACCATTGTGCTGCTTTGTTTGTGTTCCCTTCTCCTCTGCTTTTCATTCCTGGCTCTGGGAACAGTAATTAAATCACACTACCATTTCTGGAAAGAACATGTCAACCAATTGTCCTGTACCTCCACTCACTATCCCTATGACTTCCTATTATAAAACACTGCTCCCAGGTTACCATTCTTCAATATGTATGGTCTTGCCCTATTAGAGTGTAAGTTCCTTGAAGATAAGGGCAACCTTTTTTTGTTTGTAATCTCACTGCACAACACTTAGTAAGTTTACTTAATAAATGCTTTTGCATTACATCTATTCCTGTTTTGTTTTAATTGAAATTAATGATCTAAGGATGGTCAAATGAGGTTTTCTCTATTGTTAGCATCTTTCACACATTAAAGCATCTTTTAGCTCATTTGAAAAAAAAATATGCATGGGAAATATTTTGCTGAACCTTTATGGTGGTACTTTGATCTATTAAATCACACGTTTTAGAGGGTCCAATGATAATCTTGCTTATGAAAACCTGCCTAATATTTTTTAAACAATGACATATGTTGATGAGTATATTTGAACTTTGATGTAATTGAAATATTTTAGAGAACAATTGAGATTGCTTAAGGAGCTAAATCATGAATACATGACCTAGGTATACGTGGCACCCCCTTCTCCTTCCTTTGTAATGTCTCTAACATGATACCCATCACCATTTAGGTGAAAGACAGGAAGTCTGTGTATTTATTTGAAACTATTGATTAGAGTGAGAGACCTATGTGATTTGCTCAATGTCCTTGAGAAAGATGCCATGTTTTTCCCATTTCTAAGTGCATGATTCACTTAATTACTTTGAATTATCACGAACATCATGTTAATGCCAAATACTTTTTTTACTTTAATACCTTGACTTCTCTCACACATTAAAGCATCTTTTAGCTCATTTGAAAAAAAAATATGCATGGGAAATATTTTGTTGAACCTTTATGGTGGTACTTTGGTCTATTAAATCAAACGTTTTAGAGGGTCCAATGATAATCTTGCTTATGAAAACCTGCCTAATGCATACTATCTTCAATATGATTTCATGTACAGTACTTTTGCAGTACTTCTGTGAATATGAAAATACATGTATATAGAAACATTTTTTATGTTTGTCAAGTACAAAATGACAATTTTAAAAAAGCAAATAAAAGATGACCTTGGTACATGTAGAGACCACTCATTAAAATTTTATATAATTTTGCATTATTTATTTTATATATTTATTTATATTTATTTTATATTATTTCCTATTTTATTTATATTATTTATGTAATTTTATATAAATTTATAAAATTTTATATAAATGAGAAAGAATATGGGTAGGTACCCAGGACTGACAATATTTTACATGTATATATACAGATTTTTATTTTTCAAGGCACCTTAAAACATTCTTCAGTTCTACAAGCATTTATTAAATAACTATGTTATGTGCAAGACACTAGGAATACAGAAACAAAACAGCCCCTGCCCTCAAGGAGCTAATACTCTACAGAGGGGAACAACATGAATACAGGTAAATAAATATAATACATCTGAAATAAATACATCAGAAGTTTTTTGGGGGAGCAGATGACACATTAAATAGAAAACATACTTGAACTGAGCTTTGGAGGGAGCTAGAGATTCTGTAAGCAGAGGAGGAGGGCAATTCTAGGTATGGAGGACAGTATGTGAAAAGCAAATTTAAGGAGATAGAATATCATCTATGAACGATAGCAAAAAAGCCAGTTTGGCTTATTCTATAGTCCAGGATATAGAATTTGTGTGAGGGGGAATAATAGAAGTCCAAAGATTGGAGCCAGATTGTCAAGTTTTAAATGCCAGAGGAATTTGTATTTTATCCTATTGTTTATTACTTTGCGACTATGCAGGGCAGGTGAAATCCTCATTTTACAGAAGAGAATGCTAAGGCTTAATTAGAAAGGTGAAAGTGACTTGTCTAAGGTCAAACCACTAGTGAACAGAAAGTTCAGGACTATTTTTGTTTGCTCAGTCACTTCAGTCGTGGGCAAGTCTGTGACCCCATCTGGGGTTTTCTTGGCAGGGATACTAGAGTGGTTTGCCCCTTCCTTCTCCACCTCAAATGAGGAAACTGAGGCAAACAGAATTAAGTGACTTTCCCAGGGTCACATAGTTAGTACGAATCTGAGACCAGATTTGAACTTGAGAAAACAAGTCTTCCCAATTCAGGCCCAGGTCTTCTGACTAGCTGCCAAAAATGTAGAAGATGGCGTTAAATGGGTATTGACTCAAAGGCACATTATGGAACTGCTTTGAAAAGGTCTTGATATAAGTTTAAAAAAAAAGTCTTTCCTCTTAAAATCAGAGTTTAAAAATAAGTGAGTCCCAATTACTTGAATTGTGATTGAAGTTTTACTATCCGAAGTTAGGACAATGGTTCAAAAAAGGTCATCGCTTTTGCTACATGTATTACAAAATTTTGCCTCCCTAAACTGTAAGTCTGCAGGCCTCTTTATTAGACTACTCTCACCCTTTCCCCATTTCCTCCACACAACTCAAAGATTTTAGGATTTCCTGGTTTAGCCCAAACACCCAGCAGGACTTTACTGTCTGTCTTAACAACAGGAGTCACAATAGCAGCTCTCCTGGCTGAAAGTCTAGAGGAAGTAACAATTGAAGGTGAATGAGGGTGGTGGAAGAGGGGGGTCAGAGTGGAAGAGGAATCCCAAGGCTCAGGTAATGAGTCAAAAGGCCTAAATACTTAGGAACCCTACTTTGTTGCCAACTCAAACAATCAGTGTGCCAAGGTTCCTCGACCAAGAAAAGAACCACTGCCCTAGAATAAACTTTTGTTTGTTCTTATGGAACGAGAACTTAAGTTCACTGGAATGATTTTTTTGATATGTAGAAGCTGTTTGTTTAATTTTATTCCTTCAATTTGACATTTAAGTACCTGATTCTATATAGACACTGTGGTAGGCATTAGGAGAGAAGCAAAATCTTAGTAGGTCAATGACTGTTCTCATGAAGTGTTTTTTCTCTATATTGACATTTAGAGGAAATGACATTATTTCAAAGTCCTTACTACTCCATAAAATGCAGGTTCTCATAACTTTATTGAAAAATAATTTTATTTCCTAGAGTAAGTTTACTTCTTAGGAATTACACAATTAACTGGATAGCCAATACAGACTCCACCCATTCCCCTTTCTATTATTAGATCAAATTACAGTTAACAGATTTTAAGGTGTGGGAAAAGCAATTGCAAAAAAAAAAAATTTGCATGACCTTTCAGAAATCAATGCTGAGACTAGAAAAAAAAACATTTCACTGTGATGACCCAATGAGAAGCAAGGCTCATTCTCTCTGGTCCTCCTCAATATTTTCCTGTGATATAACAAACCAATACTGAATTGAATGCCATTTAAAATCAGGATCAAGGATTAGCTTAACTCAGAGCTTTTAAACCTTTCTCAGAGCAACTGTCAGACAAGGGTAAATCCCACAAATTCCTTTCTGCTCCAAAACCTCAAAGCCTTGAGGATATGCAAGAGGCCAAACTGAGCCCCCTTAAATAAAGGCTCTTTTGAACTTACATACAGTGATGCCCTAAGACTGCCAGAAGTTTATCTTTTTCCCTCTGAGTTTTGGCCGAAGTGACTATATGGTACTTCAAGACTGTGAGATGTTCAGTTTTTCTATTTTTTAAGAATTTCAAACATTCAGGTATAGGTTCACTTTGAGTTTTCCTTCCATCATTTATATGAGATGCAACTTTTTACTCAAGTTATTTTTACATCCTCTAATCTGGGTCAATATTATTTCACAATAGCTTGAAATTCAAACCAGAAACGTGAATATAAATGAAGTGCCAAATTCAGTGATATGAGGTAGTCAATAACATGCCATATATATTTACTGGCCAAATTCTCCCACCTCACTCTTTCCCCTTAAAGAACAATTCCTTCTAAGAGAAGGGACAGAGAGGATGATGCAAGCATTTAGGTACTGGTCCACTACCTCATCTGAAAACTCTTCATTAAAGGAAATCACCCCAAAGCCCCATTAAGAGTCGATGACATTCCTGGCCTTAGCCACATCTCAAATATTCAGAGTCAATCAGAATCACAACTGTTCACAAGTCTGAATTACTTGTTGATGCAAGACTGCATTGCCTTGCCACAGGAGGCTTGACCAACTTTTGTGACTACATTTCAGTACGGTCTCTGGAGGAAGTCTGAGTTCTCAGTTGCTGAAGAATTTTGGGAAATTTCCCTTCTGTCTTCACTGAAGGGCTGGGTTCCTATTACTAATACTGGAAGCTCCTCTTGGTCTGAATATCATCAAGAATCTGTTGCAATTCCTCATCTTCAAATCGACCCTCCAGGCTATAGGAGAACCAAAAAAACCAATCAATCAAAGTGAAGATACTTTGTTCTCAATCTTATGAATTTCACATCCTTTCCACTTCCCTATACTAATTTTCAGCACTATTTGTCCACCATCTTTTCATTTAGGCCTAAAGATTACATTTCCCAGTGATAATGGTTTCCTCATTAGTCATTTTTCAAATCCTAGATACAAAACCTGACTTTTCTTTTAGTCTTTCCACCAGAGTTTAATACCAGGTAAGGAAAAGTAAGAATTCACATGTACAGGTCTAAGTAATTTGTTTTACTGATGCTTTTTGTTTGTATATCGCATTAACTTCTGAATACAGCCATCTTTTCTCCCCTATTCAGTGAGCCTTCCCTTGAAACAGATTGAAGGAGAGTAAAAAAAACAATTCAGCAAAACCAATCTACACATCCACTGCATCTGACATAACTATGCAACAGTTTATACCCATAGTCCCCCATCTCTCCAACTGAAGGAGACAGGTATATTTCTCATCCCTTTTGGGGGCCAAGCTTGATGATTACAGTTACAAGGCATTCAATTTTGTTCTATTTGAGCTCTCAATTTCCATTATGGCAGTCGTTATGCATCATTATAGATGATATATATTGTTTCCTTGACCCTGGATTAGTTCTCACCTTGGAATCAGAGCCTTAGCCTCTTCTGCTGTCTCAGGACAAAGGTTTGCTAAACAGGCCAACTCAAACTTATGGAGCTTTTTCTGGAGTAACAAACTGAACAGAAAGAGTAGAATATAAACAAAATGAATGACAAAAATAAAAGGTATAAAATTATTCACTCAGAAAGTTTATATTAAACATCTATTACATAGTAGGTGTTGTAGGGTTTCATAAAAGAACACAACCCCTTCACAGATACTGCCTGTATATGGTTAATGTTGGCAAAGGACCTCTCACACAACTGTCCTCCTCTGCCTGCATGGGCAACATGAACATCAAGGTTGGCAAAGGGAAGGCTGAGATGAGGAAGTTAAGAGAAGAATACCATCTGTGGTTAGTTTACCTTACCCAACAACACTGAATATCCCTTAGTAAGAAAACAGCAATATTTTTAGGGATCTAAAATTAAGCAACTTTTTGCCTACAACAGATTTTGGTATTATATGCTATTTTTCCTTTTTCTTTGCTTCAAAATTCATGTCAAATCCATAATGTCAGGTATTCTCTACTAAAAATCCTCTGAGAGGATGTGGAAAAATTAGGACATTAATACACTACTGGTGGAACTGTGAATTGATTCAACAAGAACTATCTGGAATCACACTTTTTATAAAATTGTGTAGACCTTTTGACCCAAAAATAACACTATTAGTTCTGTTTTGCAAGATGATCAGGAAAAAAGAAAAGAACCTACAAGTTCTAAAATATTTATAGCAGCTTTCTTTATGGTGGCAAGGAACTGGAAATTGAAGGGATGCCCACTGACTGGGGAATGGCTAAACAAGTTGTGCTATGTGATTGTGATGGAATATTACTGTGCTGTAAGAAATGATGGGCTGGGAAAGGGACCCACATGTACAAAAATATTTACAGCAGCACTCTTTGTGGTAGCCAAGAACTGGAAATCAAGGAGATGCCCATCAATTGGGGAATGGCTTAATCAATTATGGTATATGAATGTAATGGAGTATTATTGCGCCATAAGAAATGATGAACAAGAA
>CM053771.1:264783852-264809009 GCA_028658325.1 Potorous gilbertii | reverse complement strand
GGTTCTCAGGTGGGGGCAGGGCCGCCTCTCAGGCTCAGTTCCCTCAGGGGGTTTATGCAGAGATCTTTTGTAATGGAGCTGGGGTGGAGCTCCAGCCTGCTCTGCCCATAGCTGCTTCTGCCGCAGCGGCCGCTTCCCAGGGGGTCCGAGTCCCGGAGATCCCCCGCTCCCCTCTCAGCCCTTCTCTCTCACTGACCTGTGTGTCTGTGGGTGGAGGGACCTTCGCGGCCGCCCGGAGATTCAGGTCCGTGACGCCTGCTTGGGTCTGCTGGCTCCTCTCAGTGTCGCGTGGCTGGGCAGAGCTCCGCGGCTGGGGCCTGGGGAGAGGAGCGCTCAGCAGGACAGGACTCGGCTCCCGTCCCGGGGTACCTTTGCGGTGGGTTTTTCAGGGCTCTCTGCAACGGAAATCTCCTTCACTGTGTTTCTGCGCAGCTTCCACTGTTCCAGAATTTGTCAGGAGTTCTTTTTAGAGGGAATCCATGGGCTGTGGGTTCGGACCTAGCATAGGTGAGTCTTTCTACTCCGCCATCTTGGCTCCGCCCCCCTTTTCATTGCTTCTTATAGCACAATAATATCTCATCCCATTCATATACCACAATTTGTTCAGTCACTCTCTAATCAGTTGGCATCTTTTTTAAAAAATTAAGTATTTTATATCTTTTGTTTTTATGTCATCTACATTTTCCAATACATCTCATTCGTCTTCCCCACCAAAAGAGCCATCCCTCATTACAAAGAATAAAAAAGATTTTTTAAAAATCAGTAAAATTTATCAATAAATCAAAAAAGCTAGAAATTATATGCAATGTTTCTGTGTGTGCCTTTTCAAAGAAGTCTTTGGGAGTGAAGGTTCTCCTATTTCTTCATTAGGGCAAAGATATATTCTTATAATTTAAGCACTTATTTTTAATTGTTTTGCTGTTATTCTTTTCATTGTTATAGAAATTTCCATTGTTATCATAATTATGCACGCTGTTTACCCATTTCTTTTGCTGCAGTTCATGTATGTGTTCTTGTGCTTCTTTGCATTCATTCATATTAATTTTTCCACACAGTAATATTCCCTTATATTCATGCACCAAAATTGGTTTAGCTATCCTCCAACTGGTGGGCATCTAAAATTTGCTTCCAATTCTTTGTTACCAATCCCTCCAATCCCTTGACAATTCAGTTTTTTCTCATGCCATCATTCCTGCACTGGTTATATTCTCCTCCCTTTCTCATGTGAACCATTTCAAATGTAGTCTTTCCTCTTCATTTGCCCTCTTACCCAATTGACGATCTTGCCTGGCCAAGCCTCAGCCTTGGGTTATTCTCATCATCTATTCACTGTCTCCACTCTCATTCATTTGCTGCTGAATGAAACTGGAGAAAAAAATCACAGACCCATGATGACTGTGTCTGCTACAAATTTATGTTACCTAAATAGATGAGAGTCAACTGAACTCTCACTGTGGCAAGGGATCCTTTCATATAGCCCTAATTAATCCATTCTCTCACTAATCACTGTCATTTACCCAAGCATTTTCACCCCTCTTCAAATCTTTCCTGTTCCCCAGATCCTCCATCCTTTTAGCTGAGGATCTTGCTTTATACATTATTGAAAAAGTGAGGCCATTCACAATGAGAGCTCTCTTCTCCCCCACTCCTCATCTCAATCACTTAAAAATCTCCTGATACTTTTCCCCCTTCACTTCTATTTCACATGAAAAGGTTGTCTTTCTCCTTGCCAAGGCTTACCCCTTGACAGTCACAAGTGATCTCATTTCATGCCATCTTCTTTAGCAGATTGTCCCCTCTGTTATCCCCTCTCTCATATAGCTTCAGTCTCTCCTCTTCTATTTTCTGCTTGTCTGCTACCCACAAACATGACTATGTCTCCTCCACCCTCAAAAACTCCTCACTCCATCCATCAATCCTTGTTAATTATCATACTATATATCTTCTCCCTTTTCTGGCTAAACTCCTAGAGAAGGCTAAGCACAATCCATTATTCCACTTTCTTCCCCTCCCCTTCTTTTTTTTTTTCCCAGCATTCACTCAAATTTATTAAAAAAACTTATTTTCTTTAAGAGGCATACATATTTACAAATCTTTATTGTTTTAAAATTCTACTTCTTTTACAATGCAATAATTTGTTACTTAAATGACTTTTATATGGTTAATGTATGAGTGTTTTTTTCCCTGAAACTCAACCATGAATTACAATTTCATCAATATGATTTTTCTAAATAGATTAATAGCAGACTTCTGTGTTGTTGGGACGGTTCATGTGCTTACACTTAAAATTGTCAATGGCACAAATTCTTCCCTTCAGAATCTATATGATCAATCCATCAAAAGTGTTTTGAAGATTGCTCATTACCTGTGACTGATCTTAAAATCAGTCAATACAATTGTAGGGTTCCTTTTTTTCTTCCTTGAAACATCACACAGCATTTAAAAAAATAATGAAACAAGTTGTGGTAGTTTATCTACTCACCCCCTTCTTAATTCTCTGTAATCTGACTTTTAACCTCATCATTCACCTGAAACTCCTGTTTCCAAAGTAACTAATAATAACATAATTGCCAAATTTAATGGTCTTTTCTCAATCCTTATTGAGATAATAGTGTTTTTCCTGTATCCATTATCTCGTCTATTTTAAAAAATGTTTTATTCTGAACTTAAGAAATAAAATAAGCATTTCCATAACAAAGTAGAATAGAAAAAAAGGGATTGCACATGAAACTGGAACTCTATTATGTACAACTTGCTTTTCCTTTTAAGTATATAATGGTTATCATGTAACTTTCTCTTTTTTTATTCCCTCCCCCACCTGCCTCCCACCATGGTTACCATAGACACAAATGTATATATACATATAAATGTATAATATGTATATATACACACAAATATATGTGTGTGTATATATATAAATCCATGCTAAGCATACTTCTATTTATCAGTTCTTTCTCTGGATGCAGAAAGCATCTTCCTTCATAGGTCCTTTGTAATTAATTTGGATATTTATAATAGTCAAAATGATTTGATTGCTGACCATTGTTCTTAAAACAATATTGTTACCATATACAACATTCTTTTGGTTCTGCTCATTTTGTTTTTCATTATTTCATGAAAGTTGTTCCAAATTTTTCTAAAATCATTAAGATCCTCACTTCTTATAGCACAGTAGTATTCCATCCCAATCATATACCACAACTTCTTTAGCCATTCCCCAACTGATGGGCATCTCACAATTTCCAGTTATTTGCCAGCACAAAGAGAGCTGCTATAAATATTTTGTAACATATCGGTTCTCTTCCTTTTTCCCTAATCATCTTAGAAACAGACCTAATAGTGGTATTGCTAGGTCAAAGGGTCTACACAGTTTTATAACTCTTTGGGTATAATTCCAGTTTGTTTTCCAAAGTGATTGGATCAACTCACAGTCCACCAAAAGTGAATTCGGGTCCCAATTCTTCCACGTCCCCTCCAACATTTGTTGCTTTCCTCTTCTATCATTTTAGCCAATTTCAGAGGTGTAAAATGATATCTTAAGGCTATTTTGTTTTGTATTTCTATAGTCAATAGTGATTTAGAAAATTTTTCATATAACTATAAATTTGATTTCTTCATCAGAAAGCCATCCTTTGACCATTTATCAATTGGGGAATGACTCATATTCTTATATATTTCACAAAGCTGTTTAAATATCTGAGATGTGAGATCTTTATCTGAGCAACTATCTATAAAATTTCTCCCCACGCCCAATTTTCTGCTTTTCTTTTGATCTTGGCTACATTTGTTTTATTTGTCCCAGACCTTTTTAATTTAATGTGATAGAAATTATCCATTTTATGCCTCACATTACTCTCTCTCATTTATTCAAAAGTTATTCACCTATCCATAAGTCTGATAAGTAATATATTCTATGTTCTTCAAATTTTCTTGTAATATCTCTATTTTTAGGCCATGTATCCATTTTTATTTTATCTTGATAAATGTTGTAAGATATTGGTTTCTGCTCAATTTCTGCCCATGACTTTCCAACTTTCTCAATGATTTTTATCTCATAATGAATTCTTATCTCAGAAACTTTAAGTCTTTACATCTGTAGACTCAAGATTATTATCACCATGTGCTGCTACAGATTGTATGTCTACTCTATTCCACTGATCTACCTTTCTGTTTCTTAGCTAGTACCAAGTAGTTTTGATAATTATTGCCTTATAATATAGTTTAAGATCTAATACTGCTAAACCTCCTTCCTTAGTTCTTTTGATATTGTTGACCTTTTGTTCTTCCAAATGAATTTTACTATTTTTTCTAATAGTAAAATAATTTTTTGATAATTTAATTGGATGGCATTGAATAAGTAGATTAATTTAGGTGATATTATCATTTTTTGTTATATTGGCCCTGTTTACCCATGAACAATTAATATTTCATCAATTATTTATATCTGATTTTATTTGCATTAAAAGTTTAAAAAAAATAATTTGTTCATGTAGTTCCTGTGTTGGTTTTGACAGGTATATTTTTAGGTCTTTTATACCGTCTAGAGTTATTTTAAATGGGGTCTCTTAACTATCTCTTCTTGCAGAGTTTTGTTGGTGATATATAGGAATACTGATGATTTATGTGGGTTTACCTTATATTCTGCTCCTTTGCTAAAATTGTTTCAACTAACTTTTTAGTTGAGCGTTAAGGATTTTCATTATATCGTCTGCTAAAAAGAGATAGTTTTATTATCTCATTACCTATTCTTATTCCTTTTGTTTCTTTTTCTTCTCTTACTGACATTGTTAGGATTTCTAATACAATATTGAATAATATTGGTGACAGTAGGCATCCTTGCTTTATACTTGATCTTACTGGGAAGGCTTCTAGGTAATTCCCATCACAAATAATATTTACTGATCGTTTCAGGTAAATGCTTCTTGTCAATTTGAGGAAAAATCTATTTTTCCATATCCTTTCAAGTATTTTTAATAGAAAAGAGTGTTCCACTTTACCAAATGCTTTTTCTGCATCTATTGATATCTTATTTTGTTTTTTTATTACTGATATAATCAATTATATTAATAGTTTTCCTTATGTTAAGTCATCCCTGAATGCCTGATAGATATCCCACTTGGTTATAAATGTACAATCTTTGTAATATATTGTAATCTCCTAGTTATAATTTTATTTAGGATTTTTGCAACTGTATTTATTAATGAAATTGGTCTATAATTTTCTTTCTCGGTTTTTACTCTTCCTGGTTTAGACATGTTTCATAAAAGGAGTTTGGTAGGACCCCTTCTTTGCATATTATTCAAAATAATTTATCTAATACCGGAATTAGTTAATCTTTAAATGTTTGATAAAATTCATTTGTATATTCCTCCAAGCCTGGTGACTTTTTCTTAAGAAGTTCATTTATAACCTGTTCAATTTGTTCTTCAAAAATAGATTTATTTAGATATTCTATTTCTTCTTCCACTAATCCAGGCAGTTTGTATTTTTATAAATATTCTTCCATTTCATTTAAATTGTTAAATGTATTATCATATAATTGGGCAAAATAACTCCTTATCATTGCTTTGATTTCACCGTAATCAGTGGTATATTCACCCTTTTCATTTTTAATACTAGTGATTTGACTTTCTTCTCTCTTTTTAAAAATCATCTCAACAAATTGTTTTTTTCATAAAATCAAATTCTAGTTTTACTTATTAATTCAATGACTTTCTTACACTCAATTTTATTAGTCTTACCTTTAATTTTTAAGATTTCCAATTTAACGTTTAATTAAGAATTTTTGGTTTGTTCTTTTTCTAGTTTTTTATTGCATACCCAATTCATTAGTTTGTTCTGTCTCTATTTTATTGATGCAAGCATTTAGAGATATAAATTTTCCTCTGATAACAGCTTTTTTTGTGTTCCATAGGTTTTGCTACATTGTCTCATTATTTTCACTCTCTTTAATGAAATTATTGATTAATTTGATTATTTTTTCTTTAACCCACTCATTCTTTAATATTAAGTTGGTTTCCAACTCGTTTTTATTCTATGTTTCCCTGGTCCCTTATAAAATATAATTTTATTACATTATGATCTGAAAAGGATGCAATTAATATTTCTGCTTTTCATTATAAAATTTTTATGCTTTTAATATATGGCCAATCTTTGTAAAAGTACCATGTATGACTGAGAAAAAGATAGTCTTCTCTATCCTCATTCAATTCTCTCCAGATATCTATCATATATAAATTTTTATTAGGTTTATCTAGTTCTGAGCGGTAAAGATTGAAGCACACTTCTGTCATAGTGCTAATGTCTATTTCTAACTGTAATTCATTTAACTTTTCTTTTAAAAATTTGGATGCTATAGATTTTGGTGCATATAGGTTTAGTATTGATATTGCTTCATTGTCTATGGTACCTTTTATCATAGTGCAGTCTCTTTGCTTACCTCTTTTAATTGAATCTACTTTAGTTTTAACTTTTTCTAAAATCATGATTGCTACCCATACTTTTTTTACCATTTGAAGCATAGTAAATTTTACTCCAGTTTTTAATTTTAACTCTGTATGTATCTCTCATTTTTAATGTGTTTCTTGTAAATAACATATTGCCTGATTCTGATTTTTAATCTATTCTTCATCCATTTCCATTTTATGGATGAAGTCGTCCAATTCATATTCAACATTATAATTATTATTTGTATATTTCCTTCCATCCTATTTGCCCTCACTGTTGTCCTTTTCAGCCTCTCTTTTTACACTTTCTCGCCTCACAAGTCTAATTTGCTTCTAACTACTACCTTCCTTATCCAAATTCTTTTAAAGAATCTCTTCCTTATCCTTCCCCTTCCCCTTTTATTCCTTATTCTACCCATCATTCTAACAGTCCCTCTCTTATACGATCCTCTTGCCCTCTTATTTGTTTATAAATTTAGAAGACTTTTATACCCTTTTAGATGTATATGTTGTTCCCTCTTTACCCCAGATCCAATGAAAGTAAGGTTCCAGCACTACCAGCTTTCCACCCCCACCTGCTTCCTCTGTATTAGTCTTTTCTTTCATGCCTATTTGTGTGAGGTAATTACTCCTTTTAACCTTTTCCTACCCAATTTTAATTTTTAGAATCATCCCATCATACTCAGCTCAGCCCCAATCTTTCTTCCAAGTATTCTTAAGAATATTGATAACATTTACACATATAAAGAAGTAAACAATTTGACCTTTAGTTCCTTAAAATTGGTCTTTAATGTTGGTTTATCTTATACTTCTCTTGTATCTCATATGTCAAATTTTCCATCGAGTTCTGTTTTGTTTTGTTTTGTTTTTGTCACAAGTACCTGAAAGTCTTTCAGTCTATTAAATGTCCATTTTTTTCATTCAGGATTACACTGAACCTTGCTAATTAAGTTATTTTTGTTCATAACCCCAACTCTTTTGCTCTTTGAAATATAATGTTCTAAGACTGATGGTCTTTTAGTGTGGAAGCTGCTAGGTCTTATGTAATTCTGATTGTTACTCCACAGTATTTCAATTGTTTGTTGTTGTTATTGTTGCTTGTAATATTTTCTCCTTAATCTGAAATTTGAAATTTGGCTATGATATTCCTCTAAGTTTTCATCCTGGGATCTCTTTCAGGTGGTGATTTCTATTTCTACTTTATGCTCTTGTTATAGAACTTCAGAGTAATTTTTCTGAACAATTTCTTGTAATATTGAATCTATTCTTTTCTATCATAATGTGCACATATTCCAACAATTCTTATATTATCTCTCCTTGATCTATTCTCCAGATTAGTTGTTTTCCTGAGATGTTTCACATTCCCTTCTATTTTTTCATTCTTTTGATTTTGTTTTATTATTTCTTGGTGTCTTATAATATCATTTGCTCTTCCTTGCCCAATTCTAGTTTTTAAGAAGTTATTTTCTTCCTTAAGTTCTTGAATCTCTTTCTCCAATTGATTGACTGTCTTTTCATAATTTTCTTGGATTGCTTTTTTTCCCCCTAATGTTTTCCCTATATCTTTTATTTGATTTTTGAAGTTCTTTTTAAGTTCTTCCAAAAACTCTTTTGGGGATTCTGAACATTTGAGACTTCTTTTTGAGGTAGTGGCTTTTTTTAAAATTTCACTATAATTCTCTGAATATGAACCAAGATTTTCTCTATATCCATAGTAGCTGTCAAGGTTGGGTTCTTTATCCTTTGTTTATTCATTTTTATTTTGTTTTATTTTATTTTTAGCAGCTTATACTTGTAATCAGATTCTAGTCTTGAGGTGTGGGGAATGCTGCCCTAGGTGTCAGGTTCATCGTACTGTTATTTTCTGAGCTCTGTTCCAAGGTCCAACATTGGGAACTCCTCTCCACCCCCAAGTCACTGCTAGAGCCCTCAGTCAAGCTGTTTCACAAATACTCTTATTCTCTGAGTTCCCTTTCTATGCTGCAAAGTTCAGCTCTCCCCTCTGCCCTGGAACTGAAATCAGGGACTTTGCTCTCCTGCAAGTGCCCACAGAAGACCCCAGCAGATGCCCCTGTGCTACAGCACTTACAGGGCATGGGCTCACTCCTCTTTCCTGTAGACACAGCCCAGGACCACATCTGGTCAGCATAGATGTGCCTGGTATCCTGCAACAATAGAGGGTCCTTCAATCTTCCCCTGCTCAGCTGTCTGACCCCCACATTGTCTGTGAAGTGAAAGTTCCTGAAGTTGAGGATGCTAGAAGACCAGTTGCCCCCAGAGCTTGTTGTTTGTTGATTCAATGGAGTCTGCCTGGAGGTATTTTCACTCCATTTGGGCAGAACCTCTGCCCCTGGAGATCTAGTCTTTTTTGAGGTCTCAAGTTGTCTTATGAAGAAAACTACCACAACTTTTGTTGACTTTTACCACTCTATTTTTCACCTTGAGATGATGTTCTATCTTGTTTGTTGAGGTAAATTTGGCAAGCTTGGAATTTTCTAACCTACTCCATCATCTTCCCATTTCCAGTCTATTTTGTATATATTTTCTTTGCATATATTGTTTTCCCTAATAGACTGTGAACTTTTTTCTTTAATTTATTTCATTTTAGTTTTCAACATTCTTTTGAATTTTACATTTTTTCTGCCACCCTCCCTTCCCCCCTCCCCAAGATAGTATGCAATCTGATAAAGGTTCTACATAAACATTCTTCTTAAACATGTTTTCACATTAGTCATGCTGTAAAGAAGAGTTAGAATGGAAGAAATCACGAGAAAGAGAAAACAAAACGAAAGAGCATTCAGACTCTTTCTCAGAGTTTCTCAAATTTCTTTCTCTGGATGTGGATAGCATTTTCCATCATGAGTCTTTTGGAGTTTAGACTGAACTTCTTGAGAACACAGATTATTTTTTTGCTTTTCTTTGCCTCCAAGGAAGCAGGAAGGCGGATCTATAGTGCACAGAGCACTGCTTCTAGAGTCAGGGAGACGACTTCAAATCTTGCCTCAGATACTCAGCAGCTGTGTGACCCTGGGGAAGTCATTTAACCACTGTTTGTATCATTTTCTCAACTATAAAATGGGGATAATAATAGCATCTACTTTTCAGTATTATTGGGGGGGGGGTCAAACAAAATGATATTTGTAAAAACACTTAGTGTAGTGCTTTCCATTCCTATTCTTGACCTCTTTGACACTGTTGATCACTCTCTGCTCCTTAATTCTATCTTCTCTCTAGGTTTTTGTGATACTCTTCTCTCTCAGTTTTCCTCTTACCTATATGACTGCTCCTTCTTTGCTTCTTTCGCTAGATATTTTATCCAAGTCACAGTGGAGGGGAGTTCCATAGAACTCTATCCTGGGTCCTCTTTTCTTCTCCCTCTATACTATTAAACTTGGTGATCTCATCAATTCCTACAGACTCAATGATCATCTCTATCCCGCTGATTCTCAAATTTAGTTATCTAGTTCTAACCTCTCTGTTGACCTCTTGTTGCACATTTCCAGTTGCATATTGGTCATCTTAAATTAGATGTCCAATAGACATCTTAAGCTCAACATGTCTAAAATTGAATTTATCTTTCATTCCACAACTCTCCCCTCTTCCTAACTTTCCTATTATTGTTGAAGGTACCACCATCTTCACATTTACCCAGGCTCACAAGCTATGTTGTGTCATTCTTAACTATTCACTCTCATACACACCCCTGCCTTCCAATTCCCCATAGTCTATCAATTGCCAGGTCCTAACATTTATACGTCCTTTGAATATACCTCCTTCTCTCCTCTGATACTGCTACCACTTTGGTCCAGACCCACATCATCTCACTATTACAACAGCTTGCTGGTTATCATACTGCAAATTTCTCTGTACTCCAATCCATCTTCCACTCAGCTGTCAAACTGGTCTTCCTAAAGTGCATGTCTGCCCATGTTAACTCCCCATTCAATCAACTCTAGCAGCTGCCTATTGTCTTCAGGATTGAAGAGAACATGTCCAGTTTCTCACTCGCACCGCCTCTCTAAACCCCCATGAACTCCGCAATGCATCATACTGACTTCCTTGTTGTTCTAGCCACTAGAGAATCCATCTCCATTTTCAGTGGCTCCCTCCCATATCTGGAACTCACTCTCTTCTCCTATCTCTCTCCTAGCTTCCCTGATTTCCTTCAAGTCTCAATTCAAATCTCCACCTTCTGCAAGTAATCTTTCCTAATCCCCCTTAATGTTAGTGCCTTCCTTCAGTTGATTATCTTCAGTTTATCTTGTCTACATCATGTTTGTTCATAGTTGTTTGCATGTTATCTCCCCATTAGACTGTGAGCTCCCTGAGGTCAGGGATCCTTTTACTTTTCTTTGCATCCCCAACACTTAGCACAGTGCCTGACATAGTAGTTACTTAATAAATGTGTTGTAGATTGACTTCAGTTTCTTCATCTAGAAAACAAGGGTCTCAGACTTAATGTCATCTGAGGTCCCTATCAGCTCTAGATCTATGTGCCTATGTGTACTAATCCTTCCTTTGTCCCCTTTATAGATATAATAACTGGGAATTCTTTGTCCTGCTCCACCTGACATCCCATCCACCTGGCTAATGGATGTGAAGTGTCTAGCCCTCAGGCCTTGCAGTTCTCTATAACATTTATAGTGACAGAGATGGCTTCAGAATTATTTCATCACTTTCTATTCTAGTACTAACCCAGTTTTCTCTGTCCTGTTCATATGCTTGCTATTTACAGCAACTTGGTTACTAAGGGGAACCACAGTTCTCCCTCTCATATGAGCTTCCATGTTTTCCACTGGTTATATTTCAGGCTAAGATGAAGATGTTAGTAGAGGTTTGTTCTGTGACTTGGGAATATAGACTTTTTTTCTGGAAAGATTTTATTAGTGAAAAAAATAAGGCTAGTTTTTATGTTTATTGTATATAAGATGTTTATGGAGAGGCAGTATGATACGGTGGATAGAGAGCAGGGTTTTGAGTCAGTGAGACCTGGGTTCAACTACTCCTTTGACATGTGCTAGCTTGTTAGACCCTGGGCAAGTTACAGATGTGGTCTCACACACACACACACACACACACACACACAAACACACCGTTTCCCAAAAGTCTTGGTGCAATTTTAAGTGACTTTTGGGACCCTTTGTATACACAGGCATACATGGCTAGTATTCATATATTTTTATAGATAACATATTTATTATTTATATGCTAAATTATAACAAATATTATCATTAATCACCTTAAGGTTGACAAGACACTTAACATAGGTCATTTCATTTGATCCTCACAACAATCCTGTGAAACAGGGCATTATTGTCTCCATTTAGCAGATGATGAAACTAAGGCACAGGGAAGTTAAGTGACTCTAGACCACATAGCTGTATGTGTCTGAAGCAGAATGGGAACTCGAGTCTTCCTTACACCAAGTTCCAAGTGCTATGCCAAGTTCCAAGTTATGCCAGCCAGCCGCCTATATATAATCTGCCATGAGGAGGTAGAAAACCCTCTCCTTGAGACCTTTTTGTATGGATTTAGTCATTGCTTTGGCCGAGGATGCAATTATAAGGTGTTAACGATTACTAAATTAATTATAACGATGCCTCAGCGCCCTGACCCCTTTGGGAGGCGCTTGAGTCAAGAAGGTAGCACTGGGATTGGCTGGGCAGACAAATTAGACTCAGTCCCCGAGACTTTAAATAGCGAAATCCTAGATGAACTTCAAGTTCAAGTTCAAATGTAGGAGGTGAAACCCAGTGAGCTACAGTGTGAGGCATCATATCTTAGATATGGAACTCACCATTGCCATTCAATCCTCTTTCCCCATAGGGCTATCCCATGTCTTGTATTCTCAGACTTGGTCCCACCAATCTGTTAAATTAAACCTTGCCAAGAGGTATTAGACCTTTCAGAAATATTGGCATTTTAACAAAATTCTATTAGAAACAAAACAAAATATTTAGGAGAGAGGCAGAAATATTTTTGAGTGACAAATACCTAATAAGCAACAGGTAGTTGCTTAGTCTGCCTCTTCATAAATTCAATCTTGTAAATGTGTGTGTATACATAGATATTCATTAAATATCTTATCTTTTATAAGGTCTCTAAAACTGTATATTTAGAGAAAGCACACACCCATTTTTTTCTTCTTATAACCCAGGCAAGTGTGGCTTTTGTTTGATGAGGATGCAAATGAGAGTTGGTGCTGTACTCCAATCTATTCAATAATATTTTTTAGTGTTAGAATGAAGTAGCTTGCTTTTTCTTCCCTCCAAGTGAAATCAAGGTCATTGATTTATACTTTATAAAGTATAAAGCTGACAGTGAAATAATAGCCCTAGAAAGAGACTACTTTTCAAGTCTACATGAACTCTCTCTGGTTTACAGCTTAGGTTTACATAAGGTTTGGAAGCTTTAATAGATAATTCCTCTGGCTGAATTGCCACCTAATTCATCATGTTTTTGGACTCTGTCAATGATTATCACCCCAGTAACCACATTCTCCTCCTTTCTCACTCAACAGAGTTTTGAAAATGGCAGCCACTCTATGATGTCAAGAGTTCACTTGAATCTGAACTATGGCAGCTATCTATGTTCTTCCATTGGTGAGTCCTTCCTGAGTCCTCCATTTTGGGGAGTGGTCCAGGCTGGCCATCCATAATTCTTCTCCCAGTTTCTGTACCTTTCTTCTCCACCCTCATTTTTTATATTCCTTTAATGTGTTCCCTCATGTGACTGTAAGCTCTTTAAAGACCAGGACTATCTTTTTTTTGCTTGTATTTTATCGTATTTGCCGTACAGTATCTAGCACAAAATAAGTGCTTAATAATTGCTTATTGGTTGATTGACTAAGGAAGGCTTTTCCTCTTCTCAAATTTCCATGGTGGATCAGGGGAAAGAACATTGTATTTGGAGTCAGAGAATTTCTGAATTCTAATTCTGTCCTCTATGACCTTAGGGCAAGTCACTTAATTTCTGGTTGTTGTTCAGTTATGTCAGATTCTTCCTGACTCTATTTAGGGTTTTCTTAGTGATGATACTGGAATGCTTTGCCATTTCCCTTTCCAGCCCATTTTACAAATGAGGCAACTGAGGCAAAAAGAGTTAAATTTTTGATTTGCCCAGGTTCACACAGTTAGTAAGAGCCGGAGGCCAGATTTGAACTCAAGAAGATAAGTTTTCCTGATGGCAGGCCCAGCACTCTATCCACTGAGCCATCTAGCTGCCCCATTAATAAGCAAACTATTTGACCTTTGAGATCTCTTCCAGCTCTAAAGCTATGATCCTAAGATGCTGTATCTAAAATTCTCTGTGTACATGTTGTACACAGCATAAAGTGAGTGCCTCAAGGGCAGGACTATTTTGGTATTT
This sequence comes from Potorous gilbertii, assembly GCA_028658325.1. Taxonomy (NCBI): domain Eukaryota; kingdom Metazoa; phylum Chordata; class Mammalia; order Diprotodontia; family Potoroidae; genus Potorous; species Potorous gilbertii. The sequence goes on along the minus strand of CM053771.1, from coordinate 264,795,195 downwards.
TTATTAACAGCATCTAGCACCAGAGCTGTAACCAGGGAGGGGGTGACTGTCTTTGCACCTGGGTGTCACAATTTAGTGGTTGCTGATGACATCTGTATTTTTTCAGAAAGTGAAACCAATGAGTTTACCACCAAGCTAACAAGAATAATTAGTTTAAAAAGGAATCTCTTAGATCACATTGCTTCCAGGGTGCATCCCAGGTGAACTGCTCCTCTTCCCCCGCAGTGTCCTGGGGTTCTGGATTCCCCTGCTCTCATAAGCTGGTTTCCTGTGGTGTCTCCCTTAATTTGTCCTTGTGTCCTAAAGTCCACTGATTTCTTTGCCTCAAGTACCAGAGTTTTGAGGTATGGTTTCAAGTATGGAGTGTTTAACAGGCACTTAATAACCAGCATTTATTTACAATTTATTAGCATTTCAAGGTTTGGAAAACTTTTATACGTTGTTTTATTTGATCCTCACCACAACCCTATGAAAAAGTGCTATTATCTTTGTAAAAATTATTTAAAGCATTTTTTGTTAATCTGTCCCTCTCACTATACCACTTCCTTCCCTCCTCCCAGTTGGACAAATTTAAAATCCCTCAATACAGATCTACATGGTCTGGCATAACAAATTACTACACTAGTCATGTGGGAAAATGTATGTCTTTGAATCCTAAGTTCATCCCATCTGTCAGGAAGTGAGTGGTAGGTTTCTTTTCAGTCTTTTGAATTCTGTCGTTTATCATTGCTTTGATCCAGTTTCTAGTGTTTCAAGGTTGTTTTCCTCTATAATGTTATCATTGTGCAAACTGTTTTCTCAGTTCTGCTCACTTCACTGTGGCAGTACAAAAGGTCTTACATTTTCCTCTGAAATATCCATATCATCATTTCTTATGGCACAGTGCTATTATTCTGTATTATTGATGTACTGCCATGTTTCGTTTTTGTTCAAGAGGACACCCCCTTAGTTTCTAATTTTTGGCTACTATGAAAAAATTGCTTTAAAAAAAAACAGATTGATCCTTTTCTTCTTTCTTTGACTTCTTTGGGTCTAATAGTGGTATAGCTAGGGCAAAGGGTGTGCACAGTTTGGCAACTTTCTAGGCATATTTCCAAACTGCTTTCCAGAAGGGTTGGACAATTTTCTGCTTCACTAGCAAAATACCTTTCTATTTTTTCTTCCCTGTTAATGATCAAGTAATTTATTGATATAATCAGATAACCTAGAAAAGGAAAAAAAGACATAAAAAGAAACAAAGCTTCCAAAAATAGGCTGCAATAAAGTTATAACTGGGCTTTGCTTTTCTCTCCCTTCCCCATGCCCCGCTTTCCTCACCTGTGGTTAGAGAGGGACCAAAAGGAAAGTGATTGAGGAGGACTTTCCGTTAGTGCAGTTTTCTGGGAAGCAGGGTAAGAAAGAGGTTACAGAGCAGAGAGATTGTTTGCTCCTACCAATGAAGCTGCTAGTTTGGTCTAATCTGGTCTCTGCATGTCTAAGCTCAGTTACTATCCAAATCCTCCTGGCTCCAGTTCAATCCCCATCCAGCAAGCACCTGGTTTTGGACTTACCTCTGCTTTTCCCTGCTTGTGGCCAATGGGGCAGAAAGCCCTTACTCTCTCCTTGCTGTTATGCCATAGAGCATAACATGCATGGAAGTCCTCGGAATGACTCTCCTTTCTCCTTCCTCCGCATTTTTACATGTATATACCCAAACACTTGGGCAGAAGTATCTACAAGACCAAAGGACCCAGAAACCCCAATGAACCTGGGTAACATCTATATGTACTTATTCTAGTTCACAAAGTCTCTATGCTCTTTCGTTCTCTAAAATATCTATTATATTTGTATGGAAGCATTGAGGTAAAGGGAGCTAATTTCCTGTGACTAGAAATTTTGAAGTTCCTTGGATAACTTGACATCTGGAATATCATAAACCGAGTATATCCAGAATGGCTATTCTGTATATCACAGGTAAATTATTTCATGATACCATTTACTTCAAATCCACTTTAATATTACATGTAGTACATGTAGCAACACTTGATTGATTGTTTCAGTGTCTAGATTATATATTCTAAATGACTTCTCTCATAACCTTCTCTAGAAAAAGGACACAACTCAAGTGGGTCCATTGGGTTTCAGTGTTTGAGATAATGAGGCAGATTTTGTCTCAACATATTGTCTCAATCATTGCTGCCTAATAAAGGAACAGGCTACCTTGAGAGAGAATGTGCTAAGAGGTTTCTGGACAAGATGTGTATCCTGGAGACTCACACATGAACATGAAATCCTCTTTTTTTGTTTTTTTTTATAGGGAAATTTTTGATGTTTATGTTCATAATAATAAAAAGGAAGAAAAACTGAGGTCATTGGAGGTATTTTTAGGATTGCAAAAGTGGAAGGGACCTTAGAGGCCACATAATCCAAACCTTTCTCTTTATAGGGAGTTTAAATGATTTGCCCAAAGTCACACACATAGTTGTAAGTTAGTGTCAGAGATGAAAGTTGAATCCAGTTGAACCCAGGTTTTATTCAATGGATCAGAGATTTAGAGCCAGTGAAGACTTATAGACCATCTCTTCCAATTCCTACATTTTGCATATAGGAAACTGAGGCTTATAGAGGTTGGGTGATTTGCATGTAATAGTGATTGGATTTGCATGAAGGTCCTCCAGATTCAGTCCTTTCCATTCTACCATGCTGTGTTTATTGACCCATTGTCAAGAGATACTACAGAAGGGATTCATAGGATTAGAAAATTTAATGTTGTAAAGGAACTTAGAAGTAACCTAGTCCAGCTCTCTCATTTTGCAAATGGTGCCCTCAAGAAGGGATGTGGTATATAAGTGTCACAAATATCAAATGACTAAAAATCCACAACTCTCTTATACCATTTCTCCATTGGGGTAAAAGGATAGATTTGGGGTTTTCTAAGGTTCAATTTCCTTCCATTTCTAAGATGCTCTGACTTTTCCACCTGAATAAAGATGAAAAGTAGGAGATGAAAAGCAAACTGGACTTTGAACCAAAAGACCTGTATTTCTAGTTTTGCCCCATCCTGGCTTGTATGACTTTAGCCAATTTATTAAATACCTCTGAGCCTCAGTTTTCTTACTTGCAAAATGGAAATAATAATTACTTGCACCATCTACCTCATAAGACACATTTTTGTAGTTGTTGCCTAATCATGTACAATTCTCCATAACCCCCATTTGGGGTTTTCTTGGCAAAGATACTGTAATGGTCTGCCATTTCCTTCTCTAGCTCATTTTACAAATGAGGAAACTGAGGCAAACAGGTTTAAGTGACTTGTTCAGGGTCACACAGCTAGTATCTGAGGTCAGATTGGAACTCAAGAAGATGAGTCTTTCTGATTTCAAGCCCAGCACTCTATCTAGCTGCCACTGCACTTACTACTAAGTGTCTATCAGTCTTTTAAATCTTGAGCATTATCAATAAGCCACCAAAACTGCTGAGGGGAGGAGGAGGAGAGAGAAATTTCTACCCCTACCCTTAGTTTTAAGTCTAAAGGAGAGAAAGTAGTAGAAGGGAGTCTGATTAAAAAAAAAGCCTAAAACATTAAATTTCTTTAAAAAAAATTGCTCTTTTGGTTTTATATAGGGGAAATTTCTCACTGCTTTTTTCTCAGCTATATAAACAAATAATTTTTAAATGAAAAAGAAAAAAAACCCAGCAAAATCAATCAAAATATCAAAAAAAATCTGACAATGTTTATAACATTCCATTCCATGGGACCATTCTACCTCTTTGAAGCAGTGTGGGGTGTGGGGAGTAGAGCAGGGGAAAGTCTCATCCTTGATAAGTAAGGAGCTACCATTGTGTGGCTTGAAGAGAGGCAGAATAGATATCTCTAGCCTTTTCTCCCTCACACTATTCTAAGAGAGATTTTCATTCTTGCCTGGAGGGAAAGCAGGTAGTTGGGGTGGGAGGCTACCACTCTGCTCTCTTCACAGACAGCGGGGTACCAGGCTAGAAATCTATCTGCTTGCTTAAATATTATAAGTCTAGGCAATATGACTGGGCTAAATCTAACTTCTGATATTTTTTTCATAATTATTGGGGGCAAGGATATAAACCCCAAGTTTATATCCAAGGCTTGACCCCTTTGCCACCAAATATCAATTCAACAATGAACACACATAGTGAATATCAAAGGAAAGCCAGTTATCCAAATCACAGAAAAACAGAAATCAGAGAAGGTATATATATATATATATATATATATATAGGAGAATATATACCAGACAATACAGAGAAAAGGAGCAAGGTAACTTGGTAGCAAAGTAAATCACTCAGCTCAACTGAGAGAAATCCTGGATGTCAAAGAGGAATCTCCCCAGAGTCTCTAGAAACACAAGCTGAGGATAGGAAGATGATGCCACCTCCTCTTTGCTATTCCTAGTCTTTTATTTCAGCAAGCTCAAGTGGGGCTGACCTCTTCCATCTTCTCTCTTGAAGCTGGAAGCCAGAAACACCTGAAGCAACTCGACACTTGAAAAAAAAAATTTGAAGCTTGGGGAAAGGAGGCCAGGGCTCTCCTGCTCTTCCCAAGTCTGCCCTCCCCCTCATGCAGAGCAGGGCATTTAAAATCTCCTCCAATAAGAAGAGACTGCTGTACCAAGGGGATCTGGGGCAGGGGTTACATAAATAGGTAAATATAGAGCATATTCAAAAAGACTTTAAGAGATATGAGATTGGGAAAGACCTTGGGTGATACCTGAATAGTGAAAGCCAGGGAGGGAGTCTAGTGAAATGGTAATACACTTTAGATATGTGCAGAGAATATTTGTGCCAAGGGATGGAGGTAGAAATTACAATGTTTGGTATAGTTAATAGCTAGAAGACCAGTTTGATAAGAATGGAGAGTTTGTGTAAGGGAATAAAAGGAAATAAGACTGGAAACAAAGGTGAGAGCTCTACTGTGGAAGGCTCTAAATGTCATATTGAAGATTTGGCATTTTATCATAGAGGCAAGAGGATAACTGAACATTTATAAGCACAGGTCAATGGTCAAATTTGTGTCTGAGGCCTGTGTCTCAGTTTGGATAGCTGTGTAGAAGGTAATTGGAGATGGGATATATTGGAAAGAAAACAAGGGCCTACTGGTAAACGGTTAACAACCAGCTCTCCAGGAAAAAAAGCATATACAAAACACTTTTTGTTTAATCTGCATGATTAACATTTTCTCCATCATTTTCATAAGACTAGAGAACTGACAAAATAATAAATCAAGAACTGATTTGTAGTTTTGCTGATTTCCAGAGTATAAATACTAACACTGAAAATTTAACAAAGCTCTAGAGCTGATTTGAGCTGGCTCCAGCAACAATCCTGAACACAATACAACACAATCCTGAACAAATAGTCCTGGAGACTATTATGATAGTCCTGGCTAGAGATGATGGGGCTTTCAACTACAGTAGAAATTGTACGAGTGAAAAGAAAGAGGGTGGATGCCAGAGAAGCTGTAGGGATGGAATTGAAAAGGTTTAACTACAACAAATTGGAAATAGAGGCATGAAGGAGAAGGAATAGACAAAGATGACTGCAAGATTTAGAAGACACTCTTCTCATTGTACCAAGGCCCAGAGTGTTTGGTACCTCTTCAATGGCATTCATGACTGTTAGAAAGAAAACAGCTAGAATATTCATGAGAAAAACCAAGAAAATAGAAAACTGCTCAAATTAGGAAATGTGGTTGGATATTTAACCCATTGAGTTTCTCCAAACACACACACATATTTCAGACAATTATTATGGTTAGACAATTATACATAGAAGCGAATATCAAGAGAGTGAACTGGATTGTATCTCCTCAAGTTATTATTCTATATCTTTTATCTTTTTTATAGCCAACTTCCTAGAAAAAGTTATCTACTAACATTGTCACCGTTTTCTCTCCTTTTCAGAATTTGAGAATTGGAAGGAATCTCAGTGGCCATATGTTTCAACTAATATAATATAATATAATATGATCGTTGTACTATATCTTGTAACGTAACCCAATTTCTACTTGAAGGACTCCAGCAAGAGGGGATTCGCCATCTCAGGAGGCAGCCCATTCTACTTTCGGATGGCTTAAAATCATTATTTTTAAAAATTATTTTCTTTCAATTAATAAAAATAATATTTTTCTCCCTCAAATCTCATTCCCTTCCATTAAAAAAAGAAAGAAAGAAAAACCTTATAGCATTTATGTATAGTGGAACAAAACAAATTCCCACATTAGTCATGTCTAGGAAATATATGATACATTCTAATTGCTACACCTATCGGGAAATAGGTAGCATGCGTTATCGTCAGCCTTCTGGAATCTTGGTTGGTCATGGTGTTGATCGGAGTTCTTAAGTCTTTCACAATAGTTTGTCTTTATGATATTTTGATGTATAAATTGTCTTCCTGGTTCTGTTTACTTTCCACTGCCTCAGTTCATAGAAGTCTTCTCTTAAACTGTCATTTTCGTCATTTCTTACAACACGATAGCAGTCCATTCCATTCATATCATTTTCTCCAGCCTTTTTCCCAATTGCTGAGCACTTCCTTATTTTCCAGTCTCTTTGCTACTACGAAAAGAGCTACTATAAATATGTGTTGTAAATGAAAGAAATGAGCTTATAGCAAAGCTTTTTGCATCAGTGTGGGAATTCCTGGGGAACAAGGGAAGGAGATGTTGACCAATAATAATATTGAAAACAATAATTCCATAGCACTTCAGGGTTTGCAAAGCAATTTACGTGTCATCTCATTTGAACCGCTCAGAACCACGTGAGGCAGGGGCATTACTAGCTCTATTTTACAGATGAGGAGAAGTGAAGTATTTGTCAAAGCCCAGCATTCTACTTCCTGTGCCACTTAGCCCTGGTCATGGTTTATAATTTTTAAATAAGTAGTTGTACCCTCTGTGCTAATGTACTAAATTTTATGTACTAACATCCATTAGGGATTATTAACCTGTAGTTTTCTTTCCTAATGTTTTCATTCCTAGTTTAGACATCAAGACCATACTTGGATACCATAGAAGTTGTTTGGGAGTAAACCTTTTTTTTTTCTAATCTTGCAAACAGTTTGTGTAATATTGGAATTAATGTGATCCTGGGGCACTTTTCTTTGGGAGTTCATTTACGTTTTGCTGAGTTTTTTTAATTGGGTTATTTAAATTTGCTAATTCTTGTTCTGTTAATCTGGATATTTTATGTTTTGGTGTTAATCGATTTCATCTAAGATGTCATTTTATTGGCATGTAATTGGACAAAATAATTTCTGATCATTTCTTTTATTTCATTATCATTTGTTGTGAATTAAGATGTCCCTGGTGGTGGTAATTTGGCTCTCTTTAAAAAAAAAATAAGATTAGCTATTTTATTAGTTTAAGAAAAAACTCCTAGTTTCATTAATTCCAATTTGTTTTCAATTTCCTTGATAAGTATTTGATTTTCAAAATTTCTGTTTTGGTGTTGCTTTTGGATGTATTGCTTTACTAGGTTTTGGTTTTCTTTAGTTTTGTGTTCATTTCATTGATCTGTTCTTTTTCTCTTTTGATAAAAGTGTTGAGAGATATAAACTTCTCTCTAAGATGGATTTTAGTAGCATTCTTAAACTATTGTTATGTCACCTCATTGTGTTTGATAAAAGTATCTATTACTTTTATGATTTGTTCTTTAACCCATCATTTCTTTAACATAAATTAGTCTCCAACTGATTTTTTTTTTTTTTTTGAATCACATTCTATTCGACCTCTCTGTAGCTTATGGCCTTGTTGATCACTCTCTCCATCTTGATCCTCTTTTCTCGCTACGTTTTTGGGACATCATTCTCTCCTAGTTCTTCTCCTTATCCGACTACTCTTTCTCAGTCTCCTTTGCTGCTCTGTTAACTGTAGGTGTCCCACAGGTCTGTCCTGGGCCTTCTATCTATACTACTTCACTTGGTAATCTCATCATCTCTCATGGATTTAATTACCATCTATGTGATGATGATTCTCAAAACTACTCATCCTGCCCCTGCCTCTCTACAGACCTATAATCTTGTATCTATCTCCATTAGCCCTTCAGACATCTTGAACTTGGATTCCAGAGGATGTTTTAAACTCACCATGTCCAAAAGAGAACTTATCTTTCCCTTTAAATCCCTTCTCCATTAATGTAAAAGGCATCTCTATTCTCCCAGACCTCAGGCTTGCAACCTAGGAGTTATCCTTGACTTCTCACTATTTCTATCTATCTTTCACCTCCCATTCAATCTGTTGTCAAGGCCTTGATTTCAGCTTTATAACATCTCTTAAATATGCTCCCTGTCTTCTCAGACATTGCCACCACTCTGGTGCAGGCCCTTCTTAATGCATTCTTGGACTACTGAAATTGCCTGTCATTTGCCTGCCTCAAGTTTCTTCCTACTTCAATTCATCTTTCATTTAGCCACTAAAATAATTTTCCTAAAGTACAAGTTGGTCCATGTCAACCTGCTCAATAAACTCCTATCACCTACAGGATCAAATACAAAATCTTCTGCTTGTCATTCAAAGCTCTTTATAACCTAGCCCCTCCTACCTTTCTAGTTTACACCTTGCTTCCAGACACCAAGTCCACTGTGAGCCAGTGACACTGTCTTCCTTGCTATTCCATGAACAAGATACTCTGTTTCTCAGCTGTTTTTGTAGCTTATCCTCCATGCCTGGAATGCTCTCCCTCCTCATCTCTACCAGGCTTCCTTTATGTCCTAGTTAAAATACCATCTTCTACCAGAAGCCTTTACTAACCCCTCTTAATTTTAGTGCATTCTATTTTCTGACCAAACAAGAGATAGAGAACATTATGAAATGCAAAATGGATAATTTTGATTACATTAAATTAAAAAGTTTTTGCACAAACAAAGCCAATGCAACCAAGATTAAAAGGGAAGAAGAAATCTGGGAAACAATTTTTACAGCCATTTCTCTGATAAAGGCCTCATCTCTAAACTGAGTCAAATTTGTAAGAATACAAGTCATTCCCCAATTGATAAATGGTTAAAGGATATGAATAGGCAATTTTCAGATGAAGAAATTAAAGCTATCTACAGTCATATTAAAAAATGCTCTAAATCACTATTGATTAGAGAAATACAAATCAAAACAACTCTGAGATATCACATCACACCTATCAGATTGGCTAACATGACAAAACAGGAGAATGATAAACACTGGAGACATGGGAAAATTGGATTTCTACTGCATTATTGGTGGAATTGTGAACTGATCCAGCTAGTCTGGAATGCAATTTGGAATTATGCCCAAAGGGCTATCAAACTGCAAATACCCTTTGATCCAATAATACCACTATTAGGTCTGTATCCCAGAGATATCATGAAAATGGGAAAAGGACCCACAAGTATGAAAACATTTACGGTAGCTCCTTTTGTAATGGCAAAGAATTAGAAATTGGGATGCCTATCAAGTGGAGAATGGCTGAACAGGTTGTGGTATATGAATGTAATGGAATATTATTGTTCCATAAGCAATGATGAGCAGGTAGATTTCAGAAAAACTTGGAAAGATTTGTATGAACTGATGCTAAGTGAAGTGAGCAGACCCAGAAGAACAATGTACACAATTAACTGCAACATTACGCAATGACCAAACTTGACTTAGCTCTTCTCAGCAAGGCAATGATCTAAGTCAATTCCAAAAGACTCTGATGGAAATTTTGTTTAAGCCTGAAAGAAGTGTAGTGAAATTCCATATATTAAAGTTTTATTGTTGATTTCTTTTCTTTGAGTTATGTTTTTCTTGGTTCCCTTGTCTGGAACAATTGCTATGCTAGTTCTTTTGATGTTACAAGAAATATAAAAATTCTATTCTAGTCCCTGATTTGAACTTTGTGACTTGTGTGTTTCAAGAACTTCTTATAAACAACGTATCAATGGAGTCTGCTATCTAATTTGATATCCTCTTCAGTTTTATAGCTGAGTTCATTCCATTCATGTTTATTATGTATTTCCCTCTATCTTATCCTTTTATATTTTTAATTCTATTTATCTTGTCCTCTCTTTAAAAAGTGGAAAAAGGTAGAGAGAGTATTTTCTCAACAGTATTGGGTCCTGTTTCCATTACACTGCCCTCTTTTCTTCCCTTAGCCCAAACCTTGATGACAAGTTTTTACCCTTTCTTTTCCTTTTAATTTCACAAGCCAAGTACCAAAGCTGAAGTTTGCTAATGAATCTTTCTTTCCCCCACCCCATATCAAAAAATATTTATCTCACTATGCATTCTGAGTCCATTACCTCTCTATCAGGAGGTGGGTAGCATGTTTCATCATTAGTTATATGGATCCTGGTTGGTCATTTCTTCAATACAATAGTACTTCATCACATTTATATAACATAATTTGTTTATCAATGGAAGATGAAATCTCAACTTATGAGTATCCCCTCGTTTTTTTAACCACCTCAAAAAGAGCTTTAAATATCTGTGTACATTCTAAGAGTATGTTTTGCTTAGAACTAATTCCTCAGGGGGCGGAGCCAAGATGGTGGAGTAGAAAGACTCACCTATGGTAGCTCCAAACCCACAGCCCATGGATTTCCTCTAAAAAGAACTCCCAACAAATTGTGGAACAGTGGAAGCCGTGCAGCAATGCAGTGAAGGAGATTTCCATTCCAGAGAGCCCTGAAAAACCAATTCCAAAGGTCCATTGCACGCCATACAGAGTAGAGCCCTCCCCTGCCCCGGTCGTGCGGCACTGAGAGGAGCGAGCAGATCTGAGCAGGCTTCAGGGACAGAATCTCCAGCGGCCACGAAGGTCCTTCCACCCACAGATGCACAGGTCACTGAGAGAGACGGGCTGAGAGGGGAGCAGGGTGTCTCTGGGACTCAGGCCCCCTCGGGAGGCAGCAGCAGAGGCAGCGGCAGAGGCAGCAGGCGGCCACAGACTCCTGGAGCAGGCAGGGGAAAAGGTCTCTGCATAAATCCCCTGAGGGAACTGAGCCTGGGAGGCCGCCCTGCCCCCACCTGAGCACCAGCAGATAAGCTCCCATTGAATATCAGCCAGGCCTGCCGCCAAAAGCCCTGAGGCTGGGGAGCAGCATTTGAATCTCAGACCCCAAGCATTAGCTGGGCAGATCTAGGCCAGCGGTGGAGAGGACTCTCAGAAGTCAAGTAACTGGCTGGGAAAATGCCCAGAAAAGGGAAGAAAAATAAGACCATAGAAGGGTATTTTCTTGAACAGATGATTGCGCCATTCCTCTCTGACGAAGAAGAAAACTGCTTACCATCAGGTAAAGACACAGGAGTCAAGGCCTCTGTATCCCAAACATCTGAAATAGATATCCCATGGGCTCAGGCCATGGAGGAGCTCAAAAAGGATT
>CM053771.1:264733899-264783352 GCA_028658325.1 Potorous gilbertii | reverse complement strand
AACTACACAGATGTGGCCTATATTGAATTGCCTGCCTTCCCAAAGGGAATGGGAGGGGAGGGAGGGATGGGGAGAAGTTGGAACTCAAAGTTTTAGGAACAACTGTTGAGTATTGTTCTTGCTACTAGGAAGTAAGTAATACAGGTAATGGTTCTAAGAGATCTAGGCAGTTTTCTTTTAAGACTTCTTGAAATATGATGTCTACCTCAACTTTTTTTGGTCATGTTGTTCAGACAGTCTGATAATTCTTAAGTTTTTTCTCCTATATCTGTTTTTCAGGTCAGTTGTTTTTGCTATGAGATACTTTATATTTTCTTCTATTTTTCTGGTCTTTTGATTTTGTTTTAATATTTCTTGTCTAATGAATTCTTTGGTTTCCATTTGGTTCATTCTAATTTTCAGAGTTTATTATTCACAAAAGATTTTGTACTTTCTTGTGCAAAGTTGTTTGTTAATTCCCTTCTTGATATTTTTTCAAGTGCTCTCATTCCATTTATAAAAACATTTTTCAACTCTTTTTAAAACTCTTGCTTCATCTCTTCCTAGAATTCTAGTTGAGTTTGTGCTCAAGCTGTATCTCTGATGCACTGCTTATGGATGCCGTGAGGTCAGTCTTTTCTTCTGCATTTGTGTTTTGAGTGTTCCTGCCACATATATTAACTCTTTATGGTTTGATTTTCTTCCTTTTTTGCCCATTCTTTCAACCTATTTCCTGATTTTGGACTTGATATTAGGGCTAGGCTCTCTCACACTTCTGGAGGAAAAGTTCTAGGCTAAAATAGTTGTTGCTTTCTTGGATTACAGAATGTAGTTTATTTCAGGATCTCAGTCTGGGGACCTGCAAGCTTTAAGTGCTTCCAAAGTGGTCTGATTCAGGGCAAAGTCTAATTGCTATTCCAATGTTTTGAGCTCTGCAGGCTCCTGATTTGGGTTTGAGCTGGAGTAGACTGCTGTTGGACTCTGCCTCTATCAGCCAACTTTGCTGATTCAGAGTGGCAGAATTATAGCATCTCCATTGGTCTGAGATTCCTGTCTTGGTCATTCCTCTGCCGGCTGGGTTAGATGCTGGAAGTGAGACCCTGCTCTGGCTTGGGGATCTGAGTCATACTTATGCTGCTGGTTTCTCAGCTCCTTTCAAGGTTCCTTCTTGGGGACCACTACCCCTCTGTACAGTTCCCTCTTCTCAGTTAGCCCCAGAGTTATGAGCCAGAACTGGAGAGCAAGAGCTATCAACTGGCACTTGTCCACAATGCAGAGGCCCTCTTTTCTTCCACTGTACACAGTCTATCTTTTGGTACTGCTCTGTCCTCCTGTCCCAGACCTGGCAGGTTGGCAGAGTGGTGGATAGAAGGATGAGCTTGGAATCAAGAAGATCCGAGTTCAAATCTTGCCCAGACACTTACTAACTGTATGACCCTAGGCAAGTCATTTGTTTGCCTCAGTTTCCTCCTATGTAAAATGGGGATAATAAGAGCACCTACCTCTGAAAGTTATAAAGATACAATGATATAGTAACTGTTAAGTGCTTACCATAGTGCCTACCAAACAGTGTTATATAAATGTAGCTGTTGTTGTTTTTACCTGTTCCCAATGTCCAAAGACCTCCCTGTCTCTCTATACTAAGTTCAACTGGACAAATGACTCGCTGTTACTTTTTTCTGGATTTTCTCATCAGGATTTGGTCTAGTGCATTTTCTAGATTTGATTGGAGCACAGCTCACACCACTGCTTCTTACTAGTCTTCTCTCCTACCTCTTCTTCCGACTATTTTTCTATGAAGGTAAATCTATTCAACTAAAGGCAGGTCATTTACATTTCTAATGTAAATGACTCTGAAAAATGGGGATGACTGAAGGAGCTAGTAAGTAATGTAATGAAGGACTTTTGCAAAACTGTAATATGAGTTTAGATGACTAGTATTCTTCTACTCAATTTATACATACCATTCACCCTCTAATCTCAGGCAAAATGCACACTTATCATATTCTCTGCAAATGACTTGCCTAGGGTCATACAGCTAGTAAGTGTCTGGGCAAGATTTGAACTCGGATCTTCTTGATTCCAAGCTCATCCTTTGTAGGAAGATAATCATCACATTGGATCTGAGGGATATTGACAAGGTTTGAGACATCCGGTAATGAGTGATGCTCTTTTAATTATTATTTAGGCTTTGCATTCACCAAGCAGAGTGAAAGGAAAAGAAAGGAAAGAGGAAGATTGTTAGTAAAGCTGTAAATAGCAATAAAAATATGCTGTGCCCTTATATCATAAACTCAAAATGTTTTTAACACTTTAATACAAATATTTCCCAGACAATACAGATGGGAGGAGCTGTTCCTTTGGGAGCAAGATAACTAAGTTCAATAAACCAAGAAAGTCCTGAATCTCACTCTAAAGTCTTTACAGTAGCAAGCTATCTGTAGAGATATGATAAAGACTACCAGCTCCCCTCATATCTTTTCCATCAGCAACCAAACCACAGTCCATCTTAAAAGGCTCTAGTGTGGAGGCCTCCAAAGTGAGGACCCAAAGGGGACTTGAGAAAACTGAAGTTCTCTCTTCTCACCAACTCTTGGAGGGCAGGGCCTTCATCTCCCCCAATAAGGAGAGAGTCCCATACCAATGGCTTTGGGACAGCAGTTACATAAATATCAACCTAACTATAATGGTCTGTTATAACTTGTTTGAGCTGGGAAGGAATGTGGTCTGGGAATAAAAGTAGATGGTCATAGCACCTGATCCAAATTCTCCTAACAGAACCATATAATCGTTGAATTGGAAGGAACTTTAAATATCATCTGGTCCAATTCCCTCATTTTTACAGATAAAGAAAATGGAGGCCCAGAGTGATGAAGTGACTTGCTCAAATTCATTTAGCAAGTTAGTGGCATAGAAAAGGTTAGAACTCAGGGTTTTTCTATTCTTTGTAGTGACTTTCTCAATAAGTATGGATATGAATTTAACACTGGGTAGAATTCCCTTAGAGCAGGGTTTCTTAACCTTTTTTTGTGTCACAGACCCTCCCTGGCCTTTGTGGGGGGTCCCTCACCTAGTCTGTCTGGGGAAGACTGATTCCTCAGAATGTTTTTAAATGCATAAAACAAAATGCATGGACTTACGATGGAAATCCATTATGTTGAATTACAGTGTGTAGATGGGAAGTCTTTGATAACATGTAATCCAGGGCTGGTCTAATAATCAGGACAATTTTCAAGTACTGATAAGAGTAAATGATTGTTGAGATATCTATCTGTACTGTAAGAGATGAATTAAACTTAACGTTTCCAGAGAAAATATGTAATATCTGTAATACCAGTTGTGGGAAGTAAGGAAGACCTGCTGTCCACATTCCGAGGTGATGAGAGTTGTGACCTAGCATAGACAGATAAGAGGTCAGAAATTAATGCACAGGCCCAAGGAACTGTGTGATAGGAAGGGCCTATCAGAGAGGAGAACATGGAGTCACAAGGCTAGGGGACAGTGATACAGGAGATCCAAAGTTCAAAAAAACAGTATAAGAAGCCCCATCTTCTTGCACATGCTGTAGTCTTCCTGTAACCTCACTGGGGAGGCTACTAGTCATTCAGAGGGAATGGACATAAAGATTAATAAAGGCTTTCCTGATTTCACAACAGGTATTGTTTAAGGTGAGCATGTTTCTCACTGTTGGGGGCTTATTAGACAGGCTCACTTGTAATAATTCTTGGGGGCTCCTCGCAGGATCTTTAGCATCAGAAAGGTTAGGATGGAACCTTGCTTGTGGGGAGTACGCCCATTGATTTTTCAGTGGCCCAGACACCCACAAGTCCGGTTCCCCTTTTCTGACTGCTAACTTCTCAAGCACTGTTAGGAATTGTTGGAAAGCAGGTAAAACAATGGATTGAATGGCCAGGGGTAGCGTAAGCCAAGGACCTGAGCAATGGCAGAAAAATAGGTGGCTAAGTACTGCCTTATGTGCCTCAGGATCTTTGGGGGCTCTTGGAACATATGTCCTAAGAAAGGAGTGAGTACTCGGTACCAGGGAGAAAATGAATAATCCTCTGGGTATTCCTTTGGAAGTCTGTACAAAGGAATGCTGGCTATATTCCTTCCTCTGTCTGGTCTGGAGAGAGAGAAGAAAGAAAGAGGGGGGAGGGAGAATCTAGATTCTGGGAAGGATCCTTTTGAAATTGGCTTGGAATCAGTCAGAGTAAATTGACATGAATAGCTGGATTTTGACCAATCTAACCTAAAATTAGTTTATTTCCTAAAAAGAGAGGATCTGTATTGCTCTATCTGTTCTGTGTTTGTCTGTGTGTTTATGAAATGCTTTGTTAAATTGAAAATGCAGTCATGCAGCAAGCCAGAGGACTTTCCCTTGGAATTCTGCTCTTAATCTTCCCCTCTCCTTCTCTGCCTGATTACAGTAGCCTCAGAGGGGTGAGTGGGCTGGGGAGAGAGAATGGTGTTAACAGAAAGTTTGAAAACTTTTAAGAAGTTCCTTAAAAAAAATCTTTCTTTCTGCATTCTAGAACCCTGGCCAGGTTCTGTGAAGGTGAAAAAGAAAGATTTTTGCTCTTTGCTGCGTATTCAACTTAAAAAAAATGTGGCTCTATTGATAAGTTAAATTATTAGGCTCTTAACCTCTAAGTTTCTTTTTAAGGAATAAAAGAACCTGAAAGAAATGGTATTTGGTTTATCTGAAGGGAAGAATATGGGTAGGATAGTGGAGTATTCCATGTGCTTGCACTTTGTACTTCCTTCCCCCTCCCTCATCCCACTTAAGAAAATACTTAGCCTGACTGGGAAACCAATAGACAAAGTTATGGAAAGTTACTGGATTTAAAAATGTAAAAATTGTTTACTGTGATTTGTAATTATTAATGTTAGTTCTTAAGTTCCCAAGCCTCATGCTTGGAAGTCACATTTTATCAGTATTAAATTATTTAGGCCCTTTTGCCTGGACAAGAAAGATCTTTTTTGTAATGGAAATTAGTAGTGTAAAAGATAGGCAGTCTGGAGTGAAAAGTTGAGTTTTGATTTAATGAGATCTCAAAGCTAAAATCTGTACATTATGTTTAAGTAAATATATCTGATACCAGACTATGTGTGTAAAATTGCAAATTCACTTTAGAATTTCGGTGATTTCTCCTAAAAGCATTAACTCTATCCATGTGCTCAGACTATGTGGACAAGGGGAAGATTCCCCCAACCCTGCCCCCCCCCCAACCCCAATATGATTTAAAGGCTGAAATGAGACTGGGAAAGCTAGTCTGGTGGGCCTGGGAGGGGGTGGGGAGATGAAAGAGGGCTTTTCAGCTCTTTGAGGAAATAGAGTGAAAAGAGATTACGGGAAGGTATAAATAAAGTTTTCTTTTAAGTAGCAAGAATATTAAGGGGAAAAAAGGAAGGCTAAAATGTTTATCATTAGTGATTGTAAATCCAGGTTTGATATAATTTCAAGTTAAAATCTGTCCTGAAGGAATACAGAGTAGCATCTAAGAATGCTCTTCCTATCAGAATTAAGCAGAAAGATACTGTTACTTGGCCATTATGATTGTAAAGTGCTTAACACAAGTATAGGTATAAGGGTGGGTATATGTTAGATGCAACGTTACACAATTTTTAAATTTGAAATTTGTCATATATATAGATTGAAGTTTTAAAAAGGATGTGACAGAAATCTGATAATTTGAAACTTACATTTGGTTATAAACAAGCAGCAAAAATGCTGATGTTTGCTATATAATGGTAGAGATAATGCATTCAGCTGAAAGGGTAAGGGCTTATTTAAAGTTCTAAGTAAACTTAAATAGTTTAAACTTTTAAGGAAAACTAAATGTTGTTATATTAGAAATTGCATTGTTAATTTAATGATGAATTGGTTAAAAAACAAATGAATTCTGTGTGAGAGTTTCTGTTGTAGAACTATTGAGAAAATGAAATCCTTGAAAAAAATACATATATATTTATATATGGATGTGATTTTTCAAGCCTTTTCCATCTAAGGATGTATTAAGTATGTTAAAAAGTTTGTATTTGCTGTTAAGAAGGAAGTTTTAACTAAAATTGTTTTTGCTGTGAATCAAGCATTTATAAACTATGTTTGTAAAAGGAAGCTTATATGCCCAAATGTGAAAAGGCTTTGGTTTTAAATCTTGTAATTGTTGCCAATTAGGTTCATGAAGGTTTTGTGATAAATTGTAAACCGTTCTTAAAAGAAGATATTTGTTGTATGAAGAAATGTTTTGTAAAATCTTTTGAAAGGTCTACCTACCAAATTTATATTTGTAATTCTAATTTGTTATAATAACTTCAGGTTTTATGGGGATAGATATTGGAAGATAAGGGACAAGGTAAAGGAGACCAGGAATTTTATGGCTCCAGGAAGCTCTATGATAAATTTTAAGACAGCCTTCTGGTCCCATACCCCTTTCCTTTTGAAGTCCAGTCATTACAGAAGGACTTTGTAAGATCTAATCTGAACTGGAGATGCTCAGAGATGTTAACTCTTTCTATTGTCGAAGGAGAGGAGTGGTCCCAGCCCCACCCAGGGATGAAGAGTCTAAAATGATTTCCCAAGTGGTGTGGCCCTTCACTTTGTTAAATTTGTAACCCCTTATGTAAAGTGTAAACTGCTTCTATACGAAACCTGCCATCTAAAGTACAAGCCTCAGGGGACAATTGTGTCCTCAGCCTGGGATGGGATCCTTCTGGCTCAGTTTCCCCATTGTTTTCCTTTGAAAAGGAGTATTTTCCCACTTGACTATTTCTGAGTCTGGCTATAAAGTGAAGATGGTATCTAATTAGGTCCTTGATTTTCATCTACATGGCATATTTTCTGTAATCAAAACAGATAATTTAAAATGTAAGCACAATGCAAGTAGTGGAATCTTGCTGTTTTCAATTAATTGGGTAAATGGGTACTCTGGTATGGTCTTGTGAAAGATAAAATGCCTGAGAATGTTCTTTCTGAATTTTATGGGAATAATTAGATAAAGGAAAGGAAACTAAAGTATAAATGTGTTGTTGTATCATTGTTCCATAGAACAAGATTGGGATTTAAAGTTAATTGTAATTGTATCTCATCTACAGAGGGACTGAGGAAGTCATCCATGTGGCCCCAGGAGGGCTGGGGGTTCCAGGCATGGTCTTGATCATGACAATTGGCCAAAGTTCCAATTTTGATTTTGTAAAAGTGGTAAGTGTATAAAAATTAGGAATGGTCATCTAAAATGGTATTAAGGTCAGTTTTGTAAGAGAATGGACATCTGGATTTCTACAAGAAGATAAAGGGAAGATGTTGAGCTGTGCTGAAGACGGCTTGAACAAGCATCCAGACTGGAAAACTGCATCAGGTGATGTTCCTCCCCAGACTGCTGTAAGAGATGGAACCTCTGAATGAATAATTCATTGATCTACCTTTGTATTTTGACTCTCTGTATCTGTACTTATAACAAGGGGACTGCCCCTTTGTAATTTGTCAATGCATTGGTCAACTTTGTTCCTTTCCATATTCATATAAAGGGGAGATAGATGAAGGGAAGAATTCATAAGGGAAAGAATGTAAGGAGGTATTTACTGACTGGATTTAGGTGTGTAAACGGAAATTTTAATAAAAAAAAGAGGAGTGATTTTGTGGGAAGTTGTACACATTCCTAGGTGATAAGTGTTGTGACCTAGCATGGACAGGTTAGATGTCAGAAACTAATGCACAGACCCAAGGAGCTGTGTGAGGAAGGACCTACCAGAGAGGAGAACATGGAGTCACATGACCAGGGACAGTGCTGTGGGAGATCCAAAATTCAGAAAACAGTATAAGAAGCCCCAACTTCCTGCACCTGTTATAGTCTTCCTCTATGTGTTTTAGTCTTTCTTATAGGGGAGGCTACTAGTCCATTCAGGGGAATGAACGTAAAGATTAATAAAGGCTTTCCTGATTTCACAACAGGTATCGTTCTTTGTTTAAGGTAAGCATGTTTCTCACTGTTGGGGGCTTATTAGACAGGCTCCCTTCTAACACTAGTGAAGAGCCTGGACCTAAGAGTTTCTTTGCTCTCAGAGTAAACTCTGAGAATACCTCTTCCTAGGTCAACAAGGCCAGATAGGGCTGACTTAAGAGCATTTTTTTCTGTTTATGGCCATTAAGGATGAGACACTTAACCTGAGACACTATCTTGAATAATGGGACTTTTTCATAATATTTTATGGACACATACTATATCATGGCATGTTAACGGTAAAGAAAACATAGATATCCTGGGTTGTAACTTCAATAGACACTTTGTCAACTCTCTTATCTTACTGTATTTACCACCTATTCAATTAAGATATCACCTAGCCTGCTTGCCTCTTTAACCAAACTTTCTGGTTCACACCAGAAAAATTGTACATCACTTAAGGGAATTACTTTAAAAGAATTTATAACATGTCATTCTATAAAGAAAATGAGGAATGTGGCAGGAGTGTAGACCCACAGTGTGGCAATGGCAGGCAAGTAGTAAATTTGAATTGAAAGCAGAGCATAAATACCTTGCATTTGTTTGAAACAAGTGTAGTCCACTAGGAACTACCTGTTCATTCGTTTAGGAATGACTGTAAAAATTAATAAAACTTTTCCTGGCTTCACAACGGATGTTGTTGTTTTCAGAGTATATGTCTCACATGTAGTTATACTATGATATGAAAATGTGATTTCTATTGGTGAAATTCACATGCAATTTTCATAGTACTGCGATTTGTTGCCTACATTCATAATTGAAGAAAATGCAAAATTTTAGTTAGCAGTTAGGGAAAATAAAGATGCAATATTTTTTCCCATCCAAATGGAGACCCCCTGAATTCTATCCTTGGTTAGGAACTCCTGTCCTAGAGGGTAGGCAGGTATTGTAGCCTATGTGTCAGGTGGTAAGCATGCATTTTGTAGCATCAGAAGAAAAGCATGGGGAAGGCATGGCAGACAGCCATTTGAACCTTCACAATGGTCTGGTATCACAGTAATTTGTTAGTTCAGCTTATTGTAAATCATCTCTCCTTGGTAACCTCCACCATCACCCTGACAACCATTGTACCTCGGTCTCCTCTTTTATCCAAATAGGAAAAATGGGTGTCTAAGGACAAAAGACCTAAGGCCCTGTGAATGGTAAGTCACTAACATTTCTGAAGCTAGTTATCTCATTTGGTTAGGACACCACGCTAACACTGGGCCCACAGTCACATCTGCTCTGTCCCTAGGTGCATTAGCTTTTCGTAATTATAGACTACTTCTAGGTACCCTGTTACAGGTGACCAGGAGGGCTGGCAAGAGTGAATGGTTCAAGGGAAGCCCCTACTCGTTGCTGGAGCCACATTTAAAGTTCACCTGTGACTATCCTGGCGGTTCAAAGCCATCCCCTTGCCCTTACTGAGAAAAGCTGTCATTAAGCATGCCTCTGCCCCCAAAGTCCAAAAGTAGGTAGAAGCGTACAAACTCTTGAGGGAGCCAAGCCGCCCTCCCACGAACTCTTCCGGGGCAAACCCCGTGCTTTCGGCGGGGAAGTTATGATATCCACACTTCACGTAAGTCTCAGCGGAAGCCCGAACAGGTTGCTCAGGTTAACGCTGGCACACCTTGGGCGCTTTTCGCGGGGCTGCGTAGGCCGGCCCTGACCCCTAGGTACGCGACGCTCCGACCCTGGGACCACGTGGGAGCTCGGGATGAAAACAGGCGAGATCCGGAGAAGGTGTTGGCCGGCCGAGCTCCGGTGAACGGTGTATTCTGGCTGTACTGAAGGAAACCATTTAACCCTTCCGGACAGCAGACAATACCAAGGGAGTGAGCACTTCCCGCGTCACTAAATCCGGGAGATTCGCATTTCCGGGTTTTTAAAAAAGGTACGCAGCACTCGCGGCCCAGCCGTAACAAAGGCGCTCAGAAACACCTCCGCAGATCTCCGGGAGCGGCGCGCCTCCCCCTGTGCGCATGCTCCGAGGAAGCCCGGCGCTCGCGGCGCCTCCGGCCGGCCGGTTCCGCCCCCGCACCCTCTGACCCCGAGTCCCCAGGTGCGTGATGACGCAGAGGCGTGCGCTTGGCTGCTCGGAGGGGAAGATGGCGGCCAGCTTGGGCCGGTGAGGCGGTAACTCCTGCGGTGGGGCGAGAGGGAGTAGAGGTGGCGGGAACGAGCCAGACGGCGGAGACCGCCGAGGGGGAGCCAAGGCCGAAGACTCCACCCTTAAACTGGGCGGAGGGGAGCCTAGCCCAGAGACTGGACGG
The DNA here is from genome assembly GCA_028658325.1 of Potorous gilbertii. Lineage (NCBI taxonomy): Eukaryota > Metazoa > Chordata > Mammalia > Diprotodontia > Potoroidae > Potorous > Potorous gilbertii. The sequence continues at coordinate 264,773,121 of CM053771.1, read as the reverse complement.
TGAGTGCGGCGCCGGCGAGGGACGCGGGGCGGCGTGAGGCGGTGGCGGCTCCTTCTCCGCCATTTTCAGACCCGGCCGTTGCGTGCTTCGGGGCCGGGAAGAGCCGCCGCCCCCGCAGGCCGCCCCCGGGGTCGGGGCCGGGACCCCGGGCCAGGACGAGGTCGGGAGGAGGCTGCGGAAACCGCCGCCGCCGCGGACGCGGCCCCTGCGGCCGGAGGAGGCCGGGGGCGTGGAGGGCCCGGCGCGAGCGGGCCTGGGCGGAGGACCGCAGGCGGGGGCAGGGCAGGCCCCCAGGAAAGCCCGGAGTTTGGCGGAGACGGGCGCCTTCGCGGCGATGCGGGGCCGGGGGCCTCGGCTTCGGGCTCTGGGCGTGCGAGGGAGCCTCCTGCTGCGGGGGGCCTGGGCCGGGACGCGGCGTGTGTCAGGAGCAGGTCGCGAGTGGGGGAGGCCCTTGTTTGCTCCGCAGTCTGTAGTCGAGCGTGTTGTCATTTTTAAAGACGATGTTTGTCCTCTTTTTTTTCCTGCCTCTGGCTCCTATTCTAAACCTCAGACCATGTATCGGTAAACTTAGTATCCACGGTCGTAAGCCCAACCTTGTAGAAATACATGTTAAATGCCAGCCACTTGGGCTTTGCATTTGTAAGCTTATCTCCCACGGGAAATGCTGTTTCTTTGGGAGGGAGTGGGGGGCAGTCGTGGAGCTGGATCCGGGAAAGCCTGGGTTACCGGGTCAAAGCCTTGACCAGAAGAGAGTATTTTGTCGTTATTTCTGCCAGTACTAGTTAACTTTGGAAAGAACGGCAAAGAATATTTTATTATTAAATCAATTTGAGATTAAGTGAGGTTATTTTTAAAGCACTTGGCACGTAATGGGCGCTTTGTAAATACTTATTCCCTTTCTTTCTTTCTCCTCTTATGATCCCCTTTATAAGTAATGCATTTAGAAGGGAACACTCGAGATCTCTAGGGTTGGTTTGGGCTTTTTTTTTTTTTTGCTATCATAGATCGATTTTATAATCTGTTGATTTGGATTTTTAAGAACATCAAATAGTCCTTCCACTTAGAACCCACCCCTATGACAACTACAGTTAAACAAACTGTAAAGCCAAATATATTTTATACTTGCCTCGTCATAACATAGCCATAACAAACGATGGTCACAGTTTGAATGTGAAGTAAAGGAAAGATTGGGTGTTTGATAGAGAAGTCTTTAGTTAGCACTAAAATTGCATCGATAAATATTAAGGTATTAATGGAAATAGAAACAGAGTATTTTTCATGAACCTCTTGGGAGTGTAGGAATTGTACCTATACTCTTTTAAATAGTTTTATTAGGTAGGGCAGGGACTCTCTTGGGGCCAGTCTGAGAGGGAAGGCACTAAGATTAAGCAGGACTGGGAAAGAATATCACCCATTCTAACACAGATTTTAATTCTATTACTTGGAATGGCAACAAAAATTTTCTCAATTATATTTCATTGCAGTGAGTAACCTCAGATCACCAGTAAGCTTCCTGGTCCAGTTTCTAAAGTTTTGGTTTAGGGAAGAATCAAGTTACTATTTCCCACCCACAAAGCTCATCTTTTGCAAAAGTTTGGCTCACCTCTGTGGTGAAGATCTGGCTGTGGAAGAAAGGCTAGTTTTCAGTATGTAATCAAATCAGTTATGTGGTAGCAATAGTAATTGCAGTATTTTGCAAAAAAGTATCATAGGTTATATATAGTTTCTGGGGAAGGTTTCATGGAGGAGGTGTGACTTAAATACAATCTTGAAAGGTAGAAAGAATTTTAATCTTTAAAGAAGAGGAAAGGAAAGTGCATTCTAGGTAAGGGAAATGGTTTGGGCATCATAGGTCTAGGAGAACGGCTGTGTGGAGCTTTTGTGTTGGAGGGTAGTGGGAAATGAGGTTTTAGGTTTATGCTTGATTTGTGGTAGATTGAAGGCATCTACTGTTTATAGGATTAATTTCTGATTTTATAGGCTTAACTTCTCTTAGATTTGCTTCTCTCATTTACCTTATCCTTCCTGCCTCAGCTTTTGTTCCTGTGCTTGTTTCCCCAAGTAAGGGGTATATTCTACCTTCCTTAGGCTCAATTCTACCCATTTTCAGATTGCTGCTTGAGTATTTCCTGCATAAGGCTTTTTTTAGTTTATTATAGTTCATCTTGTGTAATAAATGGCCAAGGTTAAGATAAGCATTTTGTAGAGTTCGAAGTTGATTTGAGAAAGAGTGGCATAAAGGAGAAAGCCAGTCAGTTAGCCTTGGGTTCAAGATTTTGAACCTAAAGTTCAAAGTTTGAATATTGACTGGGCAGCAATGCCAGTGACCAAGTCAGTTTTCAAGACTAAGTTGCCAAAAAATTTCTTATTTGCATTAGTAGAGGGAATTGCCTTACTGGGAACCACCAAGCAGTGAAACAACTGTTTGGTTTGGACCCCTCCCCCCACACTCCCCCATCCAACAAGAAACAACTTTCAGGCATAAATATGATTGTTAAAACTTGTGTCCAGGAATTTTCAGTATTAATGTAGCAATGAAAATGTTTTAGACATTTTTATTAATGAAGATTAGGTTTGGAATCACGCTAAATTGTGACTTTAATATTTCCTATCATCTCTTCCGTGTAGATTATCTGGGTAGGTCTTTTTGTGGTAGTTACAGCTGAATTGCCACTGATTTGCTACTTTTTGATCTTTAGTGGCATCTTCAAAATATTTGATTTTATTTCAGTATTTTAAAATTTCATTTAGAACAAAAATAGCTTAACTAAAACTGTTAAGTAACATCAGCAGGAATTGTTAAATATATTATATACTTACGTTTTAGGTCTGTGCAAGATAATGGGATGGATTGCATAAAGATGGGTAAATGCATCAATTTGTTGAGTGGATTGTCTAGAAGTCAAGTTAGTAGGTATTCATTATGTACTTGTTCTGTACCAGTCACTGTGCTAAGCATTGAATATACAAAGAAAGGTAAAAGATAGTCCTTTTTCTCAGGGAGCTTACAGTCTAATGAGGGAAACATAACTATACAGACAAGATGTATACAAGATGAATTGAAGGTAATTATTAGAGGAAAGGTAGCATTAAAGGGGATTGGCAAAGATTTCTTACAGAAGGTGGGATTTTAATTGAGGCTTGAAGCTAGGAGGCCAAGATGAGGAAGGAATGAGTTTCAGATATGGGGGACAGCTGTTGAAAATAGCTGAGGTCGAACATGGCAAAGGTAGGAAGAAGCCAGGTTATGGAGGCCTTCACAATCCAAACTATATTTTCTGTTTGATCCTTGAATTGATTGAATATGGAGGGGGATGGAGGAGACATGGTCAAATTTGTACTTTATAGGAAGATCTGTTTGACAGGTGAGTGGGAAAAAGCTGAAGACATGGAGAACAACCAGCAGTTTATTGCAGTAATCCAAGTTTGAGGTCATGAGGGCCTGAACACCAGGGTGTTGACTGATTTGTCAAAGGAACTGTGAAGGAATGGTCAGATAGGTAGGAGGAGAACCAGGAGAAAACAATGCCATGGAAAACTAGACAGACGAAAGTATTCAAGAGAAGAGGGTGATCAACAGTGTCAAAGACTGCAGAATGGTCATGAAGGATAAAGATTGAGAAAGGGCCATTAGATTTGGCAATTAGGAGATTATTGGTAAATTTGGAGAGAGCAATTTCAGTTGAGTGATGAGGTCAAACCATGCCACTCTGAGTTAAGAATAGAGTAAGAGGAAAGGAATTGGAGGCATTGATTTTAGGTAGCCTTCTTTTGGAAGGGAGTTTAGTTTTTTTTTCGAAAATCTTTCAGTGTTGTTTGTCCTAATACAAAAGAAAATGGTCTGTTTCTATCTGTGATCCACTTCCATAGTTCTTTCTCTGGATGTGGAAGGCATTTTGCCTCAAGAATCCATTGGAAATTTTTTAAGTCCATGCGTTTCAATGAGGTACTAATACTAAGTCGACCAGAAAAGTTCCTTGCACACTCTGGTTTTTGCTGTGTACGAAGTTCTCCTGGTTCTGCTCCTTTCACTCAACATCAGTTCATATAAATCTTTCCAGGCTTCTCTGAAGTCTTCCTGTTCATTTCTCATAGCACAATAGTATTCCATTACATTCATATACCACAACTTGTTCAGTCATTCCCTAGTTGATGGGCATCCCCTTGATTTCCAGGTTTTGGCCACTACAAAGGGAGCTGCTATAAATATATTTGTACATGTGGGACCCTTTCCCATTTCTGTGTTCTCTTTGAGGTAGTCTCAGAAGTGGTATTGTTGGGTGAAAGGGTACACACATTTTTGTAGCCCTTTGGGCATGGTTCCAAATTGCTCTCCAGAATGGTTGGATCAGCTCACAGCTCCACCAACAATGAGTTAGTGTTCCAAGTCTCCAGCATTTATCATCTTTCTGTTTTGTCATCTTAGCCAATCTGATAGGTGTGATGTGATACCTCAGAGTTGTTTTGATTTGCATCTCTCTAATCAGCAGTGATTTAGAGCATTTTTTCATATGACTATAGATAGCTTTAATTTCTTCCTCTGAAATTTCCCTGTTCATATCCTTTGACCATTTATCAGTTGGAGAATGACTTCTTGTACATTTGACTCAGTTCTCTGTATATTTTAGAAATGACTCCTTTATCACAGACACTAGTTGCAAAAATTCTTTCCCAGTTTTCTGCTTCCCTCCTAATCTTGGTCGCTTTGCGTTTGTGCAAAAACTTTTCAATTTAATGTAATCAAAATTATCCATTTTGTGCTTCATAATGTTCTCTGTCTCTTGTTGGGTCATAAATTTCTCCATCAATCTGACAAATACACTATCTCCTAATTTGTTTATAGTAGTAATATCTAGATTACGTGTCCATTTAGACTTTATTCTTGTGTATAGTGTCAGGCATTGGTATATGCCTAGTTTCTGCCACACTGTTAATCCAGTTTTCCCAGCAATTTTTGTCAAACAGTGAGTTCTTATCCCAGAAGCTGGGGTCCTTGGGTTTATCCAACCATAGATTGCTATACCCATTAACTACTGTGTCTTGAGTACCTAACCTATTTTACTGGTCTATCCTTTTGTTTCTTAGCCAGTATCAAGTGGTTTGGAAGGGAGAATTTTAGCTAGAAAAGGGAGGAGATATAGGATGATAGCTAGCAGGGAGGAGTGGATCAACTGAGAGTTTCTTGAGAATGGGGAGACATGGTCATGTTTGTAGTCAGTAAGAAAGCAACCAATAGGGAAAGATTGAAGATAAGAAAGAATGGGGATGAGACAGGGCAATTGGTTGGGAAAAAAATGGGATGGAATGGGATTACTTATGTGTGTTGAGGGGTTAGCCATGGCATGGATAAAGGACTACCACCTCTTTGTGTGACAGATGGCATATTACTTAGTGGTTAAAGTGATGAGGAGGGAGGGAAAAAGAGGGAGCAGTTCATGGTAGTGAATGGCCTCAATCTTTTTTTTTTTTTTTTTTTTTAGTAAAATATCAGTCATGTTCTCATCTGAGGAGGATTGGGAAATGAGGAGCCATGGGAAAGGTTTGAGAAGTGACAAAAGGTTTGAAAATCCCCCTTGATAAATAGGCTAGTGAATCAATTAGGGATATGTAAAAAGATTGTCTTGTTCTTGTGAAGGCCTAGTTGAAATAAAGTAACAAATTTTTATGAGGCAGCTAGATAGAGAGCATTGGTCCTGGAGTCAGAAAGAACTGAGTTTAAATCTGACCTCAGACACTCATGAGCTGTGTGACTCTGGGCAAATCACTTTGTCTCTGTTTGCCTTAATTCCCTGGAGAAGGAAATGAATGGCGAATCAATTGGGTATCTTTGCCGAGAAAATCTCATGGACAGCATTGGTATGATGTGGTCCCATGACCATGGGGTCATGAAAAGTCAGACCCGATTGAAAAATAACACAAATTTGTAGTGGACCCAAGTCAATATGAGCATGATTTTTTTGCCATCTTCATTCAGCAGTACTTGTGCAGGGGTGCAGGCAGGGTATGATGGGAGTAATACAGGGTTGTGATTTGGTAAGACATTTTACGTTAAAAAGTGTAAAGTATCTGCTTTAAATTATACTAACCTTAAGACTTCTTAAATTACTTCATCTTCAGTTAAATTCATATGCACTAGATTAAAGGCTTAGCTTCGCACTAGACTTCATGTCCTCACTTCTAACCTAAGCACCTAAGAAGTAGAACAATTGAATTCTAGTTTGATAGAAATAGTTATTAAGATGATTTTGTCAAATCTCAATAGAAATGGGGGCCACTAAACTGTACATAAAGATTCCTGTAGACTATGTGTTGACTTAATTTTGAAAATGTAGTATCTCTTTTATTGTATTTTTATTTTGTTAAATATATCCCAGTTATATTTTATAATAAAAGTTTGGCAGAATGTATGACACCGGATGTACATAATTCTCACATAGACTTAAAATTGAGGGTGGGATAGATTTATGTAAATCAGGATAATTTTTTATTAAATTATTTTGTATGTTTTCAGTGTTTTACAATCACTTCCATACATCTTAGATTTTTTTCCCCTCCTCCCCCACTCCTTCCCATAGATGGTGTACATGGGTTCTGCACATACATTTCTACTAAATTCATTTTCGCCTTAGGTTACATAGAAGAATTAAAATGAACGGGAGAAACCGTAAAACAAAACATAATACAGAAGAAAATGGTCTGCTTCATTCTTTGATCCAATTCTATAGTTTTTTCTCTGAATGTGGAAGGCGTTTTGCTTTGAGTCCATTGGGAATTTTTTAAGTCCTTGTGTGGCAATGTAAGTACTAAGTCTACTAGAAAAATTCCTTATATACTGTGGTTGTTGCTGTGTACAAAGTTCTCCTGATTCTGCTCCTTTCACTTAGCATCAGTTCATATAAGTCCTTCCAGGCCTCTCTGAAGTCTTCCAAAACAGGATAATTTTAAGAAAATTTATTTTCGGTTCCTTTCTCCACCCCGTCACCACTCCTTGAGAAGGCAAGAAGGGGAAAACTTGACAAATTTTGAAGATATTTTTTGTTCATAAGTTACTAGAAAGGTGTGACCTTAAGGAAAACTTGACAAATTTTGAAGATATTTTCTGTTCATAAGTTACTAGAAAGGTGTGACCTTAAGTATATTTCTGGACCACTTTCAATATTTATTTAGACTCCAACTTTAAAAATTCATTTTTTTTCTTGTTCATCTTTTAATTGTGAGGGAGGGCCTTAGACTAGTGCTCTGTGGTCACTTTCATCTCCATGACCTATGATAATAATCTTATTTCATATTATTTCCCTTCATGCGTTCCATCTCAGTCAAACTAGTTTGCCAGCTGTGCCCCTCTGGTATGCTTTTGTACAAGTGGTTCCTTGTATCTGGTTTATTGTATTTGCTTAACACCAACTCTGGAATATCTACCTTCTTTCAAAAAGACAGCTCAGGTGTCATAGAAGGCCTTTTCTAATTTTCTTCCCCTCCCCAATTATCATTGCTTTCTTAGATCCAACATTTTGTACATCTGTGTTACCAATACAGTACAATATAGTAGCTCTTCAACGGCAAGGGCTAAGTTGTTTTTTTTTTTTTTATTGGTAGCCTCAGAACATTTCACAGTGCCTTGCCTTCTATCAGGTACTTAATAATAAATAAACGTTGGTTTGATTTAATAGTTCTGTGAGATGCTTTATGTTTAGACGTTTCGGTAAAGTTGCTTTTTTTTTCTAAGTTTCGGTATTGATTTCATTCACTATATTGAGAAAACCCCTTTTTGACATGTAACAATATCAGATTATGTGATAGTTGAATATAAGAAATTAGTTCATACTTTGAAGCTGTGGTGAAATATAAATTTCATTTTGAAAGTGTCACTAAATTTTAGACAGTATCGCAAATTCTACTGAATATTCTCCTGAAGTATTCTTTCTACATAGTCTCATTATAGTGTGCATTTCAGTGTGCATTCTACTGAAGTACTCTTTTTACAAGGTCTTATTATAGTATGCATTTCAATGAAGTACCAGTCTACCAGAAAAAATCCTCGCACACTGTGGTTGTTGCTGTATACAAGGTTTTCCTAGTTCTACTCCTTTTGCTCAGTATCAGATCTTATAAGTCTTTCCAGGCCTCTCTGAAGTCTTCCTGGTCATCATTTCTTATAGCACAATAGTATTCCCTTACATTCATATACCATAATTTATTCAGCCATTCCCTAATTGATGGGCATCTCCTTGATTTCCAGTTTTTGGCCACCACAAAAGAGTGCTGCTTTAAATATTTTTGTACATTGGGACCCTTTCCCAGTTTTATGATCTCTTGGGGATACAATCCTAAAAGCAGTATTGCTGGATCAAAGGGCTATCTGAAATTAAGAGAGGTTCATTAACCAAGGTTGGCTAGTGAGGAATTTTTAGACTTCAGCAGCTGGTTGCTCAGGTTGGGGAAGTATCCCAAATTACAGATCCATGAGTTACGTGAAATACGAAAAAAGAATATTGTGCATTTAATTTTTATCCAAGCTTAACTTTTCCACAGTAGTCATAATGGCATAAGATGTACGAGGGATGTGTATGTGTGTGTGTATAGACACACACACACACACACACACACACACACTATACATACATACACATCTACACGCACATACTTATATGTATTTTTATGTGTGTGTTTTGAAAATAAATGGGAAGCATATATACTTACAAATTGCCTAAGTGGATGGACGAGTACAAAATTCATTGTTTACCAAAAAATGGTGGTAATGTTACTAAAATTCTTGTTTGACTAAATGAATATGCCGTAGTGAGAAATCTTTTTTTTTTTTACAGTGAATATTTTTAAAAATAAGCACATTAGAATATATATTTAAAAACAACTAATTGGTGTTTTTTTGGTCACTGAAGTGTAAGTTATAGTCATGTGTTAGTATGAGCTATTCTTTATCAACTGATTAGGAAGGTTTATGTTCAGAAATTCAGAAGTTTTCATTCTATAAGAAGTTGTTTCATATGCCTATTATATAGATTCTGTCTGTTTTCTACATTTAGTAAATTTAACTACTATTTTCGAAGACATGAAATGCATGAAGAGGTGAAAAGCTTTGCTTCAGAGGTATTGAAAACTTAGATTTTTTAGTTTAGTGTGCTGTTGCTTTTTATATAGTGTTATAGTTAAATGTAACCCCAATAATTCTGTAGCTTAGATGTAAATTCTCTTGCCCAGGGGCAAAGACCCAATTTGTGGTAGTGCATACTGTTGTGTTAGTAGAGTATAAGCACTACACCTGTACATGGTAGCTACTTTTTGGGATTTGGTAGGGAGCATTGATAAAATGCTAGTAATAGCTCTCTTTGGAAATCATTCCTGATGGACATCATAAAAAAAGACACACATGAAAATTTACCAAAATCCTTTGTGATACTACAGAATTCAGTAGGAGACTGTTGAGGTTTATATTCAAACTTTTTTGTTTGAGCCTTTCAAAACTAAAAAGGTGGTCACTCAGAACATGGAAGGATAATTTTATAGCAAGTTTTTTTTAATATACTTGGAAAAGATTTGTTTAATCTAGTCTTTGAAAAAGTGGGAGAGCATAGGCAAATAGTAAAAGCTTTAATGTATAAAATAAGCAAAAACTGGTTTCATAAAGTATTTTAAAGATTCACATTTAAAAACTTAAAACTTCTAAAACAATTTTTTTTGGATGTTGAATCTGTAACTAATCCTTTCAGCTAATTTATTTTGAAAAAGTACCTGAAATAATTTCATTTCTACATTTGCTTGCTATTTCTTTGTTAACAGGCCTCTGAAATTAACTACTCATTTAAGAGTGATGAATTTTGATACTTAAGTGCAGTGAATACAAATGAAATCCCAATTACCTTAGTAAAATAATATAGGAAAGTACAAAGACCACTGGACCCTATATGATTCAGGAGATTGGATTATATGTCATATCCTTTACTGTGCCGCTCATTAGTTTTGTGTTCGTAGACAAGTTACTTTTTTCTGGGCCTTACCTGAGTTTGTCTGATTTTATCACACAAAAATTAAGAGACCTTCAGTGTTTCCTTGTAAATTTGTTCGTTTTGATTGAGTACATTTAAATTTCAAAGTGTTAAATTCAACAGTCTCTAATGTAATTGACACCTTTTTGCAGCTCTACAGTGACAGCTTTTAATTCTAGGTAAGGCGAAGAAACTGGACTCTAAGGGCCAATCGTATTTTAAAAATTCTTTAAAGACACTTTCCCTCCAAGCCTAATGCCCTCAGACTCAATACAGTGAAAGCATCCTCTGTAAGAGTGTTTTAGGTGGAGCTTGGGTTGGTCTTTTATTGGGTTACTATTTTTTGAAACATGTTAAATTATTCTTTTTGTTCCTGGCGTGATTTTGTAATTAAGTACCAGTCAAAACCAGAGAGGTACTGTGGTTGTCTCATTGAAAGTAGCAATTCTTTTTCTATTCTGGTCACTTTACTTTTGGAAAGTTTGCAGGAAATTGTTTAGAAGACTTTCAGTTTTATAGTATCCTCTTTATATTCTGTTAAATTCCAGTTGCAAGCTGAGTGTTAAGTCAGTTATTTGTCATATTTAATTGTCAATGAAAAGGTGAACCACTTAGAGTCCCTTGGTAAAAATATTGCTAGATTTTCATGTGCCTACGCATTCCATGCTAGTCAGAATTGAGAGGTAGAGATAAGGAGGTGAGGTTGAATTAACTTTACATGCTTCGGAGTGATGACTGGTTAATGGTAGAGTTAATACTAGAAGACAGGTCTTTTGACAATCCAGTGTTCTTTCAACTATGTTAAACTAAATTATGAAAGTATTTTTTATAATATAACTTGAATCTCTTTTGAAGTTTGTCTTCAGATGACACTTAGCCTTGCAACTATTCTAATTCTGACTGACATTCAAATAACTGGTAATAAAATACACAGATCAGATTTTATTACAACGGAAATTTAGTACTTTAATGGACTTGCAGCTGGAGCCTTTGAAGTATTTTAGTTTTAGTGAATGTTCTGTTGTGTTGGTAAGTGACTTGTGAACCTTGATCAAGTGCTTTGGCTGAAACTTTCTTAATAGATAATTTTCCTTATCTCTGTTTCATATTTTGTTAATTGGTTTTTTTTTCCTCTTATACATTAGGATTGAGTGTTTTTCTTCCTTGGACAGGTGTGTATATCCGTGGAATTAGGAGCACTAAAAAAATTAACCAATAAGGTACCAGTGGTTTGGGAGTAGTGGATACTTTTGCAGTAGACGCAAAAAAGAGTAATTAGGAGTTGGAACAATTTATAGTTAGGGCTCTTATTTCTTTAATCTGGAAATAGGAGTTTTGAGTTGCAGCTTTAATGGATTTAGCCCTCTACTCTCAACCACACTCCTCGTCTCATTTTAGTACACTTATATATTTGTATAATATTCAAGTTTAAGAACATTTTATATAATTATACAAAGAATTTTGAGAGGTACATGGGAGAGACTTGTGGGTAGAGTGTCTTTGAGTCAGAATGACTTGGATTCAAATACATTTGACACATTCTGACTTTTTGACTGTGGGCATATCCCTTCATTTCTCAGTGACAAGGCACTTGTGAGACTAAAGATGTAAGATTCAGAATAGTTGCAGATCTACCTTGGTAGAGGGAAGCTCCTACACCAATGAAATCACAGTTCTGAACTTCCTTTTTCTCTCAACGGATTGGAGTGGGTGTAGCAAAAAAAAAAGTTAAATTATGGGAAAATTGGGATGCTCTGCCAAAAACAGAGATGGTTGATGGTGTAGTACAATTACCCTTACTGCAATTCATTTTGCATACTGTTGTGAGACTGATCCTTTTAAGATTTTTGCCCTTTCCTTTCATTGTTTAAAACCTTCCTCTTTTCGTAGTCTAATAGAGAATTTAGATTTTGAAGAGATCTTAGCGATATCCTAGAGGTATCAAACTTGAGGCCTGCAAAACTGTGGCTAAACCAGATTAAAAAAAAATTGGGAAACGTTTAATAAATAAAAATGCAATTCAACATAGAAAATGTTAATTAGTGGTTTTAGCCAATAAGCTGCCTATGGGGATCTTCCATTTCTTTTTGAGTTTGACATTACTGATCTACTGTATTCACTCATTTTACTTTTAAGAAAATTGAGGGTCTGAGTGGGTTGTATAAAGTTCAGAATTGTTAACCTGGCACTTATGGTTCTTCAAAATGTGTTTCCACAAGAGTGACACTTGGAAGCCTCTCTACTTGAACATAAACAAACTCCTTAGCTAGATACAAATATTTCATTAGGAGTCATCTAGGTTTTAGCTCAACATAACACATTTTACAAAAGAAAACCTTTAGTAAATATGAGTTGTACCTTATCTGGGCTAATAGTCAATATTACCCTCGATCCATTTCTTGTAGATCTCTTCTGATCAGAGTTGAATAGGCCAACGAGTCAGATGTGAACTATTAAAACTTATGATACTTTTTTCTCTGTTCCAATTATATGCTTTCTCTTGTCCCAGGATTATGACATCACTATCGAGCTGCTTATTTTTCTGCCTTGAATCTGTTCTGTCCCAGAGAAAGATCTGCCCTACTGTATTTAAATCATTTTTATGGCTTTTTTTTATCAATAAGATTTTCCTTCATGGTACTCTTTGATGGTATTGAAAGGTAATAGTGCTGGCAGTCAGTCAGTCAATAAATACTAAGTAGCTGCTGTATGCTAAGTACTCTGCTAAACCAAGGATATAAAAAAGGGGGAGAGTCCCTGCTCTTAAAGAACTCACAATCTAAAGGCACATAGTATCTCCTTAATAAATGCTTGTTAACTTTAGTTAAATGTGCTTCTCGCTTTAATTCTTTAGAGAGAGCATAGATAACATCCATCTGTCAGCTGTGTTTTTAACAAACATTTAGTAAATATTATGTTCAGTCTGGAAGGTGAAAATAGATATTTTGACATGTTTTATAACCCAGATAACCTTTTGTCTTCTATTTAAAATGTACCATATCAAATAAGGTTTGGATTTGGTTCATTGAACTTTTATTAAGGACGTACTGGTTGCTGGTGGATACGAAGATTAATGACATGGTTTTTGCTCTCTCTGAATTTATAATATGGTAAGAGATAAATTGCAATTATTACCTTGAAAAACCAAGTTTCATATTTCTTCTGCATTTCTTGTCAGAGAAACAACATGTATCCAACAAAACATGTTCCTTTGTGAAACACTTTTTTAAAATTAATGAGATCATTGGTTGTCTTAGCAAAGTGGACAACTGACAATTTAAAATACAGAGTATTAAAACTGAGTCTAAAACCAATTATTCAAAGTATAGGTAGACAAATGAAGAAAATGTCTTCTTTCGCAGTGCTGAAATTCAAAGGATTATTGTCCTAATAGATACCTTACAGAAGTTTAAAAGCAAGCATTCAGAATCGATGCTGAAAGTATAAAATTTGAATGGGAACAATGTATACTGTTTCTGTGTTACTCAGAAGCTTATTTTTATTGAGAGTTCTAAATTTCTTATTAGCTTTCAGAGACCACAATATTTGCTACCAGATATATAGAAATATTCCTCAGTTTATTCATCAGATTCTCCTGTATCCTCAAACTTTTCAGCTGATGTTCTTTTTACTTCCTTGTTTAACTTGTGGTTTACCGCTGAGATATAACACAGTAATACATCACTTGTAGCACTATCCATTATTGGCCTTTGCTTCTCTTATTCCTTCCATTTCTTCCTATTCTATCTAGCCCTGCTTTAGACATATGCATATATACATCCAGGCAAGAGAAATGGGCTTATTTATACTTCCAGATCTCTGCCACCATCATTCAGCATTTTTCATCATCCTGAGTGTTTTTATCTACTGATCTCTAGATTATTTTCTGTAGTTTTTTCAGTGAATTTACTATCTGGATTTCCTGTCAACAACCTTGGATTCTAAATATTAATGTTGTGATATAAGCCATTTAGCAACCTGACCACATAATTAATACCTCAGTTACCTATACTCCAGTGACTTTCTCTAATTTACTTTATATGGTCATATCTCAGATCTTGCCATCTCATGAAATTCTGCAACTTCCAAGATCTAGAACTCTGACATTCTACAGTAAAGTATTATGCAACATACTGTCTTAACATTTTCATTTAAAATTTTTTTAATTTAAATTTTTATTTATGATTTGTTTTTATATCGCTTTTATTTCCTAGTGTGTCCCTTCCTCTTCCCCTCCTAAAGATATAGGAAAGAATTAAAAAACAAAATAATAAAGGACAGTAAAACCTACTAGCACATCAGTCATGTTGAACATTGTTTGAAGTGTTCTATATTAACGAGCTTTCATCTCTGTAAATAAGAAAGGGAGGTGCATTTTTCATATCTCTTGTTAAGAACCAAGTTTGCTTATTACACTTTTGTAGCATTTTGAGTTTTTCATGGTTTTGGGTTTTTTGTTGTTCTTTCCACCTACATTATTTTAAATTGTGTATATTGTTTTTTCTGGTTTTACATATACAACTGTATAACAGTTCATAAAAATCTTTTTGTCCTTTTCTGTACTCTTCATATCCTTTGTTTCTTATAGTGCAGTAATGTTCAATGATATTAATATAATACAATTTGTTTAGGCATTTCCCAGTCTGTGGACATCTACTTTGATTCCAGTTCTTTAATACCACAAAACTGTTAATATAAATGTTTTCGTACTGTACATGGAATCTTTCTTTTTATCATTGCCCTCCTTTGGGTATATACCTAGCAGTGGGATCTCTGGGTCAGATATATGGACTGGGCTCTTTGGTCCCTTGATCCTTAGCTATTCTTTTAATCTGTTGATCTACAAACTTAGTTGATTCTGCACTCCAGTAAGTAAACAATTTTTTGGCTTCTGTCTTAAAGTACATATTTACAAATTTAAATGCTGTGCTTACCACTGTATTAATTAATTATGTATATCATATAGTTTACACAAAAGATGAGGAAGTTTAGAAGAGAAGTGGATTTTTGGGGAAAAGTAATGTAATTAAATTTGGAATTCAAATTGCTTTCTCATACTGTGTTCACTCACCTAAAGGTAGAGGAGGGTAGCAAGACTCTTACCAGTTACTACCTGGAATATGATGTACTGTTCAAGTGATATCTGTCATGGCCACAAGGTGATCTCAGAGGAAGAATATTCTTGGAATGGGGAAAGATTTTCCCAATGGCATCTGCACAGTTGCCACTGTGGGTGCTTTGGTGACTGGTTATAACTGTCTTAAGAGATAGATTTCCATCAGGAAATCTATTAGGAGCTTGCACATAGGGAAGGATGGGTCAGAAGGAGGTGAAGGGGGGAGCATTAAAGGGGATAAGGATAGGTATGGTTTATGTTGGAGGTAAGCCTTATGATTGACTGTAGTAGTTCTAATCTGTGCCCACTATTCTGCAATTATTTGTCTATTTATTCATGCTTGGATGCCATAGCTTTCCTCTTTTTATTACTTTAGAATCCTTTGTTCTTCGAATTTTCCTTTTTCTGACCTGTTGAGCTTTGACTAAACTAATCATCCTAATAAACTAAACTACTGTCAAGTTATCACTCACCAAACTACTAAAATACATGATACATAACCATAACTGAAATTGTTTTATTTTACCCTTATTTTATTGCTTTATAATTTCTTTCTTCAAATGATTGTTTTAGATCTTTTCTTTTGAATATGTTTTTATTCATATCTTTTTATTTTAATATTGTCTGTATCAGGTATCAAACATGTGGCCGTCATTTGACCCACAACACTTTAGATATATGTTAGGATACAGTACTTTAGAAACTAGATTAAAGTGTAATTGGGAAATAGTTAAAATAAAGAAAAGCAAAACATTGATAATATATATAATATAATATTTCAAAACTAAATATATGCCCTACAGATAAGCGACCCTACTTTCTATTTGAGTTTGATCCAGATTATCTCTCTTCCCATTCCTTTCTGTCTCCTCCCAGGCCCATCTCGTTATAAGAAAATTACTAAAATTAAAAAAAAAATTCGCAGGAATAAAAATTTGCCAAAATAGATAAATACAATGAAAAACTGTATTGGTGTATTGAAATTTGTTGAGAATGCAATTTTCTATAACTATGAATCCCCTATCTCTGCAAAGAAATGAAGGGGAATCACTTATCATAACTTTACTTTGGAGCCAAGCTTGTTCTTTATAAGTTTTCAGCATTTATTGTTATAGTCATTGTGCATATTGTTTTCATGATTCTGCTTCATTCATTTGGAACAGTGTATGTAAGTCATTCCATAGTTCTCTATATTTTTTATGTCTGTTATTTCTTATAGCACAGTAATATTTCATCACGTTCATATGCTACCAATTTTTTAACTATTCACCAGTCAGTGGACATGTACCTTGTTTCTAGTTCTTTGCTACTACAAAAAGTGCTGCTATAAAATATATTGATGTTTTTGGGGCCCTTTAGTCATTGAACTTCTTGGTATGTGCCTAACACATGAATCTGAGTTAAAGGTTATGGATATTTTAGTCACTTTATTTTTATTATTATTTATTGTTATTATTTTTATTTTTATAATTCCATATTGCTTTCCAAAATGGTTGCTTCAGTTCACAGCTCCACACAGCAGTGCATTAGTGTTCTGTCTTTCCTTAACCCTCCAGACTTGATTATTCCCATCTTTTGTCATCATTGCCATTTTGCAGGATGGGAGTGGAAACCTCAAAATTGTTTTATTTTAATTTCTCTTATTAGTTATGTGGAACATTCTTTCTTATGATTGTTAAGAGTTTGTAATTCTTTTGAGAACTGTTCATATCTTTTGACCTCAGATTTATTAAAGGAATTTGTTCCTTGTGCATATTATGACTGATAATTATAGGTGCATAATAAATTCTTGTGGATTTCTCTTTAGTTTTCTTTTTATTATGAATTTGAATAGTTTATTTAGCTATTTCAGTGAGGTATGACCTCAACTCTTCTAACTCTTCTATTCCTCAAAACATTTCACCTTCATTTCACACTGTACTAGACATAGGCTTACTGTTTACTAAGACTAATTCTATCTATCCTTAATTCCATTCTCTTCTAACCTGTAAGAACCGTGTTCTAGTAGTCTTTCCCACTGGTTTAGATTTCTCCCATCTTCCTACAAATACAAGAGTCTTCCCACTCCTCAGACACTTTCCTTCCCCTTCTACACTATTAAACCATTTCTCGCTTTTATTAGAAACTTTTTGAGAGTTAGAAAGCACCTTAGGGTCTGGCAAGTCTAACTGTTGTTCGTTGAGTATTTATTAATTGCCTACTGTGCATCACCCCATCAGAGACCTTATTCCAGCAGTCTTCTCTGTTGTCTGATGTTTCTTGCTTTGTGTAGACGGTGGAGCTTGAGGTTTTTTTTTTTTTTTTTTTTGAAGATGAAATTCTTAGAGACAGAAGTGAGGAGGGAGTATATCCTAGAAATGAAGACCCAAATGAACTAGGGTAGTGTCTTGGAGTAACCAGCAGAGGACAGACAGATGGTGGAGATGTAGAGGAGGTAGAATTGAAAAGATTTGATATGAGGGACAAAAGATCGATGATTCTGAGATTTCAAACCTAAGTCATTGCAAGAAATGGTGGTATCCTCAATGGAAATAGGGAAGTTAAGAAGAAGGCTTGGTTGGTTGTTGTCCTTCATTCTCGAAGAGGACCAAAATGACATCACCATGATAAAGTGAAATTTCAGTGTGTCCTACTGTGGCTGATCAGACCAATACGAGCCCAGAATGCTCTATCACAGGTTGGGCACAGATAGTCCATGTAAACATTTGGGGTGGATACTCCAAATTTGCGCATCCTACATTTACTTTGTGCTATCTCATTTCTGCTTTGCTCATAGAGCATAGTACCCTTTCTGATGTGGGCACGCCATGCTGAACAGTCCTATGCCAGTGTCTCCCATGATCCACAATCAAATCCAAAATTCTTGAGAGAGACCTTGAGAATGTCCTTATATCGTTTCTTCGGACCACCATTTGATCACCTGCCCCATGTGAGTTCTCCATAAAATAGTCTTTTTGGCAAGACTACATTTTGCATGTGAATAATGTGGCCAGCTCATCAGAGTTGCCCTCTCTGAAGCAGTGTTTGAATGCTTGGCACAGTTCAACTTGAGCAGGGACCTCAGTGTCTGGTACCTTATCCTGCCAGGTGATCCTCAGAATCTTCCTAAGACAGTTCAAATGGAAGCGATTCAGTTTTCTGACATGGCACTGTTTGACTGTCCATGTTTCACAGGCATACAACAATGAGGTCAGCACAACAGCTCTGTAGATCTTTAGTTTGATAGTCAGTCTAATATCTCTTCTCTCCCAAACTTTTCTTTGAAGCCTCCCAAACACTGAGCTAGTTCTGGCAATATGTGTATCAACCTCATTGTCAATGTGTACGTCCCTGGAAAGTACACTGCCAAGGTAAGTGAACTTATCCACAGCATTCAAAACTTCTCCATTTATTGTAACTGATGGTTCAACGTATAGGTGGTGTGGTGGTGGCTGATGGAGTACCTGTTTTCTCTTGGTGTTAATTATTAGGCCAAAATTAGCACAGGAAGCAGAGAATTGATCCATACTTTGTTGTGTCTCAGCTTCAGAGGGTGCATTGAATGCACAGTCATCTGCAAACAAAATCATGCACCAACATTCCCTCCACTTTGGTCTTGGCTTGTACCCTTTTCAAATTGAAGAGCTTACCACCAGTATGGTAGTTGCACACAGCCCTATTTCACCCCATTGGTGACTGGGAAGGCACGAGAATATCGTCCACTATCCAGAACTTGGGCAAACACGACATCATGAAGTTGACATACAGCATTGATGAACTTCTCTGGGCAACCAAATTTTGACATAATTTTCCATAAACCCTCATGACTAAAATTGTCAGAGGCCTTGGACAGATCTACAAATGTTGTGTACAGACCTCTGTTCTACTCCTGACATTTCTCCTGGAGTTGTTTGACAGCAAACACCCCATGTCAACTATACCTTGGTGCTTTCTGAAGCCACACTGGCTCTTAGGTATGTGAAGAATCAGCCTGTTAAGGGAGGACTTTAGCAAGAATTTTGCCAGCAATGACTAAGAGAGAGATCCCCCTGTGATTGTTGCAGGACAACCTATTCCCTTTCCCTTTATAGAGATGGACAGTGGAGGCATCCTTGAACTCCTGGGGGATAACCTTCTCTTGCCATATAACCTGGAAAATGTCAGTCAGCTTTTGTATGAGCAATGGTCCCCCTACCTTGTAAATCTCAGCTGGAATGGAATCAGCACCAGGTGCTTTGCCAACATGAAAGGAGCTTAATGGCACTCAAAATTTCTTCAGTTGGAAATTCAGCTAAGGATGGATTGACTTCAACCTGAGGTAAACGGTCATTGTTCTCAGCATTGATTGATGATGGTCTATTGAAAAACACATGGAAGTGTTCAGCCCATCCCTCTAGGATCATGTCCTTATCACTAATCGATGTGACTCCATTAGCACTGGGTAGTTGTGATGCACCATAGCTTTTTGGTCCATAAATAGCTTTCAGGGAATCATAAAAGTGCTTTGGATTGCCACAGGACTTTAAGGCATAATAGTAAAATGGTACAGGTGATGTCTTTTGATTTGTGCGTAAATTGAATTCAAGTGAGGCAGAGTTGCACAAAGTCTACAGCCTCACTTTCTCCTCCAAAGTGATCATACTCCAGCGGCGGGACAGAGTCAAGACAGGTGGTGATGGCTTAGGATGCAGTGGATGTCCTTGGTGTCTTCAGTGTCTAACCAGGCTGTAAGCATTCTCCATCGTCTGCTTCATGTGCCTTCATGACCGTTGGAACAAATTGTTCCCATCTGCTCATTCCACCAGAGGAAGTCTTCACTTGCTTGGGGTAGATGCCAACTTACCAGTGGGTTTGACAATCCTTGGTTACTATCAGCCTGGTTTGGCCTTTCTGCCCAAACGGTTTCCTGGGGTGTGGATGCTATGCATGCTGCAGCTTCTTGGAGCCACAGGTGAGAGTTGGGTGGAACAGGTGGACACTAAAGGTGGAAAGTCCCGAAGGGCTTGGCAGCCATCATACCAAAGGTACCGGTCCTTCCTGAACACACCCTATACCCCAAGAAGAGGGGTAGATTCTTGGAGAAAGAGATAAGTTCTGTTTTGGACATGTTGAGCTTTGAGATAACTATAGAAATCCAGTTCTAGATGTCTGAAGGAAATGGGTGATTTGAGACTGGTCCAGAAATCCAAATGCAATGTGTGGAAGCTGAAGAGAGACAAATTTAGACTTGATAAAAGGAAAAACTTTGTTAATTACCAGAGCTCTTCAAAAGGTAGAGTCAATGTCATTCTGAGTAGCTGTTTGCTTTCTGTATTTCTGCACTTAGTGCAACCCTGAGTATGTCCCAGCTGTTACTCATTGCTCTCAATATACAACCTCTCAGCTTCCTTCCTTGTTCTTACATGTGTTTTCAATGACTTTTATATCACTTCCTTGTGTACATCATCACTTGTAAAACTTGGAGCCTACTTAACAGTCACTTGCATATCTTCATTGTGTTTTGCGTAAACTGCAGTTTTGATACATTGAAGATCATAGTGTTCCATGATTTTCAGCAGCCTAGCATTTCTAGGAGAATTTGGGGTTTGAATAGATGAGCTTTTATGTTATGGAACATTTTTGGTTCATTCAGAATACAGGATAATTAATGATAGTTCACATATATGGTTCTTAAAAGGTTTACAGAACACATTTCCCCTCTGCATTGTTTGAGCATCCCACATAATTGCTAGCTGAGTCAGTAATACCTGCATCATTTTCTGTTTTATAGATGAGAAGCTATTCAGTGACTTGCATATAACTTTTTAATACTGGAGAGAGAATTTGAACTCAGATCTCTTGAGTGATCCATGGCAGAAAGGAAGGAGGGAAGGGAGAGAAAAGGGGCGAGGAAAAGAAGAAAATATGAGAATGCATACATGCACGGGCAATACTGCTCTACTGTCTGCTACTCGGAGTCCTTTATCTAATTTGTCTCTTTTGAAAGTATAGCCTTCTATTGGCACATTGGTAGTCAGCTTCCACTGTGTTGATGAAATCTATGAGATCAAATTTAGCTGTTTGCTTGCATTAAGATCTTTAGTGTGTTAATCATATTCTGTGCATTTATATGTACATTTCTGGAGCTCTGAGTTAATCCCTTTTCTAGAGTATTGTCTGCGACTGATTATTGGGACTCTACTGATAACTTTTAAATATGTCATACTTGTTACACTACATGGTATCTGGCTTTGATGGACTTGTTGGAGGGTGGGAGTTCTTTTCACTCTCTCCTGCCTCCTTCTGGTTTAAAGCTTTCAAATCTTAAGGCTAACAATAGTGTTCTATTGTTGTCTTTTGTTACTGTACTGCATTTATTTTCTTTCCTCTCTTGCAGTTTTCTTTTGTAACAACAAATATTTAAGTAAAACCAGCTGGCACATGGACTAAATTTTATGCTATGTACTGAATACCATATCCATGTTTTCCCACTTCTTTGAGAGCAGTGAGTTATATTTTTCAGTTCTAAGACTATAGCATTGTTTATGCCAGTTCAGCACAGAACTTTTGGTATTATATACAGCATCATGAAGTCTTACCATTACTGTAGCCATGTATTTTGTTTTCTTGGTTCAGCTTTCTTTACTCTGAATTACTTTTTGTTGTCTGGATTCCTCATATTCATTTCGTAAGGTTCAATAACAATCCATTTATTTACCACAGGTTAACCTTTCCTCCACTGATAAGCTTCTATTTCCTTTTTAGTTTTTTGTGACCTCAGAAGGATATTCAGGCCAACAAATGAATGAATGTCTTTATGTATATCACATATACAGTCTTTTCATATCTTAATTTATGGTCCAGAAATTCAAACCCAACTCCTCAAGCACATCATCTTTTTACATAGTTTTTCATTCTCTAAATATGCATTTTATGTAATTCCATATTTGAAAATTGTGGGAAACAAAGGGAGAAATTCTGTTTCCACAAGATTAAAACTCCTCCCACCTGTGAGTGATAGCACAATGTAAGTCAGAGGTGACTAGTTATAATCAGAGTTGTGACCTAGCAGAACCAGGCTTCCCATCAGGTTAAAGGTCAGAAGCTTGTATGCATGCTTAGCAAGTTGTTTAAGGGGGAGCCTATCAGGGAGGAGAACATGAAATGGGTGGTTCAGGAGGCTGCATCTAGCCAATGGAGAGAAAGGGGGTGGGAATTAGAATTAGGAACAGCATAAAAAGTGTTGTGTTTGTCTGAGGACCCACTCACTAGGAATGTAGAATAATTGGCTAAAATAAATTGAGAATTTCCTTGACTTCACCATGAGTATTGTTCTTTGCTGAATGAGCATTTTTCTCACAAAAATATTCTTTTTAGTTTCTTTTCCAGTGTTTGACAGTCACTTTTATATATCTTAGATTTTTTTCCTCTTCCTCCTCACTCCCTCCCTCAGATGGCATACAATCTTATATAGGTTCTACACATACATTCCTGTTAAATACATATTGCATAGAAGAATTAAAATGAATGAGAGAAGCCATAAAACAAAACATAATACAAAAGAAAATGGTTTGTTTCTATCTGCGATCCAATTCCAAGTTCTTTCTCTGGATGTGGAAGACATTTTGCCTCAAGAATCCACTGGAAATTTTTTAAGTCCATGCATTTTCTCACACAGTGGTTGTTATTGTGTACAAAGTTCTCCTGGTACTGCTCCTTTCACTCAACATCAGTTCATATAAATCTTTCCAGGCTTCTCGGAAGTCTTCCTATTCGTCGTTTCCCATAGCACAATAGTATTCCATTACATTCATATACCACAACTTGTTCAGCCATTCCCTAATTGATGGGCATCCCCTTGATTTCCAGGTTTTGGCCACCACAACGAGAGTTGCTATAAATATTTTTGTACATGTGGGACCCTTTCCCGTTTCTGTGATCTCTTTGGGATAGAATCCCAGAAGTGATATTGCTGGATCAAAGGGTGTGGACATTTTTGTAGCTCTTTGAGCATAAGAACTTTATAATTCTTAGATTCTTTTTTAGGATCTTTTTTAGGAACTGGGAATGTTTAGTCCCAAGAGGAGTAGATTTATGGGGAGGGGTTCAGAATGGCTCTTTTTAAAAGTACTTGAAGGATTGCCATGTAGAAAGGGGATTAAATTTTGTGTTTGGCCCTACAAAGCTAAACTATGAACAAAGGTTTTCATAGAGAGGCAGATTTAGTATTTCTATTAAGAAACACTTCATAACAAACAGCCATTTGAAAATAGAATAGGTTTACTCTGGAGGTAGTGGGTTCCCTCAGTTGAATTCATGTCTTGAAACACAGGCTGTATGACCACATGTCAGGTAATTTGTAGAGGGAATTCTTTTTTGAATGTGAATCTGTGTGGCTGCTCAGGTCCCTTCCAACCCTTGAAATTCCATGAGTGTGTCATTTTTCTCTCAGTACTACATTGCTGGCCTTTTTCCTACGGATTGCATTCATCTGCCATAAACATTGAATGTGAGACACTATTCTCTCCAGAATATAGCTCACCATCTCCTCCCATAGGAAGACCTTCATAATTGTTACGTTAACTTCAGAGGTTCAGGGGGCCTTCTTAACTTTCTTTTCCAAATCATATTCTTCCACTAGAGTTCCTTTTGCATCCTTAGATTCTTTTGTGTTTTCCTTGAAATATTTCTTCACTCTTTCAAGCAACTTAATTTTTTTTTGAGTTAAAATCTTTAAATTAACAGATGTTAATTTCTTCTTCTTCCCATCTTCTCCCCTCCCCCTCAGCTCCCCTTAATATCCTTGTAGCAAATAAGCATAAGCAAAAAACCAGATTTCCTTATTGACTATGTCCAAAAGTCTTTGTTCATGTTTAGTCTCCTTTGTCAGGAGGTGGGTAGCATGAGGTCAATCGTTGCATTAATAAGCGTTCTTAAGTTTTTAAAATTGTTTCTGTAATTTGATGTTATAAGCAGATTGTTCTTTTGTTTGGTCACTTCACTCAATACAAATCTTTTCAGATTTCTCTGAAGGTAGATCTTTATTTCTTAAAATATATTAGTACTTCATTATGTTGATATGCCATAAGTCATTTCTCCATTCCCCAATTGATGAATATCCTTAGTTTTCATTTTTTTTTTTTGCCACCACAAAAAAGAGGTGCTTCAAATGTTTTTGTACAAATGGATCCTTTTACTCTTTTTTCACACTCTTTGATATGCTGGCCTAGGGTATTGTTCTTCTGTTCATTAAAAAAGGCTTAAATAACAACCCAAGAGAAAGGGGTGACAGCAAGCTAGAAGGATAGAGAGCAATCCTTTCCTTAGTTCTTTTTATCCCTCTCCTTATTTCCCCCCATTGAAAGAGAAAAGCAAAACCTTTTTAACAAATATGCATGGTCAAGTAAAACAAATTTCCACATTGGCTATGTCTGAAAATGTGCTGTTCTTTCTGTATCTTGAATCCATCACCTCTATATGAGGAATTGGGTAGGTAATAATTGGTAATCTTGTATAGTTCAGTTACCCTTAGTCTGACTTGTTTTATTTTCAGAATTTGGCTGATTAGCTGTTTTTGTTTGCTAGCTAGCAATTAGAAGATGAAGTAGATGTCTCCTTTGAGTAATTTAAAAACACTGCCCTGAATTTTTTTTTCCCTTTAAGATTTTGATCTATGAAAGACACACATCTCTCATTGATCAAAGGGGGGAATTGAGATTGATCCTGTATCATTTGCCCATTGAATCCATTATTATCTTTTCCCTCCACTTTTTCAAGCTTCCCTGTTTCAGTTGAAGGCATCAGCATCATCCTTTAAGTCTGTTCATTTCAAAACCTCAGAAATTTCGAACTGTTCATATTATTCCTTGTGCCTCAGCTCTGTAATCAGTCATGTTGCCCTTAAATCACATGATGTCACCTACTCTTTCTTATCTGTTCTTTGTTCTGTACTTCTAAAATCCTGTAAAAGGGGGACTGTCCTCTTCCTTGAGTTCTTTGGCATTAATGGAAGCAAGCCATTAACCCATCTGTTGACAGGTAGTGTGCTTCTGCTAATAAATGTTAAAATCAGTTTTAAAATCAATCAAAATAAATTTGTTAAAATCAATTCTGAGAAGTTTTAAACTCTTTTATAGCTCTAAATTGTGTTTGTTTAGTTAATTGTTTACTCTTCCATCTCTGAGAATCTTAGTTTGAGAGATGTTTTTGTTTTTAGAGGTGTAACTGTGGAGAGGATTTCCATTTTGCCTTCAATCTCTTTGTTGAATTTGTTGTTAAAAAAGACTTCATCACATTTAGATCAGCATGGAGAGATTAGTATGAACTCACGCTGAATTTTTAAGCAGACCAGAATAAAACATGCAATAACTGCAAGAATACAAATGAAAAGATCACTTAAAGGAATCTGTGAAATCTGAGAAATTGAAATGTTAAGATGTTAAGAACTTAAGCTATTAAAGATAGTTGAATAGTACCCATGGTTAGAAGAATAAAATAATTGTTCTTAATTTAATCATCATAAGGTAGGAAAAGTAATTGCAATATTGTTTAATTACTTGGGCTTTGAGGGAAGGAAGTAGGTGCAAACAGGCAATAAAGATCTGGAGCAATGCAGTAGCCTATCATTGACAGAAAAGTTACTACAATAAGATATAAGGTATTGAAATAGTTGCATAAAAGTTAATACCTATAAAGTGATAGAAGATAGGGCAAATTCAAAAATGATAATTTTGAATATATGTGAATTTAATTCCCCAAATAAAATGAAAGAGGATTGCAGAATAGGTTAAAACCCAGCAATATTGTTTGATGCTTGATTTTAAAAGATGTACATAAATTTAAAGGACTGTCAAAGCATTTATCATGTTCAAGAAAATTGGGTATTTCAATGATGATATCTGATACTTCAGTTCAAACCCAAAGAGATTTTAAGCAAAAGGAATTGGTATCCTTTTTTTAAAATTTATTTTTTAATGGAATTATTTTATTTGTTTTCAGTGTTTGACAATCACTTTCATATGTCTTTGATTTTTTTCCACTCCCTCCTGCTCATTCCCCCCTCCCTCCGCATTCTCTCCCTTAGATGGCATACAATCTTATATAGGTTCTACACATACATTCCTATTAAATACATGTTGTATGGAAGAATTAAAATGAATGGGAGAAACCATTAAGCAAAACATAATACAAAAGAAAATGGTTTGTTTCTATCTGCAGTCCAGTTGCAGGTTCTTTCTCTAGATGTGGAAGGCATTTTGCCTCAAGAGTCCATTGGAAATTTTTTAAGTCCATGCATTTCAATGAGGTACTAAGTCCGCCAGAAAAGTTCCTCACACACTGTGGTTGTTGCTATGTACAAAGTTCTCCTGGTTCTACTCCTTTCACTCAGTATCAGTTCATATAAGTCTTTCCAGGCTTCTCTGAAGTCTTCCTGTTCATTGTTTCCCATAGCACAATAGTATTCCATTACATTCATATATCACAACTTGTTCAGCCATTCCCCAATTAATGGGCATCCCCTTGATTTCCAGGTTTTGGCCACCACAACGAGAGCTGCTGTAAATATTTTTATACATGTGGGACCCTTTTCCATTTCTATGATCTCTTTGGGATAGAGTCCCAGAAGCTATATTGCTGGGTCAAAGGGTGTGCACATTTTTGTAGCCCTTTGGGTGTAGTTCCAAATTGCTCCAGATTGGTTGGATCAGCTCACAGCTCCATGAATTGGTATTCTTTTAAAGGTGCTCTGGATAATGAGTATATAACTTTACTATTTGTGCACCAAGTAATAAATTAGATAAATCTATAAAAAGGAAAGATAAGACCTCCCAGAAAATATTTTTCCAAAAAGTTATAATAGACCCCAACAATCCACTAACAATTCGAAAAATAAAAAAGGCTTAAAACTGAAGAAATTGGATTTCATAGAAGTAGTGAGGTGACACAATCAATAATAGAGGGAATATATTTTTCAGATACACATGGAATACATGGAATTTTTTAGTTAATAGAAAAATCTGGTAAATTTCTGAAGGCACAGAAACTGTAACCTTAGTAACACTGTATGCAAATTGATAAAGTAATCAAAAGATGCAGGGTTCTGTCAAAATTAAAAAGAGATTATTTTAAATAAATTTTAATTAAAGAGCAAGGCATAGAAAGGTATAGAAACAATAAAAGATTAACAGACTCATTGACAGTATTCAGCACGTTAGCATTTTTCTAGTACATGGAGAATAATATTTTTGAATAATTAAATATTAATTTCACAGAGAAGGCAGTGAAAAGGTGCATAGATTTAAGAAGCCTGCAAATATATTGTTTGTGTATCAAGGATGAAGGATTACAGGTGAACAGGCTGAGTGCTCAACCATTATCCTTGTGATGTGTCAAGAGAAAGTGAGATTCAGGACCTCCAGTGTGAAGAATGGCCAAGAATCCTTACAGGTGAGGATGACCTGAATAAATTGTGATCTGTTTTGTGGGAAGGAACAAATAATTATTTGTGATCACAGATCCACTTGAGAGCATTAGTAATACTGTATGACAGATTTATAGCCCTGAATTTTATTTCTGTGTTTATAAAGGATAAAAGGAGAAAAATCAATTGTTTGCATTTTAAAAAAAATTTAAAGTTGAACCAAGTCTTGATACTAATTGTTCTTTAAAAGTTTGATAGAATTTTTCTGTGAAGAAATTCTAATTATTGGTCCTATGGGTGAATGCTCCAAATAATAATAAGAGAAATGCATATTAAAACAACCCTAGGTTTCAGTTTACCTGTAAACAGGCAAAGATGATTTTAAAAAGTGGGAATATTGTTGGAAAGATTATAGGAAGATAGGAACACACGCCAATTGTTGCTGGAGCTGTGAATTGACACGTTTATTTTTGACTTATTTGGAATTGTGTAAATAAGGTGACTAAAATGTTCATTCCCTTTGAACCTGATTCCATTATTAGGCATATACCCCACAGTGGCCATTGTTAAGCAAAAGTCCCCATATTCACTAAAATATTTGTAGAAGCACTTTTTAAGATAGCAAAGAATTGGAAACAAAGTAGATAAGCCTGTTGTTTGAGGAATAACTAAACAAATTATGGTACATTTATGTAATGGAATATTTTGTACTATAAGAAAATATAAATATGTTTATAGAAAAGCATGGATATATTGCATACTGAAGTGTACAGAGGCAAAACACTTATACACAGGGACTACAATAATATAAATGTAGAGTCAACCACACACAAAAAAATAAAAAATGAATATTGCAAAATATGGCTCCAAGGAGTGATATAAAAAGACATCTCCCCTCCTTGAGTGTTGTGTATTCATATATTTTCAGACTTATCAACAGATATATCATTATATATATTATATATAATATATAGCTATATTATTAGATGTATCAGTTTTCCTGATTTTTTTTCCCTCTTTATTTTGTCTTTAAAAATTATTTATTATATGGGATGACTCTGGGAAGGGACAGGTTATGGGGGAAAATTTTAGTGATGTTATAAAAAAGCAAAAGACATCTATACAAATTTATTTAAAAAAGAAAGTGAACAAAGTCCTCCTTACCACAGTTCTTATTTGCTCTTCCACTTTGCTCTCTGGAATACCTATTCTGTATTAATAAACCTATTTTTGTCTTATTATCCTTCTTTCTCACTCTTTGCACCTGTAGTAAGTATTCAGTGATGACATCTTCCCTCACCACCTTCTCGCACTAGTTGTACTTTTACCTGTACCTTGACTCATTCATGTACAAATTTGAATTCTGCTTGGTGGAAGTCTCTTCCAGACTTTCCCTTTATTACATTTATTTAGTAACCTTTTCTTCAGTGAATTCTTTGCCTTCCTGATGCTTCTTAAGTCTGGTGGCTTCCCTCCATTAATAAGCTCCATCTTATTTTTCTATATAACTTCTTTGTACCTATTTTCCTTGTGTGTTGTCTCCTCTATTAGATGGAATTTCTTGAGTGCAGAGACTGTCTTTTGCCTTTCTTTGTATCTTTAGTGCTTAGCAAGTGTCTGGTATGTAGTAGAGGTTTAATAAATGTTTATTGACTGACTTTTCTCAAGACTCATATTCCCTCTTTGCTGAGCACTTTGCCTTATTTCTCATCGTAGAAATTGAGGCCATATACTGAAAGCTCCCTCTTACTGTTCTTTCGCAATATTTAGATGTCTTTTCCCTCCTAGCTCCTTCTTCACTTTGATTTCTGCTGAGGAGATGCGAATCCCTATTCACGCACCCATGATGGTATCCCATTTCAGCTTCTCCAGCAGATTGTCTCTACCATCTTCCCTACTCTCATGTTTATCTTCACTTTCTTCTGACTTAAAAGGTGTCTCAAAAAGTGAAGTTTTAAGCTTCAGTAGCTTCTTATACTGACTGCTTCTCCCTGTATACAAATTCACTTGTGTTTCCTCTATCATTGAAAAACACCTACTTGATCCTGCCGTACCCCTCTTACTAGTGTGCTAGTTTTCTTCCTGATTTGTCTGTACTTTTTCTTCTTTCAGCTTTTTAAAAAAGTAAATTTTTTTCATATTTTTTTGTTTTTATATCACCTGGATATCTCCTTGCATTCCTTCCTCCCCCTTCTGGAGAGCTATCCCTTTAATAATGGAGAATTTTTCTTTTAAATGAGAAAGGACAAAAA
Organism: Potorous gilbertii; assembly: GCA_028658325.1. NCBI lineage: Eukaryota > Metazoa > Chordata > Mammalia > Diprotodontia > Potoroidae > Potorous > Potorous gilbertii. Next base: position 264,743,370 of record CM053771.1, on the reverse strand, counting down.
GTTTAGCAAAATCAGTCAACACATTGAAAAAAATTGATACATGCAATAGTGTGTGTCCCTCTTGTCCTCTCTCTTGCTCTTTCTTTTTCATCTGCTGTTTTCTGGATCCTTCCCTGCTTCCTAAACAACATTCCTGTCCTTAAAGACTCTTATTAAATAGTGTTATGCTAGTCAGCTGTTGCCCTTTTCTTCCCCATCACCTGACAGTGTTACTCCTTTACTTAATAAACTCCAAATCCTGCTTATTATCTCCACGATCCCAGCATAGGGTACTCTGTTTGGCATTTAAGGCCCTGTCTCCCTTTTTGCTTTTCCAGTCTGCTTACTTTTTACTGTCTTCCATGGACTCTGATCCATCTATAATGAGCTGAATAGAATTGTTCTTCATATATGCACTTATAGACCTGTTTTTTTTCACCGACTTCCCCCATCCCTGAAATATACTTCCTTTTAGTTTCCCTGACTTTCTTTTAAGTCTCGGCTCAGCTCCTGCCTTTTGCATCAAATCTCCTCTGAGATGTTTACATGTTGTTAGAATGTGAATTCCTTAAGGTCAAGGATTATGGACTTTTTTTGTAAACCTTTTTCTGTATTCACAACACCTACCACAATACCTGGCAAATAATAAGCACTTCATAAATGTTTTTTGAATAATTAAAACAAAAAGGACTAAAATAAGATTAGAAGTTAATAACAAATGGAACACATTTAATTACACATTAACACATAATTAGTTGAATTACAAATAAATCCAAGTGACTTTTAATTTAAAAAATTTTACAGTGTTTTTTCCTGAGCCAGGATGGTGGAGTAAATGCTCTCTCCCTCACCTTATTGACCCTGAAAAATCTAGAGAATAATGGAATCAGCTGAAGGGGTAAACTTCTTGGGAGGCTAAGTAGATAATTGAGAATCCCTCTTGCTATGGGTGGAGACCAGTATAGAACCAGAGCTATCCCAGAAAGCCCAACCTCAGCAAACCAAGAGGAGATCCTGAGTCCTGGGGGGTGGAGCCCGTAAGAACTAACACCAGGACTCCAGGTATACCTTATCACAGCCAGGGGTATTGAGTAGACACCAGTGCAGATGAGGGTTCTCCAACCCCTGAGCTTGCCTATGCTCTGGTTCAGGAAAGGAGACCTCGTGTAGTTAGACGACCCCTCCCCCACAGATAGCCCAGCGAAGTTCAGAAAGACTTCACCTAGCCTCTGGTTTGACAAAAAAAGATAATACAGTAGAGGGAAAGAGGGAAGGGACATGAGCACTTTTTGATATTTATTCTCATCCTATTTGGTTCAAAGAGGGAACAAGAAACTTGGTTAAATATAGAAATCTAACAGACTCTATAGGCAGTAGGAGGAGAAAAGGGAAAGAAAAGGGACGGAAGGCTAAAAGGGAGGGAATACGTAGGAAAAGGGGAGTAAAAGGGAGGGTGGCTGAAAGAAGGGAGGGAAGACTGAGGGAGGCAGCGGTCAAAAATTAAAACTATTGTGGAGGGGAAGGGAGAAGGAAGAACTAAAAGCACAAACGGGAGGGGGGAATAGGATGAAGGGAAAGACAGATAGTAATCATAAATGTGAATAATGGGATGAACTCTCCCATAAAACTGGCAGGTAGCAGAATGGATTAAAAACCGTAATCCAACAATATGTTGTTTACAAGAAACATGTTTGAAATGGGGAGATGCACACAGGGTAAAGGTAAAAGGTTGAAACAATATATTTTCCTTCAGGTGATGTAATAAAGCAGTGATAGCAATCCTAATGTCAGACAAAGTAAAAGCAGAAATAGATCTAATCAAAATAAATAAGGAAGGAAACTATATCCTGCTAAAAGGCACCATGGACAATGAAGCAATTTCATTACTAAACATATACGCTCCAGGTGGTATAGGGTCAAAATTTTTAGAAATTAAGGGAGCTCCAGGAAGAAATAGACAGTAAAACTATACTAGTGGGGGACCTCAACCTCCCCCTTTCTCAACTTGATAAATCTAACCTTAAACAAGAAGTTAAGGAGGTGATTAAAACTCAGGACAAGGTAGATCTCTGGAGAAAATTGAATGGAAATAGAAAGGAGTATACCTTTTTCTTAGCAGTACATGGCACATATGCAAAAATTGACCATGTAGTAGAGCATAAAAACCTCACAATCCAGTGCAGAAAGGCAGAGATAATGCTTCCTTCTCAAATTATAATGCAGTAAAAGTTATGTGTAATAAAAGACTGGAAGATAGACCAAAAAGTAATTGGAAACGAAATAATCTAATCCTAAAAAATGAGTGGGTTAAACAACAAATCATAGAAACAATAACTTCATTCAAGAGAATGACAGTAATGAGACAACCTACCAAAACTTATGGGATGCTGCAAAAATAGTTCTTAGGGGAAGTTTTATATCATTGAATGCCTACATGAATAAAATAGAGAAAGAGGAGATCACTGAATTGGGCATGCAACTGAACAGGCTAGAAAAAGAAAAAATGGAAAATCTCCAAATTAATACCAAATTAAAAATACTGAAAACCAAAGGAGAGATTAATAAAATTGAAATTAAGAAAACTATTGAACTAATAAATAAAAGTAAGAGTTGATTTTATGGAAAAAAATAAAATTAATAAACCTTTGATCAATTTGATTTAAAAAAGGAAAGAAGAAAATCAAATTACCAATATCAAAAATGAAAAGGATGAACTCACCTCCAAAGAGGAGAAAATTAAAACAATAATTAGAAATTACTTTGCCCGACTCTATGCTCATAAATTTGACAATCTATGTGAAATTGATGAATTTTAAAAAATGCTAATTGCCTAGATTAACAGAAGAGGAAGTTATACTTAAATAACCCCATTTCAGAAAAAGAAATTGAACAATCCATCAATGAACTCCCTAGAAAAAAATCTCCTGGGCCAGATGGATTTACAAATGAATTCTGTCAAACATTTAAAAAACAGTTAATTCCAATATTATATAAACTCTTGGGGAAAATTGGTGGAGTCCTACCAAATTCTTTTTATGATACAAATATGTTTCTGATACCTAAATCAGGAAGAACCAAACTGAGAAAGAAAATTATAGACCAGTTTCCTTAATGAATGATGCACAAGATTTAAATAAGATATTAGCAAAAAGAATCCAGCAACTTATCATGAGAATAATACATTATAATCAAGTAGGATTTATACCAGGAATGCAGGGCTGGTTCAATATTAGAAAAACTATCAGCATTATTGATCATATCAACAACAATACTAACAGAAACCATATGATTCTCTCAACAGATGCAGAAAATGCTTTTGACAAAATACAACACACATTCCTATTGAAAACACTGGAGAGCATAGGCATATGGAGCCTTCTTAAAGTAATAAGCATTATCTACCTAAAACCATCAACAAGCATTGAATGCAGTGCAGATATGCTAGATGCGTTTCCAATAAGATCAAGGGTGAAACAAGGATGTCTATTATATTTAGTGTGGTACTAGAAATGTTATCTGTAGCAATAAGAGAAGAAAAAATTGAAGTAATTAGAATAGGGTAGAGAAGAAACTAAGTTATGACTTTTTGCAGATGATATGATGATATACTTGGAGAATCCCAGAGAATCAAGTAAAAAACTACTTGAAATAATAACTTTGGTAGAGTTGCAGGGTACAAGTAAACCCACATAAATCATCTACATTTCTTTATATTACTAAGAATGCCCAGCAGCAAGTGATAGAAAGAGAAATCTCATTTAAGGCCACGGTGGACACTTTAAAATATCTGGGAGTCTCCCTGCCAAAACAAACTCATGGACTATATGAACGCAATTACAAAACACTTTTCACACAAATAAAGTCAGATCTAAGTAAGTGGAAAAGCATCAGTTGCTAGTGAATAGGATGAGCTAATATAGTAAAAATGAAAATTCTTCCTAAATTAGTATACTTATTCAGTGCCATTGTAATCAAACTACCAGAAAATTATTTTCTTGAGCTAAAAAAAATAATATCGTAATTCATCTGGAAGAACAAAAGGTCCAGAATATCAAGGGAATTAATGAAAAGAAATGCTAGGGAAGGTGAGTTGGTATTGGCTAAGAAGTAGAATAGGTTAGTTACTCAAGACACAGGAGTCAATGAATATAGCAATCTAGTGTTTGATAAACCCCAGAACACAGTTTCTGGGGTAAGAACTCACCATTTGACAAAAACTGCTGGGAGAACTGGATGATAAGTGTGGCAGAAACTGTGCATAGAGTAATGCCTGACACAATACACTAGAATACAGTCCAAATGGATACATGATCTAGGTAGAAAGGAATAGTGTATTTGTTAGATTTATGGATAATGGAGAAATTTATGACCAAACAAGAGATAAGAGAACATTATGAAGTGCAAAATGGATAATTTTGATTACATTAAATTGAAAAAGTTTTGCAACTAATGTCTGTGATAAAGGCCTCTTTTCTAAAATATATAGAGAACTGAGTAAAATTTAGAAGAATACAAGTCATTCCCCAATTAATAAATGGTCAAAGGATATGAACAGGCAGTCAGAGGAAGAAATTAAAGGTATCTATAGTCATATGAAAAAATGCTCTATATCACTGTTGATTAGAGAGATGCAAATCAAAACAACTCTGAAGTATCACATCACACCTATCAGATTAGCTAACATGACAAAACAGGAAGAAGGTAAATGTTGCAGAAGATATAGGAGAGTTGAAACACTAATTCATTGTTGGTGGAGCTGTGAGCTGATCCAACCATTGAGGAGTGCAATTTGGAACTAAGCCCAAGGGGCTACAAAAATATGCATACCCTTTGACCCAGCAATATCACCTCTAGGACTGTATTGCAAAGAGATCATAAAAATGGGAAAGGGTCCTACATGTACAAAAATATTTATAGCTGCTCTCTTTGTGGTGGCCAAAGACTAGAAATCAAGGGAATGCTCATCAGTTGGGGAATGGCTGAACAAGTTGTAGCATACGAATGTGATGAAATATTATTGTGCTATAAGAAATGATTAACAGGAGGACTTCAGAGAGGCCTGGAAGGACTTAAATGATGAACTGATGCTTGGTGAAATGAGCAGAATCAGGAGAACGTTGTACACTGTAACAGCCACAATGTGTGAGGACTGTTTCTGATATTAGTCCTTCACAGCAATGCATGGACCTAAAACATTCCCAAAGGACTCTTGAGGCAATATGCCATCCGTATCCAGAGAAAGAACTATGGCATCAGAATACAGAATGAAGCAGAATATTTTGTCTTGATTTATGTTTTGTTTTGGTTTGTTTTTTCTCATGGTTTCTCCCATTCATTTTAATTCTTCCAATGCAACATGACTGATGTGAAAATGTGTTTAGTAAGAATGTATGTGTAGAACCCATATAAGATTGCATGTCATCTTGGGGATTGAAGGGGAGAAAATTTAAGACTTATGGAAGTGATTGTTGCAAACTGAAAACAGATTAATTAAAAATATTTTTTCCATTTGTCCCTTTCTTCCCTCTCCCTCAAATAAAGAAAAATCAAAACCCTTTTACAATTTGTGTAGTCAGTCAAAACAAATGTCCATATTGACCATATCTGGAAATCTGTTTGATTTTGTGTATTATGACCTATTACTTCTCTGTCGGGAGATTGTCATTGTAACCAGCCTTAAGCATAATGATTGATCATTGCATTTGTTAGATTTTTTTAAGTCTGTAAGAACTGTTTTTTCAGTGTTCTTAAACTATAAATTGTTCTGGTTTTGCTCACTTTCCTTTGTATCAGTTTATCCAAGTCTCCTAGGTTTCCTGGAGCTGCTTTAAAAAGAATCAATATAATTAACAAAATTAGTTGAGGAGTAAGGAAAACAATAGCAAAATTAGAGATCAGAATGGGGAGATCACAAGGAAAAGGGAAATCGTAATGAATGCCAAATAAACTAAGAAAGCATTATTTAGTACAGATTTATATTAGTAAAATTGAGGGGTTTTTCCCCCCACAAATCATGTTCTAGATTTAGAGCTGGAAAAGACTTGTAAGACCAACTAGTCTAATCTCTTGCTTTACAGATGAGGAAGCTGAAGTCCAAAAAGGCTAAATAGGTTGCATAATAAGGTCATAAAGGAGTGCACTTTGAACCCGCTTCCTTTGACTCCAGTGCCTGTGCTTTTCTGAGAGTACTGTGCTCTGAATATTAATCAGCAAGTGTTCAGTTCTTACTGTGTTGCAGGCATTGTACTGGGGTGAGATGGGAGGTAGAAGTACAAAGAGTAAAACAAAATCCCTTTCTTGAAATGATCTATCATTTTAATGGGTGTGAAAAGTACATATAAAATGTGTACAGCAAAAATAGTTAAGTTAATTAAATGTATATTCATAGTACTTAACATAAAGTACTTTAGAAGAAAGGGTTCTAGCATTTGATACCATCATAAAAAAGTGTTAGTGAGAGAAGATGGCACATTAACTGTGTTTCAAGAAATACTCTGTGAAGTAATGAAGGTAGTACAAAGGCACAGAAACAGACAGAGGTGTGAATAAGGAACAGAGAAAAGGCCAGGTTGGCTAGATCTCACAGTGTGGGATGGGGAGTAATATTTAATGAAATTGGAATGGTAGTTCGGTGCCTTGTTGTGTAGGGCTTTAAAAGCTAAACAGAGTTTGTATTTTTTCCTAGAGGCAATAGGAATAGGAGTTTCTTGAGCAGGGGACTCAACTGGTCAGATCCATGCTTTAGAAAAATTACTTTTTGGGGACTGTGTGTAGCTTAGTTGGCTCAAGAAGATATTTCAATCAGGAAGACCAGTTAGGAGACTGTTGTGATAATCTAAATGAGAACCTGAAGTAAGATGATAAGCTATGGGGGTAGAGAGGATTGGATTTGAGAGATGTCTTGAAGGTAGATATGACAAAATGTGGCAAGTTATTGGATATGTGGAATGAGGGAGAGTGAGGATAATGGTGAGGTTTTGAAATGGATAGACTGGAAGGATGATGCTGATGCCTTCAACAGAGATAAGGAAGCCTGAAAGATTGGAAGGTTTGAGAAAAGATAATGGATTTAACTTTAGACATGTTTATGTTTGTGGGAAGGGAAATGGGAAACTGGAAGTAATCTTTATAGCAATATTTGCTGATACAGGTGTTGTTTCCAAGATTTATAAAGAACTTAGTTCAAATCTTTTAACATTAAGCTGTTTCCCCATTGATAAATGAACAAAGGACAAGAAAAGGCAGTTTTCTAAGGAAATTCAAGCTACCAATAGCTCTAAGAATGCTCCAGATAACTAACAATTAGAGAAATGCAAATAAAAGCAACTCTGAAGTTCTATCTCATACTCCTCACTTTTGGCATAGCTCATTAAAATGGAAAATAACATTGAAGGGACTGGGAAAACAAGTACATTGATTGAGGGAACCATAAATTGGTGTCGATATTCTGGAAAGCAATTTGAAACTAGCCTTGAAAAGTCAGTAAATTGTGTGTCACGTTTGACTCAGTTATACCACTACTAGGTCGATAGCTCAAAGAGATCAGAGAAAAAGATCCGTGTGTACGTTGTTTATATTTTCTTGGCTCTGCTTCACTTTTCATCAGTTCATAATTCTTAGGTGCCTGTCATTTTTATATCCATTGTTTCTTAGAACACAATAGTATTCCATTAATGCATGAGAGTTTGCTTAACGACTGCCCAATTGATGAGCATCTTTTTTTTTCCTGCTACAAAAAGTGCTACTACAAATATTTTGATGTTAGGAATCCTTTCTGTCTTTGACTTCTGTGGGGTATATGCCTAGCAGTGGGATGTCTGGGTCAAAGGATATGGCATGTGGCAAACAAGGAAGGAGTTCTGTTTCCACAAGTTCCCCAGGCTTAAGTGATGACAGTTGTGACCTGCTCAGGTCAGGTAAAATGTCAGAAACTTGTGCACAGACTTGACAAGCTGTTTTAGGGAAAACCTGTCAGAGAGGAGAACATGGCCACGTGGCCAATGGATAGTGTGTCAGAAAGTCCAAAATTTGGAGCAGTATAAAGGGCTTGCATTAGTCTTGGCGAAATTGTGGTCTTCCTGTAGCCTTACATGGGAGCTACCAGTTCATTCAAGGGGAATGAACATAAAGATTATTAAAGTTATCCTGATTTTACAATAAGTATTGTTCTTTAAGGTGAGCATGTTTCTCACAGTTGGGGGCTTGTTAGTTGGGCCCTTTTCCACATATTATTAGTGTAATTCCAACTAAAGACATTTTTGCCGTGTTGTATTTTTACAAAAATCAGGCTTCTGCTGTCTTGTGTTAACCTCTTCTCTAAAATCTTGGAATATATTCCAAAAGTCTTGTACATCATAAATTATCAATAAATACTTGTCAAGTTGAATACCTATGGTGTATTAATTTTCCAGTGTTCCAAACCTATTCTACCTCCAACTCTACCTATATTGTATTCCTAGTATACCTTACTACTCTGGGAAATAGAATTAGTGTATCTAAACTCATCTTTTTAAAAAATTTTTTTAATGTTCTACAATCACTACCATAAAACTTAGATTTTTATCCCCCCCCACACCTACCCCCCCCCTCCACCCCCTTCCTCCCCAAGACAGCATACAATTCTGTATAGGATCTACATATACTTTCCTATTGAATATGTTTTCACTATAGTCATGCTATGTAGACGAACTAAAATAAATGGAAGAAATCATGTAACAAATCAAAACATAATTTACGCACACACAAACATGATCTGCTACATTCTGAGAATGAATTCCATAGTTCTTTCTCTGAGTGTGGAAGGCATTTTTTTGCCTTAGAAAACCATTGGGAATTTTTTTTTTAAGTTCTTACATTATTATGAAGTTCCAAGTCTACCAGAAAAAACTCTCGCACACTGTGGTCGTTGCTGTGCACAAAGTTCTCCTGGTTCTGCTCCTTTCACTCAGCATCAGATCATATAGGTCCTTCCAGGCCTCCCTGAAGTCTTGTTCATCATTTCTTAAGGCGCAATAGTACTCCATTACATTCATATTACCATAATTTATTCAGCCATTCCCCAATTGATGGGCATCCCCTTGATTTCCAGTTTTTGGCAACTACAAAGAGTGCTGCTATTTTGTACATGTGGGACCCTTTCCCATTTTTATGATCTCTTGGAGATACAATCCTCTTAGCGATATTGCTGGGTCAAAGGGTATGCACATTTTTGTAGCCGTTTGGGCATAGTTCCAAACCACTCTCCAGAATGGTTGGATGAGCTCACAGCTCCACCAACAATGAATTAGTGTTCCCACATCCTCTCCAACATTTATCATTTTCCTGTTCTGTCATGTTTGCCAACCTTATAGGTGTAATGTGGTACCTCAGAGTTGTTTTGATTTGCATCTCTAATCAAAAGTGATTTAGAGCATTTTTTCATATGAGTATAGATATATTTAATTTCTTCCTCTGAAAATTGCCTATTCATATCCTTTGACCATTTATCAATTG
>CM053771.1:264654494-264733399 GCA_028658325.1 Potorous gilbertii | reverse complement strand
TGGGAGTAATGGCCAGCAGGGAGGGTGGGGGATTTCTGTTAGGACTGTATAATCTTTGTCCTTGCCTTCTGCAAGTGCCTCACTCTCCTGATTACTTATCAGAGAGGAGATGCCTTTCTCCTGAGATCGAGATTGTAATAAAATCTTGCTGTTTTGCTTCTGCCTTGACAAGTCTCTGATTTTCATTTGAGTTGGTGGGTGCTGACCCACACAATTTCATTACATCTCATGTGCCACAGTTGGCGTAGCCATTCCCTAAATAATAGGTATCTGTTTCTAGTTAATTGCTTCTATAAATGTTTTTGTTTCTAGGAGACTTTTCTTTTTGTCCTGTAAAGCATTAGAATTTCTGAATCAAAGCTTAAGGATACTTTAACTACTTCATTTACATAAGGTCTATTTATTTGTACATGTCTACAGGTAGCTAGGTAGTAGAATAGAACACTGAACTTAGAGTCAGGAAGACCTGAATTCAAATTAGCCTCAAATCACTAGGATTAGGGTTAGGCTCAGAATTGGAGGCATACATTTTAGGGTTAGTGTTAGAGTTGGAGTCGTGTGGGAATTTAGGGGTAGAGTCAGGGTTGTTTAGACTAGACTCAGTTTTCTGTTCTATCAGGTGGTGATAATGATAGCACCTGCCTACTAGGGTTGTTGTGAGGATAAAGTGAGATATTTATAAAGTGCTTTACAAACTGTAAAATGTTATATAAATGCTATTATTATTATTTCATTGAAAATAGGGATAATTCTTTCATTAGCTACCTCATAAACAGTTGTCAACTTCAAAGTTCTTTATGATTGTGACCTGTTTTAGTGATTCGTGTAAACATAAAAATACAACATATATTAGTAAATAATTTGAGAATTCTTTGTGAATGAAATGGAAATATGCTTTTCTTCTGGTTAATTTGCTGTTATAGATTGCCTAGTTATTTAGATATTCTTTTATACCGTACTACTTGGCTGTTGTCCTTTAGTTATCCTTAAGGAGATTGTGAACTGCTTGAGTACGAAGGCTATATCTTATACTTCTGTTATAATTTCCTTTAGTGCTATTAGAAAAGTACAATCACTGAATTTCAAAGCTGTAGGGTAGTGTTTAGTCCGGTTTTGTCTTTTAAATAGATAGCTGAAACCCAGAGACATTGATATGACCAAGGTCACATAGCTAGGCAGTGTCTAGCGGTCAAGTCTCTGGACTGCTAATGAAATGTTCATTGTTCTGTTTTGTTTGTTTGGTTTTTTTTTAAATTAAAATCCATCCTCTCACCAATTAATGACAACCTGCCTCTTCTATTTCCTGACCTTCTCTGACTACTCCTTCCCTCATTAAGAAACAAAGAAGAATAAAATCCCTTCTTTTCACTGTCTTTTGTGAACGACCAGTAATAAACACATAGTGAATGTGTGGAGTTGATAATATTACAACAGGGCTGGGGGAGCGTTCATCTAGGTGATCCTCATGGAACTGTAAAAATGACAGGTTATTCATGCCAGTTTTTCTTTGTCCTTCTATTTATATATTTTAAAACATTTACATTAAAAAAATTGTTTGCCTCCAATAGTTTCTGGATATGCCACCATATGAACCTTATTTATAATCCCGAGAACCAAGAAAAATAATTACATCAAAAACCGCTGACAAATAGCAAATTCATCTGACATTGTTTATACCATTTCTCATCCAAAGTCTCCCATATTTCCCATAACAGAATGGAGATACATTTTTTTTATACTTTCTCTGACCCCAAAATTGTATGCTGTAATTGGTGTTTAGAAATATTTCTCCCCATTATAACAGTTAGTGTGAAAACTGATTTTTCTGTTACTACTTTACTCTGTCAACCCATACATCTTTCCGTGAATTCCTCAGTTTGTCATGTTTTAAGTTTCTTTATATTCCTATACCACAATTCAGCCATCAACCAATTAATGATTATTAAATGGTTTTTTTTGCTGTCAGAAAAAAGTAGTGCTGTGAAATATCACTATATTGTATGTATGAGTGTATCCCAAGGCTGTTACCTCTAGGTCCTTTTCTCTTTTTTCTTTATAGTTTTCCTTCCAATTCTTCTCTTCTGAAATTTTTATTTGTCATGGGGCCAAAACTGCCCTAACACCCAGTTCAGCAACCTTGATTTCTCGTCTTGGTATCATCTTGTTCCAGTTTTCTTTAATACTTCAAAGAATCCTCGATCTCAGAATTGTGGTCACTCTCCCCAAAGCAGCAGAACACAACCCATCTATGTCTCCCCACTTTCAGTGACTTGACCTTGTCCTTTCATAAATCCTCTGGTAGATACTCATTTGAATGTGCTAGGGGCCTTCCTCTAGATTTCTTGAAGTACTTTTTAGGGTTCTTAAGGAGCAGAAATAACAAAGGCAAACCTGAAATTAGTTAGCTTGGCACAACCTTAGTTGCTTGTTCCATCCATTTTTCCCTGATTTAAAGTTGCCTCGATATACTAGTAGGACCCACAAGTTGTACATTATTGTCTCTTATTCTCTTCATGCAATTGGCTCATATTTTTTGAGCCAAATATCTCTTTGGTAACATGGGCATTTCTTCATTGTAATGTGACTGCTCATGTTCTACATGTGCCTCCATTATCCTTTTAATGAACTGTCACTTTGTTTGAGAGTTTGAGATATTTCATCCTTAACATGCATAGAGTATTACTGAAAGATTATCATTTAACTGTGGGCCTGTTTTTTTTTTTAGATTGTGTGATACAAAATATTGAAAATCTTATCTATTTTGAATTTTTTTGTTGAATATGGTGTAAAGATGGTCTATATTTAATTTCTGCTAGGCTGCTTTCCTAGTTTTCCCAGTAATTCTTGTCATATAACTAGTTTTTTCTCAGGTAGTTTATATTGAATTAAACTATCTGATTTTTCTTTGTCTACTGGGTTTCACTGATGATCTTTTTCAAAATCAGTAACAAATGTTTTTGGTAACTATTTTATAATGTCTAAAAGGATTATTTTCACTTGTGTTCCTACATTTTTTCTTTATTTCTCTTGACAGTTTAGACTAAACCTTCTGTTCCTCTACATGAAAGTTATTATTTTGTCTGTCTCCACAGAATGTTCCTATGGTTGGACATTCCTCCACATTAACTTTGCCAATATTGACCTTTTTATTGTATTGGTACAAATCTTACCATCAGTACTAAATATTTGTCCAACTATTTAAATTATTTATTTCTTTAAGTGTTTTGTTATTGTATTTATATAATTATTTTAGAATGCTTTGGTAAATGGACTCAGAGATTATGAATTTCTGCACCTTAGATGCTCTAAAATGCTATTTCTTTTTGGTCTTGCAGTGCATAAGAAATTTACATTAGCCTCCAAATATAGTTTCATTGTTATTAGTGATGAAAAGTTTGTTGTAAAAATCTTTCCTATCCCTCTTATGCTAAAAAAAGTTTACTTTATATTTTTTAATTAGCCTTGCAAAGACTCGGTATTGAATGTTATATAAATTTGAATATAGTTATAGTATTGGTAAAATAATTTAGATTATATTTTTTAATAGAAAAGCACTTAAGCTGAAAAAAATTTGTTTTATTATTGTCCAAACATTTTTTAAGATTTTTAGATGTTGGGTTAACATTATTTTATATTATCTTCTGGCATGAATTTACAAATCTTACTATCCTTTTTTTATAACAGTTTTCTGATTTCCTGTCTATCTGATTTCTTATTTATCCTTCTATTTTGTCATTTTGAATCCAGCAGATGAAAATCATATTTTTCAATTATTCCCATGTTATCCAAAGAAATTGTGATTATTCTTAAAGGCCTTCTTGCAACTCTTCCTTTTTACCCACATACATGAGAGACTCCTTTAAAGAACTACCATGCATCTCCCCTCGTCCCCTCATTGTAGAAGCTAACAATAAACTCTTGCCTAGGGATAATTTGGGGAACTACCCTCATTTGAATAACATTACTATGTGACCTCAGTTTCAGTTAACTTCTGCATTAGATTGGAGAAAATATAACATGCCTTCATTTTTGAAAATGTGAAACAAAGTCGTTGTGCAAAATGTATTCTGAGAACCATGCTTTGCCATATATATTTATATTAAAAGAAAGTTTTTTTTTTTAAAATTTCTTTCAGTGTCCTAGAAGGAAAACATCACCATGGCTACAGAAATTGGTTCTCCACCTCGTTTTTTCCATATGCCACGGTTCCAGCACCAGGCACCGAGGCAGCTTTTTTACAAACGACCAGATTTTGCACAGCAGCAGGCAATGCAGCAGCTCACATTTGATGGAAAACGAATGAGAAAGGCTGTGAACCGGAAGACAATAGACTACAATCCCTCTGTGATCAAATATTTGGAGGTAAGTTCAGTTAATAAATCATATAAGAAATATAGCTGCATTTATTTATTTCTTGCTCCAGAGATCGTATTTCAGATAAATTCCTGAAACTATAATTACCTATGACCGTATTAGTCATTCAACTCATTTGTTCATTTTAGGGAGGAGAATAAGTTGTGTAACCTATGCTGAGTTTAGTTTGGAATAAGGTGGGATGCTATCCCAATTTTTATAAGAAGGGCCTGAAATCACCACATTTCTTTTACTTACTTCCAAATAACATGTACAACTAATTCAAAAATAATTTATGGACTATGGAATATGTGTGATTTGATTCTTAAAATGTGTTTTTCATGTGGGAATTCATTGCAGTTCAGGTAGGAGCTTGACTCACCTTGTAATTCTTTAAATACTCTTAGGCCCTCCTCATTTCAGTTCTGTACTAGTCAGTGCTGGGAATAAACTTATCTTTAATACTAATGCAGCTATCAATTTAAATATAGTCCACCTACTCCCTCTAAATTTGTGGTATGCCTAGCTTACATCTTAGAGGCCTGTTAGTAATGAATTATTTCCATTTAGAGGCTAGAGGTGTGCTTTATCTATGTCATTGAATGGCTCCTTCAGAACATTAGGTGAAGTAATGTTATGAGGTTGGGTCTGTGTTTACACTTAAGGTTTTGTGTTACGCACAATCAACCCATGACAGTATAACGTAGTTATAACATAGCATACAGTATAACATAGTTCCATGGCATTGTGGTTGAGCGCAGGTTATAATTTACTTTATAAAAAGAAAAGTACTCTGGTGTTATTATAAACTGATATTGCCCATGAGAATGTTATTAAGGCTATGTCTGTTTAAAGGGCTCAACAAAATATTATATAATAAAAAAGTGATAATATTAATAACTAAGATGTTTCTTATTTATCTCTTAATTTCTTTCTTAGTAAAAGTTCTTTGAACGAGTGATGAAATTGCAAGCAAGGTAGTTTTACATTGGAATAATCTTCATACAGGTTCAAGAATTGAGAACATTAGTTCCATACCTCCTGTCTGCATAAAACAAATTAGGGAAATACTTTCTTTTAAAAAGAGAGATGCCATTTACTTTTGCTAATATTTTTTGGGGAGTTTAAAGACAACATTCTGTGGTATCTATATTTTGGCATTGAGAGGTTGCTGTGTATTAATACAGCATGGGCATCTAACGGTACATTATAGGAGTTTAGCTCTAGAGTCAGAGGGACCCAAGAAAACATCTGGTACAGACTTCTGATTTTGTAGATGAGGAAATAGCCTAAGGAGGTTGTGATTCCTCCCAAAATAGCACAGGTAGTAAACATCAGAAGCAGTGTTTGGATTTACTTCCTTTTATCCTAGAACCAGTCCTTTTTCCACTGTACCTCACTGCTTCCTAATATTTCAGATAAAGCCACTTTTCTATTGGTGATGGCCTTGTATTCAGTTCTAGCAGTTATAAACTTGACAAATATGTGAGTAGAAGTAATTGCCTGTTTTAGAGTCTTGACAGGGACCCAAACTGGGATTAACAACATTAATCTGCAGTTTTAGATGTTCAAATTTTCCATTGGATAAAAGTTAAAGTATTGTATTTGTTTTGTTGTTCGTATCATAGCTATTAATACATTCAAGGTTAATGAGCAGTTTGTGATACCGAGGAAAAGATCAGTGGATTTGGAATCAAGAGAGACCTGATTACTTGACTCCAACATTTATTGATTGTGTGGTCTTTGTGAAGTGACCTAACTTCTTTTATTTTCCTCAACTTAAAAAAAGAGAGAATGCCTTTAGTCTTTAAAGGGTTTTTGAGAACTTCACATGAAATAATGAACATACTGTACTGTGGTTTATAAACCCTAAACCTATAAACCCTATATAAATTGACTTCAGTTCACTAATCTGTTTTGGTTTCTTTCTTCAATCGTAGAACCATACTCAAATGATTGTGTAATCTTATCAATGTTAATATTTCCTCTACTGTCAGAGATTGCAACCTATCATTTGTGACTCTTGCCTGTGCTCTCTCACATAGTTAATAGATCATGGCATGCTGGAGGCGGTCTTCAATTTTAATATCTTGATCATACCAGTAGAACACACAACTTGGTCACTCATCTCTTATTTTTGCTTTTTGATCAGCTCATCTTTTTAGCTAATCATTTGTCTAAGCATATCCTTTAGTTTGTTTTCTTTATTCCATGTGATGTATTGTAGCCTGCTGTCGCCTACTACTTACACATTTATTGCCTGGTGGATGAGTACCATTTTTATTTCTTTAGAAACTAGTTTTTCACACTTTTCTGTTTACAACATTGATAGAAATGTGATATTTAAAAGGTGGGCTTTTGTTTTTAAGAGATGTCAGAGAACATTGAGTAAGTTTTTCAGTTTCCTGAAGGTGTGCTAACCTACTCTTCTACAGTTTAATTCTTTTTGGGGGGCTGGGGGTAGGCAGTGAGTATTAAGTGAGTTGCCCAGGATCATTTTAGCTAGCAAATGTCTGAGGCCAGATTTGAACTCAGGTCTTCTTGACTTCAGGGCTGGTGCTCTGTACACTTGAATCACCTAGCTGCCCCCTCCAGTTTAATTCTGGGCCCAACTTTTTGCCTGTTTGCACAAGGATGATATTTTCAAAAGTTATTTTTTGAATGGAAATCTTGGAAGATATTTTTACTCTTGAAGGTGTCCCATGTCTCACTCCATATCATAATATGGACAATAGGAATCTACCATTTTTTCTTCTCTCTGTGGGTAGTTATACTAAACTCTTGAATGGTTATGGATTTTATCCAAGAAGCTTTGCAAGACTGCAATGGTTTGGGGCTAAGTGCACTTAGTATCAGCACTTAGGAATATCAGAATACCTCATCCTCTATAGATTATCCCTCAGAAATTTAGACAGATTAATCTCATTCATAATGGTGAATAATGGCAGGCATACTTCTCCTTGCTTTATCCTTGGCCTGAAATTAATGAACAGGGTTATTATCTATTACATCTTTTAGGGAGTAATTTTGTTGAGGGGAGTATACTTGGCTGGAAGAGAGCTTTTACAAAAGTGTTTTTACTCTGTAGAAATTAAGTGCTTTTTTATAGCCAACTAATCTTTATAGTAGGATTTAGCATTCTCTTCATCTTTGGGTAAATTGTGTGTTAGTAAGAGTTGTCTATTTTGGAATATTTTTTGCAAAGTTTTTTCTCTTCCATACTAGAATACTTGTCCGAGCTGCCCTTGGTATATGTATAATTTATGAATTTTATGAAAAGGTATATATAGGTTGGTAGTTGTTGAGTGATTGTTACTTGTTTAGTGTTGACAAGGTTCAAGTTCTTTTTGTATCTTCCCTTTCTTTGGCTACTTGGAAATTAATTTCACAAAGTCCCCAGTATTATGTTCTCTCCAATATGGATTTCTTCTCTGTGTACTTGACCTTACCTTGATTGCCATTTCTGTCTTTGTTTTCTTTATTGCCATTTTTACCTCCTTTGCCTGAACATCTGTAGTTTCCCAACTGTCTGACATGAAAATAGTTTATAAAAGAATTTTTTTTTTACATATTTTCCATTTTTTTCCTCTTTATAATTTTTCCATTTTTTCTTAAGTGTTCTTCTGAAAGATTTGACTTAGTTGGATCTTTTGCCAAGATTTTATAAAGAGGTTTTGTTTTACCTCCAGTACCCTTAGGTCAGGATAGAGTTTTCATCATACCTCGTATCTTTCGATTTTTATTCTTTGCAAAGACAGAATCACAGAATAAGCTTCTTCCTACCTGAATAGGAAACTCCTTTACAGGATTCCTGACAAATATTCATTTGAAGATTTTGATTGATAGAAATTCACTATCATGATAGCTCATTGATTTTTAGACGGTTTAATTACAAGGGGGTTTTATATTTAGTAAAAATTTTACTTATGGCAACTTTTCATTGATTCTAGGTTTGTTCTCTGTGATTTTTCTTCCACGTGATGGTCCTGTAAACCTTCAGAGCAGTATGTCCCAGTCTTATTTTCCCTAGGGCTAAGCATCTCTTGTTCTTTCAACGGATTTTCATATTGAATGGTTGTGAGTCTTGTCAACATGTTGATCACTCTCCAGCTTAACAGTTTATTTCCTGAAATGTGTCCTGAACTTAATGTAGAAAGTGGCAGAGAATAGAGGAGATATACCATCATGTCTATAGAACTCTAGTTATTCATTGAATTCCAGATCTGGATAAATATATTGTCATATTGTTTATATCTTTCTTTTCCATTAGGGTGTTAAAGTTTAATGTACATTTTGCTATTTGATTTGCCTGTAAGTTTGTTAAAAAGGAAATGAAACTAGCCTCTTATGATGTGTTCTTCACAAGCCTGTCTTGGATTAGAGTTATTAGCACTTCTCTAAGTGCTCACAAACTATCACTTCAATAACGAGCCTCATAATTTTGCCAAGAGCTGATAATCAAACTCATGGGCGTCTAGCTTGAAATGTGAGATTCTATCCCTATCAGAATATTAGTTTCTTGAAGACAATAACCTTTTTTGTCTTTAATGCCAAACAGTATCATGCATGATGTAATAGATTTTCAGCAAATATTTGCTGAATGAAATTGTTAAATCCAACTTCTTTCAGAAAACTGGTACAATAGTACCTGTTTTCATTTCCAAAGCATTTCTCTTTGATTTCTCAAAAACCACTGGCAACAATTTAGCTGTCACTTCTTTAAATTTTTTATTATCCAGAAATGGAATTTATTAGTAAGATCAGAGTTTCATACCTGGAAGGAACCCTCAGAGCCAGTATAGGGGGTCATCTCAACCAACTTTTTACATTTTAATGATAGAGTTCTACTGAAGTTAGACTTGCCCAAGACCACACATAGAGATGGTATCAGTGGCAGAATTTGAAGCAGATCCACCAAAACCAGAAGCGTATTTTTTTCACTATTCTACATTGTTCATTTAGGACAACTATCTTATTATTTTCACTTAACTTGAATTTCATTTTGTTCTGATCATTTTATCTCCTTTCCATTTTTAAAAAAACAAATTTTTCTTGATGTTTTTTGTCTTTATATTGCCTAAATTTCTCCTGCTATTTCTTTTACCTTCTTCCAGAGATGTGTCCCATATAACAAAGAATATCTTTAAAAATAAAAAAAAGATGAAAGAAAAAAAATCAGCAAGGCTAAAGGAATACATTGGAAAAAAATCTGAAAATATATGCATTTCACAACTGTGGTCCTCCCATCTCTTCTCTCATTTTTGGTTCCATACCTGCTCTTTGTAATTTTACAGCATTCACTTTTGATTGTTTTGTGATTGTTTCTGTGTACATTTTTGTGGTCGTGTATTATTTTTCTTGGATATCCTGTCCTTCACTCTTTCTCTGCACTTTTTCATGCTTTTCTATATTCATATTTATTGTTTCTTAGCATATAACTTGTACATAATCCTTTTTACATTTATATTACATTACATTCATGTGCCACATCCCTAATGGATGAGCGTCTTTGTTTCCAGTTTCTTCCATAGAAAGTGCTGCTATAAATGCTGCACTATGTATAGGGACTTTTCTTTTTATCAGTGACCTAATTTCTCCTCATTCCGTACATTGTTCTCTTTGGTTGAGAAAATAACAGTAATACTGGACTAGACAAGTACTCTTTCACTGTATCGGTTTTCTTCACCTCCAGCTTAAACAGTGGCCTTTGATTCTTTAGAGATTTTAGTGTTCCATGATTTGCAACATCAAGAGGAGAATATTGGTGTTAAAGAGAGCTCTGTGTGTGTGTGTGTGTGTGTAGAAAACAGGGATGTGCAATTCGCTATCCTTTACCAAATTCTGTCTTAGCTAGTTTTACTAATATACTATGCATTATCCAAGTGTGTGTCATAGGGATTTTACATTAATTGGGTTTTTTTCTTCATCATTTTTAGACCATTCTTTTCTTTTCAGTCTTATGCTTAAACCCTCTCCACAAAACCTAGAATCCAGCTTCACTATCTTACTTGCCGTTCTTTAAATATAGCAGTCCGCCTCAATGCCTCTCCCTTCTCATATCTGCCTCCTTGATCCCCTAATTTCATTCAAGACTTTTAAAATCCCACTTTATGAAGTGTTTCCCGACTGCTGTGCTAATGTTTTCTCATTGAGATAATTTTTAATTTTTCCTTACATGTCCCTTAGGTACATGGTTTGCATTTTGTTTTCCCCATTTGAATGTGAGGTCCATGAGTGCAGGGACTGTGTTATTTGTTTTTATTTGTATTAGTACTTAACACAATGCATGGCACCTAAAAGCACTTTATAAAAGCTTGTTGACTGAATGAGGAATTTCATCTTTAGACCTTTTATTATTCTGGAACTAGATTCAATCAACAGTATATCATCTGCAGACAGTGACATCTGCAAGACCCCATGCACTGTAAGGAATCTCACCTTTATTTGGAACCCGTAGAGGACTTAAACCTTGCCAAAGATAAACCATGAAATGTTTTTAGACTACCAAAATAAAATAATACAGAATAGGTTTTTTTCAGTTTTTTCCTCCAATTCAAGAAGCATTTATCAAGTGCTTGCTGTGTGGTGGTTATGCAGTGGAGCTACAAGAATAAGAAATGGTGGGGGGGAAACTATACTGTGGGATTACAATATTTTCAAAAGTCAGTAAGTAAAACCTATTTACCAAGTATGGTTTTTTGGTTTTTTTTTCTTCTAACTTTTAAATATTAAAAATGAAATGCTAGGTTGTTAATATTTCAATTTTTTATATTCTGGCATTCTATATTTCTTTGATTTCCTAATAAAAATCAAGAAATTTCTTGTAGTTTATATTTTAATAGATTTTGAACATTATCCTGTCTTATTACATTGCCTAGACCTTCTCCCTCTTATTTTTGGAGACCCATATGTACAGTAAATAGGGTGATATAAATTAATTCATTGATAAGCAATATATGCTTTTTTTTGGAGGTGAATTCATTTGCCCAGAGAGCAGTACAGAAACTCACTTTGCTATTCATCACTGAATATTATGTTCAGATATCTACTCTATCAGTAATAAATGAAAGTAGTACTATTTTAATAGTCTACATTCTTCATCTGAAAAGGGGAATTGGATTAGGTGTGGTGTATTGGATATTTGAGAACATGATAGAAAAAAAAGTCTAGAGAATCAAGAGCAGAGCCCAGAGAAGAATCAAGTTGTGAACATGACTGACCTGGCACTTTCCTTGAATTGGAGGTTCCCTGTGAGCTGGACAATTCACTAAAGGGGCCATAGGACCTCTTCAAATCTCAGAGGACTACCATTTGTAACAGTTTTAATACCTATAGGTTCTTTCTAAAAATGGGTTCTTTCAGTAGTCTGTGATAGCACCATTTTAAAAATCCATGAAATGGTATGTTTTCTAATCAGAATATGGTGAGTTAGTAAATTCCTATTTTCCAGAACAAGAAGTTAAGATAGTGAAGTAAGATAAAGACTACTATGGAGGGCATTATTAGATAATGAAAAGCACTTGGGAAGAATATATGAACTTGAATTCCAGCCATACATTAGCCATGTAGACTTGGGCAGTTTACAGAATTATTTTGGATCTCAATTTCCTCATCTGCATAATGATTGAGTTGGGCTAGAATTCAGGGGTAAGGAACCTGCCACCTCAAGGCCATATGTGGCCCTTAGATTCTTAGGGGTAGTAGCCCTTTGACTGAATCCAAATTTCACAGAACAAATCCCCTTTAAAAAAAAAAAGGTTTGTTCTGTAAAACTTGGACTCAGTCAAAAGGCCATATCCAAGGACCTAGAAGGTCGCGTGGTCTTGCGACCACCCCTTGTCACTAGATGATATCTAAAGTCTTTTGTAGTTCTAAATTATGACAATTCTAGATTAACTCTGCAAGGAAGGTTGAAGTAGTTGGTAGTACTTAAACGTTGCAAAAATATCAGGACATAGATAAGTTAATGAAAATATTGAGTTCTTGAATGTGTGAAAAGCTCAAATGGAAACTGCTTAAGTCATTGCTAGTAGGTAGTTTTGTAAGAAGCCCATTTTTCTGTTGATTGTTCTGTTCATCACTTTTATGAGAGGCAAATAAGACAAAATTTAATGAAAGAAAGCACCTTTCAGGTATAGCTTTGTGTCAGAACAAATTCAGTGTCTAAACTTCTGTAAAATATATCATAGTTGATCAAAATGTAAACAGTTGGGAAAACAGGGTTGAAAACCCTAAGACCCCAAGAAAAGATGGTTATGTTCAACATTCTGTTTACTAATGTAGAAATGTAGAACATATTAGAAGAAAGGCCTTTTTAAATTTTAAAAAGAGTAGAATTGAAGCATGGTACCCCAAAGAGTTAATACTTGTAACAGTCACCCGAAATTCCCCTTTCCCTCTACCCTTCAAAGAGAAAATATATTAAACTACTTATCTGTGTACTTAGCTATATTGTTATTATATTTCATTGTTATAAAGCATCAAAAGAGTAAACCTTCAGTAATGTCTTGCAGGGTTTAGGTATAGCATTTGGTTTTTTCAAATTAAATTAATTTTAAAAGTATAAATCCTCTCATTTTGAATCTTGACTTTGTTCGTTAGCTTCTTGTGTTCTCTTGGACTTGAGAGATTATACAGCCTTCAAACTATTCCTTAGCTTAAGAATTTCACAGTACTCACTATGTAGTCTCAATCATGTTTTTTCTCCCCTCCTATTACATATCCTTGTGTTTTGCTCATGACTTTTGAGGACAGAATGAGGACAGAAGTGAATATAATAAATTTTTTATTTCTTAAACCACAGAACAGAGTGTGGCAGAGAGACCAACGAGATATGCGGGCAATCCAACCTGATGCAGGATATTATAATGATGTAAGTATCAATTTGTCAAAATCACATAAGAAAGCATACTTTTTTGGAAAGTTTTGATGAACAGATACTCTGAGCTCTGAAAGTACCCTAAAAAATAATGTTTCTCACTGGTCTGCCATTCTTGAGACCAGTTAGGAACTGTGCCCAAAGGTTTACAAAACTATATGTCCTTTGATCCAGCAATACCACTACTAGGTCTGTGTCCCAAAGAGATTAAAAAAAACAATGGGAAAAGGCAGAACCTATTTACACAAAATTATTTATAGCAGCTCTTTTTGTAGTGGCAAAGAATTGGAAATTGAGGGGCTGCCTATCCATTGGGGAATGACTGAACAAGTTGTGGTATGTGACTGTAATGGGATATTGCTGTGCCTTAAGAATGATGAGCAGGGGAGTATCAGAGAAACCTGAAAAGATTTCTATGAACTGGTGAAAGTACAAGGGAGCAGAACCAGTAAGACACTGTACATAGTAACAGCGATGTGCAGTGATCAACTGAATGACTCAGCTGTTACCTTTCTCAGCAATACGGTGATCCAAGGCAGTTATTCTAATGTCTCATGAGGAACAATGCTATCCACCTCCAGAGAATGAACTGATGGTGACTGAATGTTGATTGAGGCATACTATTTTTTTTTTTACTTCCTGTATTTTTCCCATGGTTTGTTTTTTCTTTTTGGTCTTATTTTACAAGATGACTAATATGTAATGTTTTGCATAATTGAACATGTATAATTTGCATCAAATTGCTTACTATTTCAGGAAGGGAGAAAGAAAACTTGGAACTCAAAATTTTGAAAAAATGAGTGTTAAAAATTGTATTTGCATGTAACTGGGGAAAAATAATACTATTTTTAAAAATAATGCTATTTTTAAAAATAATGTATTTCAAGTATTCTTAAGAAAGTGTCAAAGATATAGTTATTCCATGTCATAGCTTATCATGAAAGGACCAAATGGTGTTTCAAGAGATATGTAATATGAAATATTGAAATTTGAAAGAGGATTAAATGATTCTTTCATTCATTTATTTGTGTGTGTGTGTGTATAGGATTAAATAAGATTGAGATATTTTAATTTTTTTACCATTAATATGTGTATTATTGTTGAATTTTATGCCTTTATTTCTTTATCTGTTTAACTTCTAATTCTAGAGGTTGTTTGTTGTATTATATAGAGCATTTTGTAAAGCCTTATGCTCTGCAAAAATGCTTTAAAGAAAAATAGTGAAGATTACTATTATTGGTACTCCATTTGCTAGAGTTGTTTTGCATATTTTATTCCATATTCTTTTTTTTTTCTTTCTTGTAGCTGGTTCCACCTATAGGAATGCTGAATAATCCTATGAATGCAGTAACTACCAAATTTGTTCGGACATCTACCAATAAAGTTAAATGTCCAGTATTTGTTGTTAGAGTAAGTATTATTTTAGGTTTTGGGGGACTGATCTTAATTTGTACATTCCAAATTATAATACAGTTTTTTTTTAAATGAGGAAACTGCTCATTATAAAAAACTTTAAAATGTATTCCTGAGGCTCTGGGTCTGCTTAACTTCTTTATTACATATTTATTGCCCTTTCTACTGAGCTGCTACTTTAGAATGGTTATCATTAAATTATAAGTTTACAGATAAATCATTAGAAGTCAAAATTAGTGAATTGCCTTGCTAGGAGGGAAGGATCATGAATTATTCCATCTTTATCTGCTTATTTTGCATTGTAGGATATATGTTCCTTTCTGACTTCTTTCTTGATGTTGGTGGGATATGTGTGAGTCAGGTACTGTTACTTGTGTTACCAGGCCTCAGACTTTACCTTCATGAGCATTTTAGTTATTTGGCTGTGAAATATCTGGTGGTCTTGATTATCTGGTATGATTGTGTACCTTGGAGTATGTAAGGAAAATGTCTCCATATATGAACAGTAACACAAAAAGCTTAGTTATGCTGAAGACTTTCCTTGGCGTGTTGATTTGTCTTTTTTGCCCACAAAAAGGATAGGAAGAGGATTCATTTACTTGTGTGTTGTGTTGCCTAAAATGATGAAATACAGGACGCTTACAGTAAAAGAATAGGTCAAAAGGGGGAGTCAGTGCTTTTTCAGTATTGAATGATCAAAGAGTTGGCAATAAAATGCAACAAGAGTGTCAAGAATCAGAACTACTGGTGAGAAAAAGGAATAGTCACAACAATAAGAAGAGAAATACTAATTAAGTGAAGAGGAAAACTAATTAATAGGCTGGGGAAGGTTAATTCAAGGACATACTATTGTACATATTTCATCCCTTTGGAGAGTCTGTATAGACCGAAAAAATACCAATTTAAAAAGTCCTGTTGTTGGGACAGAGTAAACACTATGTCTGTGATATGGTTTAAGAAAATATTCTTTTTTTTAAGAGAGAAAAGGAAAAAAAAATCTGGTGATTAATGGTTAAATTTAAGCTGCATAAATTATTTTGCTATTCCTGAAAAATCTGATCTCCTGACTGTGCTAGATAACTCAGTTGCTTCTCTAGTCACCATTTCTATTGTTTCTTTACCAAAGCAGGATGTTATACTACTCATCTAATAGTAACTCATCATGAATGTACATTACATGGGCTTAGAAAGACTTTCCTGAGAATTATGGGCTTGATTAAATTTTGAGTGAATTTATAAATTAACATGATTTATGATTTTAGTATAATTTAACAAATCAGCACTTTCATAATACATGCCTTTTCATACTGCCCTCTTAATGTTTCTTCTCAAATTGGGTTACCAGTAATTATAGAAAATTGTTTTCATATAACTCTTTGAATTTTCTGGGTACTAACCAAGTAAGAACAAGCTGTCATACTACTTTTTGCATTTATTTCTTGGAAGATAGGCTCTTTATTGGGACTGGTGTATTTTATATAAGCTTATAGGTAACTTGTGAAATATGATCTTTATATCCTGTTTGTAGATATACAGTGCACAGGTGATTTTAAATATAATGTTGTGAAATTCATATTTAAAATATTTCCCTGATTTCTATCCAGTGCATCAGAACTGTTAAATGAATAGAATAAAACAGTGTTCTTTAACCTAATTTCATATATGGAGGAGGTATTTTGAGCAAAAGCCAAGATTTTCTATTTATATCT
Source organism: Potorous gilbertii (assembly GCA_028658325.1). Lineage (NCBI taxonomy): Eukaryota > Metazoa > Chordata > Mammalia > Diprotodontia > Potoroidae > Potorous > Potorous gilbertii. The sequence continues at coordinate 264,717,046 of CM053771.1, read as the reverse complement.
TTTACTTGGGAAAGAATGTAAAAAAGTTGAAGCATTCATGAAGCAGTGATAGTTTGGGGAACTCTGACTTCTTTTAACATATTTCTTTCATTTTTTTTCTTTCTCTTCCCCAGTGGACTCCTGAAGGGAGACGGTTGGTTACTGGGGCTTCCAGTGGAGAGTTTACCCTGTGGAATGGACTCACTTTCAATTTTGAAACAATATTACAGGTAACTGTGTTCATCAGATGGTGATCTCATTCTCTTGGACTATAAAGGATGCAAAGTGTTCTCTCATTTTACATAATTTTAAAAGATAGATCAAGATTAATTGTTGTTGTAACACAGAATCACAGAATGTGCTCCTTTAGATCTTGTAGATCAGATAAACCTTGAAGAAGTACCTGACAAATATTTTGTGATTCCACAGGCTCACGATAGCCCAGTGAGGGCCATGACCTGGTCACACAATGACATGTGGATGCTGACAGCAGACCACGGGGGATATGTGAAATACTGGCAGTCCAACATGAACAACGTCAAGATGTTCCAGGCACATAAGGAGGCGATTAGAGAGGCCAGGTTTATACACAATATACCATTTTCTGTAGTTCCTATTGTCATGGTTAGACTGATCTCTAAATGTATGCTGGGTGCAGAGATGCATGGGCTCTGTCAGATTCTGGGAAACTTTGTGCACCCTAGAAACACAGTATTTTCCTTTGTTTCCACATACTCAACATTTTGCTGGCACCTTTCTGAAGTAATATTGTCCCAGTATCCGCCTCTGCAATATGTTAGAGATGTATTGTCTGCCACATTTTGCACTGGTATTCTTTTCTTCATATATTTGGTTTACAATGTATTTAAGTTATTCCTTTTTGATGCTCATTGTGTAAGACAAGAATATTTCAATCCAAATAAAGAATTCAGACTTTAATAATCCAAGTGAATAAAATATAAAGCCTACAGAAATAAAACACCTACATAGTTCTCACAAATACAAGAAAAAAGCTTAAGTGAAGAACTGGTTGGCTTGGTTATTCCAAGACTTCAGATAAGAAGTATTAGTACTAAAAACCCTTACAGATAAACTCTGTGGTTGTGAAAAACATTAAAGGATTAATGAATGGGTTCTTCAAACTTTGAAATTGTAAGCAAGCAAATCATGATGAGAAGACTGTAGGACATTTCTCCTGGTTCACTGTTGATACATCAGTTATGAAAGTGTATTTTTTTAAAATAGAATTTAAAGTGATATTTTCAGCAAGCTGTTAAATATAATCTTTCAGTATGTACAGTAAAACTGAAGAAATGTTTCATATCTGAATCTGAAGAATTGCTGCAGCCTCAGAATAAAGCTATGCGGCATTCCTTTAGGTTGGTGCGGCCCCTGTGTGGTAGAAGGTTGACATTGTTACAAAAACACCACCCACGGCAATCACTCTTCTTCCTTTTGTGTCTTATGGAGTAGTCAGATAAATGTACTTGTGCTTAACTGTCTGGTTTAGTGTCATCCATACACTGAATTGCCACATCAGTTCCCCTTAGTTATAACAGTGATGCTTTGGAAATAAATTAGTGAAATTTGGTAACCTTTAACTGCACTGAAAAGGAAATGACTGCTTTTCATTTGCAGGAGTTAGTTGGACATTAATCACAATTCCTATTTCCCTGTAGTTACACCATAGGAAAAGGGCTTTCTAGGATGGAAATGGGGAAATCTTCATACAAACATTTTCAAATGAATTAGAAACATTTTACATAGGACTGTTTAGCAAACACTATACAACTGTCTTCCTACTTCTACTTATATTTTTTCCATAAAGATGTACTGAGCATTGTTCCTATGTGTTTCACAGTGGCATGTTTTCAGAAATAATGCCAACTATATAATTAATTTAGTTCAGCTGTTCTTCAGTTTCTCTTTGTGTCTTTCTGTGTGTTACTCCTGACCCTCACTTCCTACTCCACCTCCCATCCCTTCCCCCCCACTTTTTTTTTGCCGGCATCAAAGGACAAAACTATATTTAGGGAACATATGCAGAATGAGTGTAAAGAGTAAATTGTTACGTCATTATTTAAAATACATTCTCAGAATAGAGGATTGAGTACTAGCAAGCAGGAATAAATACTCTGCTGAATTCATCTTTTGATGAAATTCAACTGGAACCATTCTCCAACGGCACCATTGTTGGATACTTTCCCTTTCATCCTGTTTGTAACGCCATACAGTATTTTATTTTGCCCTGTCTGAGAAGCACAGATAATCTGTTAAATGCTGACTTCTTTCCCCTGCTGTGTGTCTTCATGTAACAGTTTCTCACCCACGGATAATAAATTTGCTACATGCTCTGATGACGGAACTGTTAGAATCTGGGACTTTCTACGTTGCCATGAGGAAAGAATTCTTCGAGGTATGTGTATCAACAGTACTGATTGGAATTATTTAAATAGGGAAGACACTTTTAGCTAAGTAATCACAATACAACAGTACCAACTCTTCTCCATTCTATCTTTAAATCCTTAGGCATAATCTTTAAAGAAAGCAGAACTTTGAGTGACCCACAATTGTTTTTAAAGTCCCACTTCCCAGATTTCTAGTATTTTTCCCTTAAAGTTAGTTTGGTCATGGAGTTGAGTATAAGTATGTTTTCACATTAGTTGCCTTTGTATATTCCTCTTATGAAGGGGATCTGATTCCTTCCTGTTTCTTACTTTGGGTGCATTTTTATTATTAATAAACACTGAATATCAACATGCTGATGACATTTTTTTCAGATTGCTCACATCCTCATGGCAAAAACTTTTAGAACTATTCTCACAAATTTTATTGCTTGACAAGTTACAAGTTCCATTAGCTATACTTTTGTTTGTATTGATGCATAAATTACAGCAATTAGTTTTTCCATGAACCACATTTGGGCTCACGCATTCCTCAACTTTGCTCAGTAGTCACTCCTAAGTAATAGAGAACCCTCTTTAAATGATAGCTTGTATGAATTACTCTTTTATTTCTGCAATTCCATAATGCTTAGTCAAGCATTATATAGAGAACAAAGAGGAAGGGGTAACATTATTAATAAAGGTAAAATTAAAGATGAAACTTTTTTCACTGCATTCTGTATCTTGTAATAGACAGCCACACACATTTACACACAGAAACATGAACTGGAACATATAAGCTATATCTTGTACTAGTTGGTTATAACTCTGGTCCAGAAGTTTTATTTTTTAAGAATATGGCCTGAACCTACACTGTTTTGATCATGGTCAATAAAAGTACTTCTGCAGTCTTAACTCCTGATTCCAGTATATTACAGACTTAAAAGCTTTCCACTTATACATACAATCATGGATAAATAAAAAAAGACTGGGCTACAGAAATTGGTGTTAAGGATTTTCATTTCTGTTCATACTTAACAACATTAGTATAACTAACTCCCTTGTGAATAGTTAAAAGATAGGTCCAGCAGTTCCCTTTGTGTATTCCTCATAACAGTTTGAACAAGGGAGAAAGAAAGATATTGTTCCTTTGTATCACTAAAATTGTTAGATTTTACTTTATCTTATTTACAAAATAATAATTCTATAGCTAGGGTGAGATAATATCTTCAACTTATATATTGTATATACACTATTAAGATTGCATAATTGTGAAAGTTTTTGACAGAAAATTAATTTTAGACATTATCTAAAAAAATTGTGCTCATTTTGGCTTATATATGACTTGTTTAAAGTCACCAAAGTAATTCCTTACTTATGCAGTATGATGATGGAAAGTATGCTGCATTTGGATTTGTAAGGCTCAGATTCAGATCTCAACTTTGCTGTTTAACTGACAAATCACTTACCTTCTTCTCTGTTTCGTCACCTGTAAAATGAAAGAATTGACTGGCTGGCCCCTGAGAGCCTTTTGAGCTCCAGATCCAAGACTGTCAGGTCATATTAGCTGGGAATAGAACCCAAATCTGACTGAAAAGTTTTTCCTTTTTGGGGGGATGAAGGTTGTTCCCTCCCATCTTTTTTCTTTGTCAGTAGAGCTCTTAACTCTTAAGTACAGAAGTTTAAATGAAACACAAGTTTTTCCTGTAGTTACGGTTAGGAGAAAATGGGAATGATTTTTCCTTTGAGTGAAACTTGGAATATAAAACTAGTTTTGCTTTCACTGAGGAATAGAACAGCAGGTGAGAATGGTGTTACTTTTTTTGGACTACACTTAATGAACTTCATCATTGGAGAGAATGGCATGTTGCCATTCATAAATGCAAATCAGCAACTAGTCTGTGAGTTAGAATCTTAAAAGTTGCTTCTGACACTGAAAGGATGAGGACCTAGGGTATGTATCAGGCAGGGCTTGAACTCAGGTCTTTCTGATTCCAATCTGGCACCCTAAACACTATTCCATTCTGCCTTTAATAGGGCTATATATTTTCTTAAAAGAAGACTGACTGCTGTAAAATCTTCTTTTCATCCAACATCTTCAGTTGATTTTTCTACAAGTTTGACCCACAAAATAGAGGAGGTTATAAGTGTTACTCAGAAATTACATTTTTGAGATTTTGTTATTTTCATTTCTTTCATCCCTTCATTCCTAATTTTATTACCATGAACATTTAGAAATTGATTAAAAGTTAAGAACTATAGTTCTGAAGAGATTTTACTTCTAGTGATGGTTTTATGATTTATACTGTTATGCCCAGTAGATTATATTACATGATGAAATCAAGGTTGTAAGGGTTTCCAATTCCAAAGGTTTGGGAAATCAACTTTTTACTTTACCTAGTGTCCAAGTAACCTGTACTGGTTTTATAATAACATCTTCTATACCGTATGTTACCATGTTTATATTTGAATGTCATGGTTTATAGTCCCTAGCTTTAGATTTGTTGGGACTCTGCACTGCTGACATTGACTTTCATTGGGACACACAGTTTCATGTTGATTTTTTTTTTTGTGTCCTTCTCGAATTCAGCTTGTGCTGATGCAGAAGGAAAGTAAATTATAGAGGAGAAAATCTTTATTATTTTTCAGGCTTTTGTATTAATGTAGGCCTCTAAGAAAGAAAAGAAGACATTATAATTTCTGACACATGAAGTGCCTGGGTTGATTCCTATGCAGGCAAAAATGATTTGAAAAAAGAAAAATTTGTTGAATCATTTCACTTACAAAATGGTACATGGTATCATAAATCAGCTCACTGCTCAGTCACGCAAATCATATTCATTTAATACACATTTATCACTCTGTTTTAAAATAATTAATACTGAGGAGAGAATGATATCAATAATTATTTTGAAAAGTAACCATTTGGAAAACTTGAGTATTAAAGAACCCTTAGCTTGTTCCTCAATTATGTATTTGATTCTTACTTAAGTATACTTTTACCTTAGTAAATTACATCAGACCTCTTTATGCAGCCAATATTTATTAGCATTTTGCTTTCTGTTAATTGCTTAATAGAGTTCAGAATTATTATAAAGAGAGTCCTTGTCTTCAATGAGTTTTTAGTAGTTGAATAGAGGTAAATAGTACATCTATCCCTCAGTACTTAAATGATAATTACTATGTGAGTGGGTACAGACTACATGATGTATGGGTACAAATATCAACCCTTAAGTTCATCAGTTTTTTATTTGAGGCGAACAGTAGAAAGGATGGAAGAAACAATGTGGAATCTACAGAAAATAACTGAAACATCTATAAATTAGCGGAGTTATTAATCTTGTATACCTTTTTGAATCTGAATATCACATTTGTAAAAGAAACTTTGTAATATAGAAACGTTCAAGGTATATAGAACATAGAATTATTGAATTTTATGTGTGTAAATTAATTTTGTTGATCAAATATCTGAGTAAATTTGTAAATTTGTTGATTACTTTGGCATAACATGAAATAAGGTCATTTGCTTTATGAACCAAATATATGGCATGAGTGCTTAATAAATATTGTTTAATTTAAATTAAGTCTAAAATAGATCTATCACTAGGAAGCTAAATTTTATACTCTTTTTATTTTGTATTCAGTGAGAAATTTAGGAAGAAATCTGGAAGGTTTATTTTTTTCTTAATCTAAGCTGACAATATTTCTTCCTGAAACACTTTCAAATGAATTCCATATTAAAATTGTTGTTTATTCCATGAAAATAAACTTCAATTTCTAGCCTTGACTTCAGTCTTAGATACAACTACTTTAGAGCTAAAGTGTAGATGTATATAATTTGGAAGATGTTTTAAGTGAGGGCATAACCACATTGGAAAATGCTGAGTTCTGCCTGAAATTCATTACTGATTATTTTGTGACCTCATTAATTGCATATTTTCTGCTTCTGGCCTGATTTCTCCCTTTAATTATATAGAAAAGGAATTAACAAGCCCCTTTCCATATGGGAAACCAATAAAAATTATTATTAGTATTTTGTTTGCTTTCATATAAATAGATGCTTCTAATATATTTGGAAAGTTTTCTTAAATCCCATGTATCTTTTAAACTCATTGATTTGTTAACATTTTTTATTAGTTTTGTGGAGAGAAATTTAAGATTACCTCCTACACAGATCACTAGGTATTCTGAATTTGTATGTTCAGAAATAATCAGACTTTACTTTATTATGGACTTTATTTTGGCCTTTACTGTTTTATAATTGGTTGAATACCAGTCAAGGAAAGCACACCTTGGAGAAGAGGGTATATTGTGTTGCTCTTTTGATGTTTTCATTTGGCTGTTACATTTTTCTGTGCCAAATAAATGAAGTGGGGAATTTTGCTTTTTATCCTTTTCCTTACAATAAAAATATTCAATATTTTGTTTTCATGTTTCTCAAAATACACAGTATTTTTGGAAGTTTACTTTCTATCTCATGTATGCACAAAAACTAAACTACCAATGCACATTCTGCTTAACTCAGCCATTCTTGCTCCTGGATGTGTGACCTGCTAAAAAAGCATTCTAATTTTAGATGAGTGAGAACTAAAAATATATTTAAGAATTACCCTGATAAAACTTACCTTGTTATTTTAATATGAAGTAAAATAGCTGATATTTATGGGGAATAAATGGTAGATATTGGGTAGCTCATTTTTAAAAATCTTCTTTCATAGAATATTCCTCAGAAATAGAATATTGCATAATGTAAAGCACTCCTGAAGGGAAAGCTACCTTTTTCTCTTTCAGATTTTCAGAAAAGTTTTTTAATTCAGTTTTTAAAAGGTCACCTAAATTTTAGCCTGGGCAATTTGCCATTGTTCTCACTTTTTTAGTTTTGGAGTATTTTACGTGTAGAATAATTGAGTGAATTACTTTCATATTTGAAGATCCCCTGGTGTTTTCTAGCTAATTTTTCTGAAAATGCTAGTGCAACCCAGTCTTGGGTGAGTTTTAGTAGGATGGACTTAGGGCTGACTTACCCTAAATACTGGGACTATTCTTTTCCATGTAACTGCCTCTTTCCTGTCTTTGTACATTTCTCTTTCTGTCCTTAGAAATTGACAACACAATGTGGAACTCACCTTCTGAACCCTTCCACATCAACCAAACTACTACTGTTGTTGTTGGTATCAATTCAGTTTAATAAATAGTGCCCATTGTATGCATTGCAGTCTACTTGGACCCAGTACAATTATCTGAAATTTCTAGAGCTTTTTATGTAACATGGCTTTCTTTTCTGATTCCTCTCTTCTTTTTCATAAGTAAGTAGTGATATTTTTAAAGACCTGCTCCTTACTACTATATTCACAATTGCCTCCATTTCCCCTTCTTTCTCATTTATTTTTAGCATTGCACTTGGGAGCTTGTACTTTGGTGTTGTAGAGCAGAAATTCATGTCTTTAGGTGTACTGTTGAATAGAGTAGGATAGAGAGTTGCCTTTGAAGCCAGAAAAACCTGAGTTTGGGGCCCATCTCTGGCTCTACACACTGTTTGACCCTGGGCAAGTTTCTTAACAGTTTTCTAAGCACCTCTTTCTAAGAATCTAAATTTTCAGGTAGATGTGCTGCATTGGTAAAAGGGAGTTTTCCTTACCTGGATTTCACTATACTTAATGAAATCACAGGTCCATTCCCAGTCTCTGCACCGTAGAATTCAGAATGTGTCTAATGTAATATGGAACCCGTGTGTAATCTTTGAGGCATCAAAGAGAAACACAAGTGATGCCAGAAGACTGAATATGGAAATTCTACCTGACATTTCAAAAAAGGTGAAAAGATGGAATCTGCAAACTAATGAGCAAGACATAGATTTCTGTCATTAAACAAGACAATTTAGGTATAACTCGAAAGAGAAGAGAACATTTAGTATCCATTTGGGTTTATTAGACCCAAATAAAGCAAATCCTATCAAAACAACATTTCTTAAACATTTCCTATGTGCTAAGCATTCAGAATATCTAGGCAAAAACACCTGAATAGTCCTTATCCTCAAATAACTCACATTGTGTAGAGAGAGACTGTACTGTGACATTTACAGGACAAATTCATGCAAAATAAATTGGGTTATTGGTTTCATGTAGGAAATTGTATTTGAGCTGAGCTTTAAAAGCTCAAGCTTTTTTTTACTTAAAGGAAACCAGGGGCCATAAGAGGTTGACATAAGAATGGGAAACATTTTAGGCATAGTTGGACAGCCTTTGCAAAGGCAGAGAGATGGGATATGTGGTTTCACATGTGAAGAACATCCAGAAAGCAAATTTGGCTGGACCATAAAGTTCATGGAGTGTGGGGGATGGAAAGTAATGTGTAAGAAGGAAAAGTGAGGTTAAGTAGGTTATGAAGAACTGTAAATGCAAGACAAATTTGTATTTGAGTTTATTGGGTTCCAAGGCACAATAAGATACTTAAATAAAAAAATGTGGCTTCAGAACAATGCCTGCACTTTTAGCAGAGTAATCTTTACTGAAAGAAGCTCAATGATATGATCTTAGTTATTTATACTAATTCTTTTTTATTATATTTTCTGTAATTTTGTTATTTTCCAATTTCTACTGCACAATATTTTCCTTTTAATTGATTTATCTTTATATCTCCTAAGTCCTTTGCACATATCTAGCTATTGTCACCTTTGTCTTTTGATTTTTTTTTTTTGTTCTCCCAATAAAATTCCTAGTCCTTCACCACCCTATAGGTATTGAGAATTTTTTCTCATTTTTGGCACATTTATATAGAGATACCTATTTTCCTTTAGAAATGTATTTACTTCATTTTGGAAGTAAGATGGCATTTACCAATTTTTAGTACTGCTACATTTTTATTTTAGTAATTAAACCATATTTAAATGACACATTGTTTAGTTTTAATCATAGTGTTATTAATAAGTATCAGAATCCCATATCACTAAGATTCATTTTTAAAATTGGTCAGTTAACCTTACAATAAAAAGTAAAACTTGTATAAATGTCAACCACAGGCTGTGGGTTAGACTATAGCTTCATGTAATTTTCACTTTTGTATATTTGAGTAAATTTTTGTCAGTATGTAGACGTACTCTTAAGTCTGCTTTTCACTTTATCATATAAAGTTCCATTGCATTTCTTTGCTGCCATTTGTTTAGACATTCATGAGCTATTTCTAGTTTTTCCACTTTTCCATGTCACAGAACTATGAGCCTTTTGTTCAAATAAATAATCATTTCTCTTCAGTTGTATTCAGAAAAGTGGGATTATTGGCTTTTATTTATTTATTTATCTGTCTCCCATTTTATGTTGCTATTTCAAAAACTCATTTAAAATAGTCCACTTAAAAATTGGGAACTATTAGTCTTCTAGACTCAGTTATAAATCCACTTGTCATTTAGTGTCCATACTTAAAGTTTTATTCTACTCTTTAATCAAGTACAGGTACCTAGAATAACATTTTTTAGTGTTCACTGAAGTTTCTTATATATTTATTTTTTAGTTTTTAATATGTTATTTAGATTTTACTTCACAGACATTTGTGCAATTGGTTAGCAGTTATAGTAGTTACATGGAATACTTGTTACCCAGATTCCAAATTTATCAAAGATATGATTTTACCCTTTTGTGTTGGCAGCACTTTATCATCATACACTTTATTTCACAGAATGCTACACCAGTATCTTTGTCAAATTTAACTTTCAAATATTGGACATAGTTTTCCCAAAAATAGTTTCTAAATCCTTTAGCAAAGGTAAAGAAGGCAAATGCAGGCTTCATTAACATTTAGCAGTTTTTGTTGAAACTTGTTTTTGGAGTGGAGCTGGGGGAGGGGTGGTTGGGTTTTGAACTGATGATTACAATTATGTAGACAAGCTTCTTTTACTAGGGTTTGTTGGTGATATAGTTTCCTGGGACACCAAGTGGCACCAAGTTAAAGTTAAATGACTTTCCTAAGGTCACAGAGTCATTGTGTTGGAGATGGAACTTGAACCCAGTGCTCTCTGTGTGACCCTCCTCAGGTGAAAACATAAATCTAAAGAAATTGCAAGGCTTGAAGCTTAGCTCATTCAGTGCTTACATAAGCGTTATTGAGATTCCATGAAAGTGTGATCAAGTTTATCTACAGTTGTGGACTAGGGCTTAACATGCACAAGACTGTCAAGAAATAGAAGCCTATCTTTCTGTGACACTTTCTATGAGGCATGGCCACTGGTCAGTATGAAGAGGAAGAGGACTGAGAGATTTGGCCCACTCATATAATAAATGATCTGAATAGTTGAGATTTAACTACTTAATTAGGAAAGAGGCTTGAGGCTGTCAATTCTTTTCTGATTACTCAGCTCATAAACTCCTTGGGAGCAGGGTCTACACAGATTATAAAACATCTAGCATGGCACTTGTTGCCACATAAATACTTAGAAGTATTTTGTTGTATTAAGTATTTTTGGTTTCTTAATGTTTTAAAATCATTTGCTAAAGCAAACATCTTTCAAATATAAATTCAGTGAAGAATTGTCTGGAAGGAAGCCTGGTAATCTCACCTTAAAATTAATAAAATTGTTCACTTAATTTTGAATTAATTGATTTTAACATTTAATTTCTTAATTTTAGAATGGGCAAACTGGTGTTAAAATTTTCTATACTTCTTTCCTCACGTAAGGAGGCGTCTGAAGGAAAACATATTGAAAATTTGACTGAGAAACCCTATGGAAAACAACATTAGTAAAGTGCCCTTGCAGTGGCAGATAATTGTAAAACTTAAGTTAGTTTGGTTTTTGGAAGGGCAGTTGTTGCCAGTCCAGGGTCAGAGTATCAAGGACATGATGGAATTTGCTGCACTCAATTATAGTGGGAATTTATGGTGAGTCCTTGATCCAAAGAATATTATTCAGATTTAACACTGATTGTAAGAATATATATGTACCTGTCAGAATTCAAACCTTGGAAGAGATTTATAACCAAGTCAGTAGAGATGACATACTTTCTTAGGTTTCTGTCAGTCTGATAAAAAGTGAAATGAAAATATGTATACTTTTAATTCATTTTGCTTGCTTACATTATCCACTCTTAATCTGTGTAGCTATCTATAATATAGGCTAAATCTCTTTCTGAGATTAGTCTAGATATTTATTGTCATTATCAACTCTTTATTGTTTAAAAACATACAAAACACTTCTCAAACATTCCTAGAAACTGAAGGATTAAAACTTTAGATTCTCATAGTTGACATATATATTGTTTTTTATACACTGAGGAAAATACTTCCTGCAGGTTTAGTGTTATAATAGTGTAGGCACATTTAGCTATGGAACATATGACACTTAAGTTTTCTTACGTGTGATTTGCACTTGAAAATAATTACCTGTAAAGATTTCTTACTTGTTACCTTTTATACATGAGAAGATAGTCCATATTTTCTTATAATTTCCCAAAATTTTGTACTGCTTAATATGTCTACAGGCAATTGAAAATATTATCCTTAATTCCATTTTCCTTCAACTGTATGCAAGAGAGTTATTGTAGTCCCAAGAATTAAGATGTTTTTGTTCACTCATCTTTGCTAAAACTAAGACCTGGGTAGCTCATCTTCTTATAATGGATGGTCTTTCTAGTGTATTTTTACCTTAATTGCCTATTAGGATTTTCAGTAATACTGTTATCAGTAATACCTTTTACCTAATACCTCTTTGTCCTAACAGTGCAGTAGTCTCTATCAAAATAGTCTTGAAATGAAAACAAAACCAACAAGTGTCACTCTAGAATACTTTGATAAGCTCTGCTATTTATAGTTTTCTGCTGTTCCTTAACCACACAGTTTTTGTTTTAAAATGTTTATTATTGTTTAGATGCAATCTGCTTGTAACTGTAAGTGAAGTTCAGGAAGTAGAAATTAAGAGTTTAGTTACCATTATATGTCCTCTGTACATGAATATGAAAATAACACAGAAGTGGAACCACATTTACTTGGTATTACTTCATCTCCTCCCCTAAGACAAGACTGAGAACGTATCAGCATCCCTTGTGGCTATTTTCATGTTGGCTTGAGGAAATAGTTGAAAGTTCAAACTAGCTTATTTGAGATTTGTTGGATTAATTTCTGGTGATCATATGGTCATTAAAGAAGTTGTACCTCTTAGTACTGGACCTTTGTTAGCATTTATAGTGAGGGTTATTACTTAATAGTAGACAATAGCCAACTAGTAATTTTGTTTTTAGCCTTTGTGCAGACTATTAAGTAAATTTAATATTACGTATTTCTCTTGATCTTAGACAACTTTTAAGAGTAATATCTATTTTTAATAGAATTTTACGTTTTACTTAAACGAATTAATGATTCCTGGAGAGGATCATCTCTTTTTCTTATAAATGACAGGTGAACAATGCCCAGCATTTCAAGAGTTAGCAAAGATTATGTTATATTATCTCATTATATTATACAAATGCTAATTTAATTTATAACATCTTAAATTATTTTGAATTTTATTCAAAAAATGTTTCTCTGAATAACATACATTATAATATTAAGATTAGTTCTGGTGAGTATAGATAACTCAAAAGCTAGGAAGTTACTGCTTTTAAATTAGAAAATAGATATACCATGTGCCAGTCACTGCTTACCACTTGAAAGAAAATTTTAAATTTATAATTTATAACAAAACTGTTCATTGCTAATTTCCAAACTGGCTGTCTTTGTCAAGACATTTTCTTCATCCACATGTATATGTTATGTTCATATGGCATGTCCATTGAAAGCTTGTCTCCTCAATACTACATTGTAGTCTAATTTCCTTCTTAATCCTTGATACCTGATTTTTGTGGCTAAATTTTTAGATCAAAGTTACATGATATGTACTATTCAAGTATTTTGTTTTTATTGTGACTGAAAGAATTTCCACTTACGTCCTACTTGTACACCTCTTGTGTCATGGAGGAAGTCCATGGATTCTTGAAAGCTATGCTAATGGAAGGGGTGCTCTAACAGATCCCTACAAAGGAAAACTTAAGGCTCCAAACAGCAGATTATTTCTGTCTTCCATATACTATTCCATACATTTTCACTACCAGTTTGACATAATAAATTTTCTGTAACAGTTCATGAAGTCTACAAAGGCCCCAGAAGGATTTTTATTTTTGTTGTTAATTGAATCACTACATTCAAAATTATGGTTCCTTGAAATCTTTAAACTAAAATAGTACTTTTGATGGGTGGCAATTAATGAAAGAAATGGAAATATTTACCTCATTGTGCAAATTATCTCATAGGCAGCCAGCCACAGTTTGCACATGTTGTCCTGACATTTCCTTTTTGCCTTGAAATACAACATGGAGAGCAAAACAAATTTTCCTCCTTTGAAATCTCTTTATGATACTTGAAATTTATCAGTTTTCAGTAATAATTCATAGATTCGATGACCTCTTCCTTAGACACTAGATTGAATCACCCAATTATATTTTACATCTCTCTTCCCCATAAAAAAAGTAATGGCAACTTACAATGAACTAGAAGCTGGGGCAAACAAGTTTCATTATTTAAAATTTGATCTAATCCATCTTGCTGAAGAAGTTAGTTTATTTGGAATGTTTGAAATTTAAGAAGAACAGAAGGTTTGTTCTTATTTGTTTAGCACATTATTTTATGAGTAAGCAAAATGTTTATTTTCAGAATTGTTGGTATTGTTTTGAAGGGGCTTTAAAAAGTTCATAAAAGATGAGGAATAGAAATGAGGTAGTGTGAGAGTAATTATTAGGGAGTTATAAGAATGTTCTGACATTTGGGCCATATGTTACATGGTTCCGATAATTTTGGGTGAGGTGAAGTCATTAGTACTGTAAATCACACTTGAATGTGACATTGAAATGGAATTTTGACTTTTTAAGTACAGTTTACTCTTTCCCTGAGATCCTAATCTCACTTTCTTGGTGTAGAAATATTCTTAAATATTTAAAAATTTTAATTAAGAAGTTTCTTAAAGGCTCTTCTAGTAGAATGCAACTTAGATCAGGTTCCAGCAAATTGGGAAGAATTTCCAGTGTGGTTCTTGTGTCATTTGAGAACCATTCTAATTAAATATATAGAGTCTCATTACTAGATGACCTCATTGATTTCTGAATGGGAAGGGACCTTAGGTTAAGCGACTTCTAACTCATCACAGATTGTGATTTTATTATGGTTTTGGGGTTTGCAGAGTGCTTATTATTAGCACAATGTCTGGCACATTGTATACCCTTAATAAATACTAGTGAAATAAATGTGTGGAAGGCTAAGACTTGTGTTAAAGGAATATAGGCATAGATTAATGTAGTAGATTGAAGTGGAGGAGAAAGGGTAGATAAAAAAGTTTATGCAGAAATGGATGTGGAAGTGAATAATAATGTTGATTACCTGAATGTTTCACATAGCATTTTCACTGGCTTCAAGGTAAGGCAAGACAAGTCTTTTAGGGTTATGGCAAATTAGATTTTGAATTATCCTTGTACAGAACCTATTAAAGTGTATCAATAAACTGAAACCAATTTCTGAGTAGATGTGAATTGTCTCCATATGCTTTTTTTTTGTTTTACATTTTTTATTTTTATATGATCATCTATATCATATACAGCTAAAAGGGATTCTAGAAGCCATCTTGCCCAAACTTCTCATTTTACAGATGAGGAAACAGACTGTTGGGAGATAAAATCATTTGACCATGATTACACAGTCATGAAGAGATGGGATTGTTTTAATCAAATGTTTATAGTTAAAATCTAAGGAAAAACTGAGAATTGAGAGTTTTAAAAGCATGATTTACACAAAATATGCCATAGAATCTAGTTTGGCTTAAACTGAGAATGTCTAGTATGTGACCTTGGACAAGTGAACATCAACAGGATGATTATTTTCCCCCTTATTTTGGGAATAGGATCCTTACAATGTGACTTGGTTAGTTACATGACAAGTGTTAAATATCTTTCTCATGAAATTAATATTCATGTATTCTACTTCAGTTAAATTTTTTTATTTAAAGAAAAAATTGAAATAATTTCCAAAGGTCATCTCCAACTTTTTCCATTCACTGTAGGAGTCCCTTCAATATCATCTCTGACAGGGGCCCCCTGCTTATATTGATATTTATGACAAAAAGGTGTTTAGACATAAAATAATTACCCAGAAGAAATTCCACTAGTGATTCTGATTCAATGTTGATATTTGGTTTGGATATGTTGTTTAGGACTAAGATATTTTTCTTTATGAGATCAACTCACACTTGGACAACTAATGCACTTAAATGAAGCTGTCTTGTTTTAAACATAATTGTTATTACTGCATTTAGAATTGCTTTAACATGGTAATTTTTCATTACCTTGGCTAATAGAACTTTTAGAATATTAAGTTTGAAGGAGCCCTTAAGTCTAAGTTCTCAACTGGGTAAAGTTGATTATTTCCTTCTTAAGTTTGAAGGAAGAATGTTAGACTGTAATAGAAAATGGAAACTCCTATTTATTTCATTTCGACAACTACTTGAAGAACGGTATTATAATAAACTTCCAGTCCATTTTTTAAAATAATGATTTCTTTTATAGCGTTACTTAATGGTAACTCCTTTCCTCCATTCCCCAATTGAACCTTCTCTGAAAAAGAATTTCAGTTAAAGTTATCAACATATTGTTCATCTGTGACAATATATGCTTCATTATACACTTAAGTTCTACTATCTCTTTGATAGGCATCCTTCACTATCAGTCCTTAGAAGTCACGATTGGCCATTGTTTTAATAAGAATCATGAAGTCTTTCAATGTTCAGCTCATTTTCCTAGAGAACATTTTTACTGTTTCAAGTCTCAAATTATAGTCCTCAATTGATTTAACTAATACATGATTTAATGACTCATTATATAACCTGTAGGCAGATGAGTTCTTCATTATTTAATACATAGAAATCCCACCCAACATTGAAAGTGAGGTGAAAGAACATTATACAGATACTTTATACAGTTTTGTTACAGAGGACAGTTTAATAAATGATTGCATGAATGATATGATAGCTAGGTTTAAATATGCTAGGGTCAGTTTTGATAAAGGAATTGTATTGTAAAATGGTACTTGTCAGTCTGATAATATTACATACGCCTGCATAAAGGTAATGTTCTGTTTTGATATCCACAGTTGAACTAATGTCAGTTGAGAACCCTTTTCTACAGTTCAGGATGCTGACTTTCTTACTCATCTGAAAATCCTTAAAACATATTTTTAATGATAAACATGGAATTTATCTGATTATCTAAAGTTATGTAGGACTGAGTTTTAGAAGCTTAGCCATCCCATTTCTATTTTGAATCATATATACCAACCTCCATCAGTTAAAAGTAAATCTCAGTGCATTTGTATGACATTAAAAATCATTCAATTTGCAGTAATTTTTACCAGCTCACGTATTACAGAACCTTCCATGGATTGTATGAGAGCTTGCGAGGCTTTCAAGGCCCAAAGATTTAAGTATTATATTTATAATGTTAGATTGTCCTGACATTTCTACATTTAGAGAAGTTTAAGCATTTTTATCACGACCTGGATATATTTGAAATCTTTCTGTTCCCACCTTAACGCAGAAATAGCTTTTTATTTTCCTTTTTTGTAAAACATTAACAAGCATCTTCTCTTCCTCTTTCCTCCTTGAAAACAATAAAAAATAAAAACTTAATGACAGATATGCATAGTCACGCAAAGCATATAATCAAAGCAAATGATCCAAAAATGCATGTCTCATTCTTCATTTTGAGTCTGTCTCTTCCCTTTCAAGAGATCAATAGCATGGTTCCTTGTCTGAAATTGTGGTTGGCCATTGATCAGAAAGACTGAACAAATTATGATATATGAATATTAATGGAATCTATTTCACCTTAAAAATAGTCAAAGGATGATTTAGAGAAACCTGAAAAGACTTGAATCAGCTGGTGTAGAGTAAGTGTGCAGAACCAGGAGAACAAGTAAGAATGAAAAAGACAACTTCGAAAGGCTTAAGAATGTATAAAAAGTAAAAATTCCCCCCAATTACATATCAAGAAGATTTTTAAGTAATGGCTTTTTAAAGAGATATCTGGGAGTAATCAGTTGTTACCAACATTTTAAGACCTATGCATCTTGTTTCTTCCTGACAGGCCTTTTTTTTTTTTTTTTAATTTTTTCCTCCCAACCCCACCCGCTAAAAAAAGAAACTAAATTGTGTTGCCTGTATTAAAAAATGAATTAACTATTCTGAATGGTAATGCATTATTTTCTCTCTATATTCATTGTGACAGCTAGCTTCCCTACAGGATAGAAGAATTCTTTGTTGGACCTCTGGAACCATGGCTGATCATTTTAGTTGATCAGAGTTAAATCTTTCAATATTGTTCATTTTTTATAATTTTGATAAAATAGTGTAAATTGTTCTAATCTTCACTTTGCCTCTGTTTATACAGGTCTTAACATATTTCTTTGAAATAGTTTTTTCCTCACATATATTTATGCTTCTGTCATATTAATATACCACAATTTGTTTAGCTATTTCCCAGTTGATGATAAGTTTCCATTTTTTGCTGCCTCAAAAATGAGAAGCTATAAATATTTTTTTTTCCACATCTGATCTTTTCCTCTAGAAGCAGCTTGGTTGCTCAGTGGATAGAGCATTGAGCCTGTACTCAGAATACCTGAGTTCAAATCCTGTCTCGGACACTTAGTAGCTGTGTGACTCTGGGGAAGTCACCAACCTGTGCCTCAGTTTTTATAATGGGAATAATAGCACCTGCCTCTCTGGGTGGTCGTGAGGATCAAATGAGATAATGTAAAGCCCTTAGTACAGTGCTTGGAGCAGAGTCAGTGTTATATAGATGTTAGCTATTATTTTTATTTTCTTGAGTATCATGGTATATAGTTGGGTCAAAGAGCATTTGCCCTTCTTCAGATTTAAAGTACCACTCATTCTTCTTGGTCTTTCAAAGATTACTCACAGTGACCCAGTTCTTTCTATAGTTAGTTTGTCTGAGCTTAGTGTCTTGAATTCAAAGACAGGTGCTTTTAATATTGTCCCATTTGTTTTTGGTTTCAGAGTTCTTTTAAGAAACTCAGTCTTTTGAAATCCAAGATAATTTGTCATTTTTCTTCTGCTATTCCCAGCACTTTACTTTCTGAGGTCTCAGGAATGGTGACTATCTTGGGGTAAGGTTTTGTTATTTCTGGAGGCATCACCAAAAGACCTACCTGGTACACCATAGCCAATCTTGACTCCTGTTCTTCTGCACCGATCATGTCCACTTAAATCAGCTCATTTTCTTCCAGTCTTGGAAGATAATCCAATTTTTCTGGGCTGGGTTTGTCTAAGGCCAGTTCTTTGGAGGCTTACATTCAATTTTGGAACAAAGTGAAATACCCATTCAGTTGTTAACAAAAGATTTTACTTAGCCATTGACAAAAGTACCTTCAATTGGGAAAGGCAAGGAGACTCAGACTTAGCTGGGGTAACATTCCTGGTTTGCATTGCCCATTTTGAGCCACCAGAAAATTTAAGTGCCTTGTTGACACACCCTTCTACTATTCAAGACTACACAGGATTTTCAAAGTATTTTCCCTTTAACTCTATCTCAATTTAGCTTTTTCCTACTTTTCCCATTGTTTCTCTAACTATGTTAAACGTAGGGAGAGAATGAAATTCAGTTTCTTAGAAATATAATACATAGAATGAACACTTTGAGGTCATTTAATCCAATTCCCTCCACATGAAGAAGGTGAAGTAACTTGTCCAAGCTCAGTACATCCTTAGAGATCTCTGATTGTGACTTGATGCTTGACTATTTGTAAAAGATGAGAATTTAAGACTTTGAAATATTGTTTGCTTTTTTAATTCTTCATGATGAAGTAGAGGGAAGAATGATGATAGAGAATCATACTTCTATCAGAATGTGCAGTATATGAGGATTCTGATAATATATCTGGATTCATAATTGTTTTTTCTTCTACTATAAGCCCTGACTTCTACAGAATTTTTTTCTCTTTTGCTTTACTGTGGATTTATTTTATCTTTCATACTTTGATTTTAAAAGTCTCTATTTTTATTGCATTATCATTTTACATTTTTCCTACAAGGAAAAATATTGTAGTAATCTACCAAAGAGCACCTCCTCTCATTACTTTATTTTTTCTTCTACCCAGCACTGTGATCTGAGATGTAAATGAGATTTCTTCTTTTCATTTCCTTTTTCTCTTCCTCTACTCTTCTTTTCAGTATTTATAGTCTTGTTTCATTGCTTCTTACTTTCTCCACAATATTTATCTACGCATATCACATATATAGTAGCATCAAATAATGCCCATTTTGAGCCCACAGGTATGCAACACCAGTCCTATGACTGATGTTTTAAATTTTAGTTGTATCGATCCACAGCATAATTTGTTTTAGGTCCCTTACATTTGACTAGTCTTTCTTTACATTGCTGACATAGAGTTTGAGAGAGGGCAGAAAAATCAGCACTTTAATGTTAATCTGTCTGTTTTCTCAATACATATGAGTTCTAAGTTTTCATTTTTTATGTCTGTAGCTGACAATCAGCACTCCTTAATTCAAGTACTGGCCCTGCCATTTATTAACTGAGTGACTGTGGGGAAAGTTAATTACCTTGCTCTTAGGCTATACCTCTTTTGTGCCCAGTTTGTACAATTTTCAGAAGCTTATTTTGTGATCTTGGCAAGTTGTACAATTTTTTTAAAATGGAAAACGAATATAATCCATTAGTATCTTACTTTGTTATTTTGATAATTAGGTGGTGTTTAAATGATTTAGAATTAAAATATTTTTTATTATTTGAATCATATTCACTTATTTAAAGAGTATATTGCTCTTCCTCTGGTTGGTATTTGACTTCTTGGTTGTAATAAAGAAGCTAACCATGGATCACCATTTCACTATCTTCCTCCCTAATTACAGCTGTTAAAATACTCTGTTGGGGAGGTTTGAGATTTTCATCATATTGTTTTAAAGTAGCTTTTTATTACTGTAATGTTTGATATTTTATTTAGTAGCATTTTCCCTACTGTTACTGTACAAAAGAGTATTTGGATTATTTATTCAATGTTTTTCTTTCTGTATCTAAAAATCATGCTACTGTTTGTAAGAATGTGTAAAAATATGCCAATTTCCAAATGGTTATTTTTGTTGATAAAATTAATCCCTCCCCTTTTTGAAAATAAAATGGGATGAACACAATCTCAAGCCTTGTAGTAAATCTTCTTAGAGTAGAGATTTTCAGACAGATTTTCGCAGAGTGCTTGATGTTCGTAGGCTTTCCTTTAAGGGAGATGTAGTTGGGCAGCATATATTTAGTTTGGGTAGCATATATTTAGTTTTTGTCATTTTTACCAATACTAAGCTTTAATCTCTCACTGTTATCTTTTAGGCTTCTGGGCTTCATAAAATAACATAGTCTCCACAGCCATAAAAGGTTTAAAGACCCTAAAACATTTTCCACCCAATTACTTCAACTTTGGGTTTTAGAGATGTTCAGGAGACTTTGGTATTATTTTGATAGAATTTAGATTTTAAAACTGAATAATAGATTAATCATTTATTCAAATAAAATCATATATGGTTACATAATTGGTCTGATCAGAAGGAATTTTTTTTCCTGCGTTTAAATCTAGTGCATAATTTTTTAAAAACAATAGTGCAAATATATATTAGTGTATACATTTTTAAGATACAAATTTTCATCAGTTCTAATAATGAACATTTTTATTAAAAATTACTTTTCTTGAAGTCCTTATCTCTGTTAAATGATATATTGATACCACATTGCAAAGGTGTTTTTTTTCCCCCTGGTAATTCTGTTTTAAAAGCTTTTTTAAAACCAGCTATTTTCCTGTGAGGTGACAAACCCAGAAGTGTCCTATTCATGATAAATGATCAGTAGATTTTTTTTATTATGATCAGGGATTGAAATGAATAAAATGAAAATCCTTTACTGTTAGCCTGAAATTGATTGTTTATGCAGTCTTAGTAGGTAACTCTTTGCAGAGCTTCATAATGTAGCAATAACTAGCATTTATATAGTCTTTTAAGGTTTGCAGAGTGTTTTACAAATGTTATCTCATTTTTTCCTCACAACAATCCTGTGAGATGGTGGCTATTATGATTATAAAGTAATTTAAACACTTCATTGAAGTTCATAATGTTTTGCTAAAGCAATAACAAAAACCCTAAGAAAACGTTATTTATTTAGTTCTTATTAAACTAATGAAAATAACACCAGATCAGATCAAAATTGAGTTTAATACATCACCCCATTTGACCTCAAAAATAAAGAGGAGCACTTTGGAATAATTTTGATCTTAATTTTTTCCCAAGTCAGTCTTTTTCACTAGATTAGTTTAAAAAAAAACCCCACAACTTTAAAGTCCTTTCATTATCACAGATTTTCTTCCTAAGTCACTCTATGATATTGTTAGTTTATAAGTGAAACTAAAAATATACTTCAGTTTAAGGTCCTTTCCAAGTTTTAAAAATACTGTGATTTGGATACTTTGTTCAGTGTGAAGTGTAGCTTTGCCTACAGTGAAGAAGGGCTTTTCATTATTTAATCTTGTAAATATTTGTAATACCAGTATAAAACAATGTAGTCCTAGTTTTCCTTTGAAGGAAAATTTCTCAATCATAAATACATATTTGAATAAATCTAATTTTCTCATGGATACTCAAAGATGCAGATTGAAATTTATCCATAACTTCACATTCTTTACAACTTACCCATTTTTTCCTGTAAATCTTCTACAGGGGACTTCTAATTTTCTTGATATTGAGTGAATACTAGTGGACTCTCCATTATTAATCCTTATTCCCTATGTCATACCCACCTTTTTTTCCAGTCATACATTCCTCTAATGATATTCATTACACAATATCTCTTGTGCAGTTCTCAGTTGGGAATGTTATAACTAAGCACATG
The DNA here is from genome assembly GCA_028658325.1 of Potorous gilbertii. Classification (NCBI taxonomy): domain Eukaryota; kingdom Metazoa; phylum Chordata; class Mammalia; order Diprotodontia; family Potoroidae; genus Potorous; species Potorous gilbertii. The sequence continues at coordinate 264,694,725 of CM053771.1, read as the reverse complement.
CACATTGCCCTTCTGCTTTGCCTTTGGATTTGGAGACTGGTATTTGCTCTATGATTCAGTTATACAGCATCAACGGAAAAAAAATTGTTTTTAAAAGATGGGCTTCGAAGATTGGGGTCAGTTGAAATTCAGTTTCCGATAAGCAATCCAGCCTGCTCTTTTGTCTTTCTATTTTGGGTCTGGTTTATTGTCTATCTTAGTCTCTCTTTTATTCTCCCTTCCCCCCAATCTCTCTGCTTCTCTTGCTCTGTTTCTCTTTCTCCACACTGATGGTTCAGCTGGATTTTTCATGAAATACACATCATAGTCTAAAGAAGTCAATTTTTGAAGAATTTGGTATTTCTAATATGACTAGGCCAAATTGTTTTAAATGGTTGTGGTTCTTCTTTTGGGGTTTGTGTAATGTTCTGCAGTTTGATGCAATAAGCAGTAGGTCATCTGCTGTTTGGAGTATTTGAAAGACCTTCCTTCCTGTTCATGAGATTGTAAATTTAGAGCTGGATGCAATCTTTGAGGTCATCTAGTCCAATCTCCATATTTTACTGGAGCCCATAGAGGTTAAGTGACTTGTCCCAGATCACGCAGGTCAGAGCCAGAATATAAACCCATGTTGGCTGACTCTATGTCTGTGACCCTTTTCATACTTTCAAGAATATCCTTAAACATGTAAGTACTGAGATGTTTTATAGAGTTAGGACATGGTAGGTATATGTCCCAGTAATTAGTAGTATGTTGTTGGTCACTTTGGGTAGAGATAAAGTTTCTAAGATTTTTTTCCCCTTATAGTTTTATCTTTGAATTCTATCCCTCAATGCCCTAAATATTGTAATATTTCAATATAAATGTCTGCTTTATTTGATACAGTTTCACTATTCCCATCTTTATTTTTTTGGATATTTCTTTTTTTTTCATATTTTTTTCATATCATGTATCTAGGACTATGATTTCAAATATACTGGTTGAACTATAATTGATAGAGAAAATAATTCTATTCTGTTTTGCCCTGTTTACATCTTGTTTTTTCCATTTTAATCTTACTTATTTGCATCTCTTCTAAAATGAGGAAATTAGGATTAATTCATAGAATTACTTCTGTGCCTGGATAATCTCTGGGATCCCTTTCACACTTAGAACTGTTGTTTTATTGTTTTGCAAGTTCATGATCAGATAATTTGCTTAGAACTTTAAATCAGTTTCACATAGGTGATATTTTAGATTCTTAAATACATAGCTTGAAGAGACTATAAGAGATTAAGTCACTTGCTTAAGGTTACACAGGTTTGTTTCATTTTTCCCATGTTTAAAGTTATGACTGAAAATTTAGGTAAGAAACTTTGGTCAGGTTTCTGCAAGCAGCATACCTAAAGATTACTCTTTCTGGGTGCAGCCAGTATTTATGGAATCTGTCAACCATGCATATAATACTCACTTTTTGACGACATTATTCAAATTCTCACTCTTCCTAATTTCTGTGGAAATATGTGTGGAGCCACAGAAGGTCTCCATAGGTATTTATAAGAACTTACTTGGATGGCAGTCGGTATATCCCTAAATTTTAAAGCCATAGCTTCCAAACACTGCTTTTACCTGCCTTTAATTCAGCTTACAATATAGCCTTAAATGGATGTTCAGCAATATATTCTCTTTGGTGATTAACTTGCTCTTATAGTCTCTGTAATGCTTTTGGCTCTCTGGAAGGCAAGTTCTCAGAAATGTATGCACTAGCTTATACACTCAGGCTTTGTCTCTTCATCTACAAAATAACAGTAATGATGTGTCAGGCACTTGGCAGGTAATCTCATTTTGCCCTCACAGTACCTCCTGGCCTATGAGGAAATTAAGGTAGACAGCCCAATGTCAGTTAGTAAGTGTAGGAGCCCAGGTTTGAATTCAGCTCTTCTGACTTACTGTTCGATCCACTCTCCCACGAGCTGCCTGTGGGTATGACAACAGCACATACTTCAGGGGGTTATTATGAGGACTATATTATGACTGTTACTGCTGCTACTACCACTACTACATCAGTGGTAGTTACACATCAAAGTACTTACCCTGTGAAATACATTTTCAAGTTGCCACTGGAGGTTTACTGTTTCCTTCATCCTTTTTTTTAAGTTATCTATAGTCTTACATCAATAGGAAGAGGTTGATGTTTTATGTTTATCTTCAGAGGCTCTAAATATGATTGTGCCTTTACAAAGGCCAATTTAGATAGTAAAGGCTTATTTAATGTCCAAGGAGATGTTACCAGTTTAGAAATCTTCATCTTTTGCCATTTGTATGCTCTTGGGTTATCCTTTCATCAGAATGAGAAAGAACCATGAGTGATCTCGCCCTGCTGTTCTTCTAGAAGTCAGCACATTTTTAATTCTGAAAAGAACAGTAATAGTAAATTCATATAATGCTATGTAGATAAGTTTCCCTCTCTGGTTACCAACTAGTTGCGTTAATTCAGTTTTATCTTTCTATGACACCTGCCTTCCATTTCAAAGATCCTTTGCGTAGGACATGGGTATGATGTTACCTGATTTTCTTGGATTTCACTTTCTTCTTGAATTAAATGACCTCTAAGGTCTTTTAGTTCCAGAAACATCCAGTGACTGTTTCAGAAGTTTATTTGCAAGTCAGTAGTTTAGAACTTGGGATAGTTTAAAAATGCTTAGATACCCATTCTGTGCCCCAAAAGTTCAAAATAAAAATGAAGTTTAGCTATTTTTGAACTGTACCTGTCACTTGCAAAATTCCATGGGAAAATATATTCATAGCTCCATAGCTTGCTCTATTCTTCCATATCGTTGGAAGATGGAATGTAGCAGTAACTTGTTAACTCAGCTTATGCATAGGATAAGGTGTTGATCTAGGTAAATAATTCTTCAGATGTTCTGAATTGAAGAGTGTAGGTCAATTGCTAGGGGGGATGGGTAGGAGGGAGAGGGTTGTGCCAGAGTTTAGACTCTTGCTTAGACTCTCAAAGTCTTACTTTGGAAAGACTTACAAGGAACAAATAATTCCATTACTTGTTCCTATGTATGGCAGTGAGTGGCACAGGCAGTAAAGCATTAGACCTGGTATCAAGAGGAGCTGAGTTCAAATTTGGCTTCAGACATTTAATGGCTGTTTTCTAGGGGAGTCACTTAACTTCTGTCAGTCTGAGTTTTCTATTCTGTTAAATGAGGCCAATGGTGGTATCTATCATCCGTGGTTGTTGTGAAGGAAAAATGAGATAATATTTGTAAAGCTCTTTGCAAACCTTAAGCACTGTATAACTGCTAACTGTTACCGCTGTTACTACTAGTAGTATCGTTATGAGGAAGAGAAAAAAGAGTAGGTCAGAGACTGCATGGAAGTATGATTGATTTCCTCCCCCTTTCCCTCTCAGGTCTAGTAACTTTTCTTTTTTAATTGTGCCCATTGAGTAGCCAGGGAAAAAATCTTTTTAATATGCCACCTCTTTCTCCTTTTACCCACAATGTACTGGTCACTTTGCAGAATATTCTTGAAACTACAAAGTGAAAACGAACTGGTATCACCACAGTCTCAGTTTTTTGGCCACACCAACCATTGAAACAAAGAAATATATTAAATCCTTATGTGCTCTTTAATACATTTGAGTGATGGTAGCCTAATGATGGTCAGAAAGTGGAAGCATATATTGAGTCATTTTTTTAGAACAACTTGGAGTCTGTGTACTGTCAAGCCACTCATTTGAGTAAGATCAGAAATAATAAAAGAATAATCAGAAAATGATAGATATAATTTAACCAATTCTACCAATAAATTAAGTGATCTCCAAAAATGTGTAATGAATGGCAGAAATGAATGACGTGACAGCAATTAAAATAATTTTATTACATTGTGACTAGTGTAAATATCGATTACCATATCAAAACCAAAATAAATCTAATAAGCACTTTGGATGGGAAACACTTTACTAACTTGCCAAGCAGAAAGAGATGCTAACTAAAGGCATTTAGTTATATGATCTTTAGAATATGATCTCAATTTTGAGATCTTACTGTAAAACAGAAAGAAACAGTAGAGGGTAAAGTCAATTTGCCAAAATACTGGCAAGAGATCCAACAGAAAAATTATGCCTGGTCTTTTTAAGGATGAAAATGATATAAGGATGGCAACAAAATGGAAAAGGTCTATAAAGATTTTCTTAACGAATTTTTTTTAATCATCAAGGGCAATGCAATCAACATCCCTTGGATTTTTAACATTATGATCATGGATATGCTTAGGGGTGGAAATGGCACTGACAATAATAAAGATTGGAAAACCAGCTGAGGTGAACCCCATGTGCACAGGTCCATGTTTGTGGCTGCAGAAGAGAGCTAGAGCAATTCTGAGGGTTGTTGAGGAAGGCTTAGAACACAGGCTCAACCATCTACCTATATTTCTACATTCTGATCTATTCAAAATCTTCATGAGAATTATGTACAGTTGCATTAAGGGATCCTTGATGAGATTATCAGTAGCAAACAGACTTTTACAGGTAATATTGTAACATTTATCATCCTAAATATGTAGAATAGAGGTGTCATAATTCCTGAGTGCAGCCAGAATCAGATTAATTGGGAAATGTTTAACAAAATGAAAGTAAATATAACAAAGATAACATTAGTTTGTGGTTTTCTAAGTCAATTTGTGTTTTTTGGGATCTCTTTCTATTTGAGGTTGATACCACTGAAATATGGAATATAAGTTCCCACTTGGCTTTTATCATTTAATGAAAAGGCATTTGACTTGGTAGAGCAAACCACTTTAAAAACTCTTGTAACAAGTCTTCTGTCATTTATATATCAGTCATTTATAACAGAAATAACTTACTCAGCAGATAAGGCATAAAACAAGACATGCTTGCCAAATGTTTTTGCCATTGTGATAGAAAAGATCCTTTGCAGTGTGTCTATTGAAGGATTCCTTGTGAATGGTGAGGTCCTCCAGATGCTACTGTTTGGAAATGATGTGCTGGTTGCATCAAACCTCATAGGATTGTAGGGGGTCTATACCCCTCTAAAAGAGTTTGTTTGATCTGTTCATCCACATAGAAAATATTAGTGGATGAAGAATGTTTATTGTCCAGATTATGACCTGCAGTTCAATAGGATGTGTTATCTGGGACAGTCAATTCAAATGAACAGTAGTTGGACCAAGAATTAAACAGGAGGCGGAGACTGGACTGGATTACACTGTGACTAGGAAACTAACTGCAAGCTCTTTCATAAACTTCATCTTCTCCCAGAAACAAAGTCCTTTCTTTTTAAAAACAGTCTTCTGTTAGTATGTCTTTGCAGCAGAGAACAACAGAGAGACCTGGTGAGTGTGTGTAGGCCACAACATACTACCCTTGAGCAACTATAAAGACTACCAGAAGTAAAGATGTCAAGGAAATGTATCATAAGAGAGATGGACTGATCTTGTGATGAAGGATGACAATTAGATACTTAGATACTCTATTGCTAACCTCAGGGTGTCAGGAAAAGCAAGATGGGCCCTCAGTACATTGAATGTACTATGTCTGGTAAACTTTTGAGAGGAAATGGATGACTGTCGCATATGGTGGGCAGCTGTGGATGGATTGCAACCTGCATTCTCGGAGGGAACATTCATATTCATGAGATTTCAGTTGTTGTAGGGAGGGAAGATCACGGATGTATCACCTGTGATTAATAGCTTATGGGAATTGAAATTAGACCATTTATGCACATTTGGAGTAGATTCAGATCAAAACATTTTTAGAGTGATTTTGAAATGATGCAATAGTGTTTTCTAGATATGTGCTTTGTTCCCAGTCAATACCCAAAGGTTAATTTTTTTTAAGCCATTTTTCCTAAGGGTATTCTGGTTGCCAGAAAATTAGCAGTATGAATAGGCTTATTTTCTTGATTTATATCGTATATGTGCTTCTGTATAAATGAAATTTTTAAAAATCAGAACCTATTAATATAGATCACAGTTTCCCAAGTAAAGATTTAAGTATTATTGGATCTTCCTTTGACAGTGATGTCTGATCCTTATGCTATGTCTCAAGGTCAAATAGAAGGAAGTAGAGAATATCATTTGACTTTAACTTTCTCCTTTTGAGTAGGTGCAATTGGACACTTAAAATCTTTCCTTTTTCCTATTCTTTCTCATCCTCATCTTTTTCTCCTATTTTCTTTCTAAAAGTGGGAGTGGGAGATTCCTGATTTTTTTTTAATTTAAGATGCAAATATTGTTCCTTTTAGTAAACTTGCCTTTGAAAGGAAATTTGTTATATCTTTTTGTAAGCCACAGCATCCTTCCACTTTTTTTTTTAACAACTTTATAAGTTGTGATTTTCATATATTGATTTTTCATTAAGAAACATTTAGCATGGCCTAGTGGGTGGAGAGCCAGTCTCAGAGCTAGAAAAACCTGGGTTCAAGTCCTGCCCCTGACATATTGCCAATGTGACCTTAAATAAGTCCCTAACCTATCAAGGCTCCAGGCAACTCTCTGTGACTATAGCTTGGAGACAAACTGCATGGTAGGGGAAGTTTCCTCATCTGAGCATTCCTTATAACAATGAAATTCACAGATCTGGTCCTTAACATATAAAAAAAGATGGGGCAAGGATCTTCCACAAGGATGGAAAAGTTTGAGGTGTTTAAAACATGAGGAGAAAATGGTTATGAACCAGTTACAATTTTGACAAAAACACCATCAGTGATGCAGAATGAGCTGTTTGTGCCTTGTTTTTATACCTTAATAAAACTCGGACCATTCTGTCAAAGAGCCTCAATTCTACCCACTAGCTAGTGGGAATGCTGTGTAGTTTGTCTCGTATTCCTTTTACGTGACTTTGTCCTGCAGAAGGATGAACAACTCCAGATTCCTAGCACCATAAGATTCTATTAACATGATTTTGGAATGATAAGACCAAAGGTATAATCTCCTAAAAGTAAGATTTAGGGACATTTAAAACTGAAGTGAAGAGTAAGCGATTAGAAGATCTCTTCACATCTATCTTATTCCATTAAATTAGATTGTAACTTATAAAAAAATTTAAATTGTTAGATTATGTAATTGACTTTTATGTTTCCAACAGGGCATGGTGCAGATGTGAAATGTGTAGACTGGCATCCAACAAAAGGCTTAGTAGTTTCAGGAAGTAAAGATAGTCAACAGCCAATTAAGTTCTGGGATCCAAAGACTGGGCAGAGCCTTGCAACGCTGTAAGTGAGAGAAGCAAAGCACTCTTAATTGATCAGTTTTTTGTAATATTTAACTTTTTCTTGTTGGTAGATTTTCCTGGAAAGGTGAGCATGGCAATTTAGTGAAATAGGATGTTTTGGGGTTAGCTTGGATGACAGATTTCTATATTAAATATTCTTCATCCACGATGTAAAACTTTTCTTCTGCCATCCATATTTGTTTCAGTTTGTCAATTAAAGAATATTACCCATGTGGTTCATTGTCTCACTTACCTGTTTATCAGTAAACAATGGAAGATTTGTTAATTTGTGTTAGTTACCAGAAAAAACACCACTTTCTCCTCACTGTCCGTTCTGAAAAGGTATCATCTTTATATTTGTTGCCCAGTTATTGGCATGACTAATGAGCATTTCATGAACTCTTGGAGTTACAAGGGCAGATTTGTATGTATAGACAATATCTGTGCTGTGATGAGAACATGCTGTAGACACTGATAATATCACTACGGAGAGTTGACATTTACACGGTGCTTTAAATATGTTGTTTCATTTGATGTTCACATCCCCCTGTGAGGTCGGTGTCATAGGTATTATTGTCCCCATTTTACACATGAAGAAATTGGGTTTGAAGGCTGTCACCTGGCTGTGGTCACACAGCCCCCAAGGATCAGTAACAAGATCTGAACTCAGGTCTTCCTGATTCCCACGTCAGTGTTCTTTATACTCCTTCCCTTAGAATCTGCATAATAAAGGATTCTAGAAATCTTACCTTATCTATAACAGTATTCTGATAGTCAAAGTGAATTTCCTTTTTATCTTACACGTCATCCAGTCTAGGCTTAAGTGTCCTGTAGCTGTGTGGTTAAATTGTCTTATCAAGTGCAGTGTGACAGAGTGATTAGAGCCAGGATACAGCTCTCCCTTTACTGAGGTGGGATTTGGAACATTGACTTGTCTGGAGAGTCAGAAGTTCAGATCTTGCCTCAGGCACTTATTAGCTGTAATACCCTGGGCAAGTCACTTAACTTCTCTAGCCCTTATTTTCTTCATCTGTAAAATGGAGATAAGCACCTGCTTCACAGAGTGCTTATGAGGATCAAATGTGATAGTCAATGTAAAGGACTTTGCAAGCTTTGTATTAGATCAGTGTTAGCACGTATTATTTATTTCTTTGTTCATATGCTCTACAAATCAAGTTTTTACCTCAGATTGCACTTTAGCCTTGTTAATGCAAAACCTGAGGAGTCAGCCTTTCTTTTGAGTTTGTCCATTTAGTTTCTTAACTATCTTTCCAAAAACAGATTTCTACTACCTTTGGTGTCTGGAAGTAAATAAAGCTGGGGTTCAAATTCCTATAATAAATATCTAGTTTATTACTTTTTGCCACATATCCTTTTAATCTTGGTCTTATTTCTGAATTGAAAAGTTAGTTACCTTGTTTTGTTACGTTTTCTTAAATTTCAGGGACACTGCTAATTGTTTTATTGGTAATTTGTTTCTAGACATGCCCATAAAAACACTGTTATGGAAGTGAAATTAAATCTAAATGGCAATTGGCTACTTACAGCATCCCGGGACCACCTCTGTAAACTTTTCGATATCAGAAATCTAAAAGAGGAACTTCAAGTCTTTAGAGGTCATAAGAAAGAAGCCACAGGTCAGTGATCACATTTGTAAATTTTTATCATGATGCTATAGATAATCTGTAGCATTCTCAACTACTTAATCTGTTGTTTTGATTTCATTTCAAAGAAATTCCAGATTTACTAAATGTATTTTTTGTTATAATTGTTTGTTTGATTTGATTTGTGTTTTACAGCGGTAGCCTGGCATCCTGTTCATGAAGGTCTTTTTGCCAGTGGAGGATCTGATGGTTCTTTATTGTTCTGGCATGTTGGGTATGTAATATTTCCTGAGAAGATAGATGATTTTGTTAGGATGATATAACTATGTACTCACTAGGACATTCTACATCTGTAAATACCAATTTCTAAGTCTAATCGAGGATGAAATATTTTAAATCCCTTTTGTTACTAACGTTTGAGAAGATAGAATGTTATTTTTGTGTTAGAGAGATATGTTAGGATTACTTCTTAGTATCAGATAAAGTATTAGATATTTTATTTGAATATTACTTGTATCTTATTAATACATGCATGTACCTGTGGATAAGCCTGGGAGAAAATAGCTTAGCATAGTGTCTGGCACATGCTATGTGTTTAATAAATGTTGACTGTAACTATGTTAAAAAGCCATATCAAAGAGCAGTCTAAGAAAACCAAAAGAAAATGTCTATTGTCAACTTATATAAAAAAATTTACCTGTATAATATTTTTATATTGTGGTTTTAGGGTAGAGAAGGAAGTAGGTGGAATGGAGATGGCCCATGAAGGAATGATCTGGAGTTTAGCTTGGCATCCTCTTGGACATATTCTTTGTTCAGGGTCAAATGACCATACCAGGTAATTTTAGGTACTAAGAAATTGGAAGGAATAACTTTGTGATGAAAATTACATAATTAATCACTCTAGGGTTTATTTTGTACTTTAATGCAATATTATGTTTTATAAGTATTTTATTCTTTTACCGTGATCATTTTAACTTTTATTTGCTATAAGGAGGCAGATGAATGTGCACAGTATGTTTCAAGAGTTAGTATTTTAAACTTTAATCAATTAAAACTTTACTAAGGATTTTCAGGTGCCCTGTGTGTGGGAAAATGTTGGTAACTTGAACCAGGTATTAATAAAATTAAAAGAAAAAAATAAAATCAGTACAGGACAGCAATAATGTAAATCCATTGTTTTTTTCATATCTATATCTCAAATAGTTTGTTCACATGTTTTAAAACTGATTGGGACTAAACTAAAAATAGACTTTGTATTACTATTTGGGTTTTAAAAAGATAATCAGTCCCTCCCAAGAGAGGGAAAAGTAGTAAGTGATAATCTTATATTCAGTGTATTAATACCCAGAAATAGAATTGAAGCCATTCTTTTTTTTTCCTTTTCCTTTGCATAGCAAATTCTGGACTAGAAATAGACCTGGTGATAAAATGCGGGATCGGTACAACCTGAACCTACTCCCTGGAATGTCAGAAGATGGAGTGGAGTATGGTGAGTACAACTCATTCCTCTTTTCTGTGCAGATGCAGTTTTTTTGAAATAGTGTCATGAGAGATTGGTGAAGGAAATTGGTGACAGACAAATTAGTTTCAGCTCTGTGGTTTTGGAAACCTTTACTTCATCAGTGAGGAAGTATATGATTTATCATCTGGAAATGTGTATAGAAATTTATGGAAAGATACTGCTCTGATAGCTCATCATAATCTTTTATCTTGCCATTGCTTCCTCTTCCTCATCCCTCCTAAATTTGTTCTTCATCCTCATTGTGATTTCCAGTCCCTGCATCCTTTCAGTACTGTATCAGATACCTGATCGACTGTGTTCTTTTTCTGTCTTCTCAATTCTTTACTCCTTGGTGAGTCACTTCAATTCTACCCTGTCTTCTACTTTGGAATCCTTTCTTCCCTTTTCTTACCACAGGTCAGGTCTAGCTAAACCCCATCCTTGGATTGCTATCTCCCTTCTTCATCCTCACTCACTTGTGTCTGAAAATAACTGGAATAAGTCATCCCAACTGGGCAAGGCACTTCTACTTTTCTCTAATTGACTTAGCGCCTTAGAAGAACACATAGTTTTTCTTATGTTTCTCATTCGCATCTTTCTCTGCTCCTCTTTGGTCAAGACTTCTTTTCATACTTCACCAAAAATAGAGAGACCATTTGCCAAAAAAATCTCTCTTTTCCCCTCTTCATTTCACATTCCTTTGACATCATTCCCTACTATCTTCTCTTATACTCTAGTCTCTAATAATCAGGTCACCTTTCTCCTTGTCAGGTTTACCCTTCCACGTGTACCTTTAATCTCACTCCTTCCAATTTTCTCTTAATAAATTGCCCCTGCCATCATCCCCACTTTTTAATGTTGAGACTTTATTTACCTGTCTTTGCCTATTACTTATTAACATGCCACAGCCTTCTCCATCATTATAAAACCCTCACCAGCTCCAATCATACCTGCCAGCTGTTACCCTGTATGTCTCTTTCTCTTCACTTGAAAAAGCTGTCTGCACTAGGTAATTCCATTTTCTCTCATCACACACTCCTTTGATTTCTCTGCAGTCTGGCTTTCGATCTTATTATTCACCTGAAACTCTCTTCAAAGTTGCCAATGACCTTTTACCTAGCAAATCTAATGTCCTGTTCTCTATGCTTATCATTGTTGATCTTTGCAATTTTTGCAATCTTCTTTTGCAGAATTTCCATTTGTGTCATGCCCATTAACTATAGATTATTCTATCCTGGACCCTCTTCTTTTCTGTCTGTATTCTCTCGCTTGGTGACCTTGTCAGCTTCCATTTTTTCAACTATCATCTCTATACAGATGATTTCTGGATTTTTTTATCCAGTACTAGTCTCTGTCCTGAGTTCTAGTCCCATATCACTAACTGCCTTAAAAGTGGATATCCTCTAAACATCTTGAACTCAACATGTCTATAACAGAACTTAATTTTGCATTGAGGTTTGTTACCACTGTTGAAGGAATCTCCATCTCCCTAGTCATCTGTGTTTGCAGCCTTAGGGTCATCTTGGACTCCTGTGTCTTGTTCAACCCACACATCTTAATTGTTGCTAAGTCTTATTGTTACTACTTTCACAATATTTTTTTAGTATGTTCCTCTCTTTCCACTCACAGTCACCGTCTTAGTTGAGGTTCTCATTGCCAACTGTTGCCTTAACTCTTGCAATGGTTTTTTATTTGATTCTTTATCTTGATTTTTTCCCCACTCTACTTTTAACATACCACACTGTTCCTTGCCGTACACTCTGTGATCAATCTATATTCGCCAACTTGATGTTTCTCACATAAAACACTCCCATTTCCCATTTTTGTGCTTTTGCATGGGCTCTCTCCTGTTCCTGAGATATTATTCTCCCTTGCTCCACTGACTTAGAATCCTTGGCTTTCTTTCTTTTCTTGGTTTTCTTTAAGGCTCAGACCTGAAACCACCTCCTCTGAGAGGACTTTCCCAGGCTCCACAGTGGGAGTAGTTCCTTCACCTCTAAAACTTCCATCTATTCTGTATTTATGATATATGTGTTGATTTATATAGGTTGTTTCCTCCATTAGAATGTAAGTTTCTTCAGAGAAGGGATTTTTTTTCTCTGTATCCCTAGCTCTTAGCCCAGCATCTGGCATAATAATATTTACTAAATCTTTCCTGAATGATTGCTGATTGGTTAATACTGTGTTGTTATCTGCAGATGACCTTGAGCCTAATAGTCTGGCAGTTATTCCAGGGATGGGAATACCAGAGCAGTTAAAATTGGCAATGGAACAAGAACAAATGGGTAAGACATGGAAATTATGCCTAAAAAGCTTACTTTGGAAACCATCTTGTAAGTATTGGCTCCATCTCTTAGATCTCCTTTTGTTATGAATTCACTGAAAATGGTATCTTTCAAATAATAGTCAGTTCTCAAGAGCACTGATAAATGTCACCATGATAAACTCTTTCGTAAAGGTAGATTGTATGCTTATACTCTTCATTCAGTAGCAGAATGGACAGCTTTTCTTCATTTATTTTATGTAGGAGAAGTTCTGAACTTATATCTTCATGCTTACAGGGAAAGATGAGTCAAATGAAATAGAAATGACCATTCCAGGACTGGACTGGGGAATGGAGGAAGTAATGCAAAAGGACCAAAAGAAGGTGCCACAGAAAAAAGTTCCTTATGCAAAGCCCATTCCAGCTCAGTTCCAGCAAGTAAGTACAGGAAAATCAGTCTTTATATATAACAAATTCTGTAAACAGTGAGGAGATACTTTCAAAAAAGTACTGTTATTAACAGTTAATCTTCTTGAATTATATTTTATTTGTTGCAATAAAAATATTATTTGTTATTTTATGTAGCATCCATTTAAAAATTTTCTTCTCCAAATTCTCTTCATTGCTATAGCCTCTCCCCTATCCATTGAGAAGGCAAGTAATATGATTCCCATTTTATATGTGAAGTCATGTAAAACATTTCCATATTGGCCATGTTGCACCCCCTCCCTGCCAGGGGGAAGAAAGGAAAGAAAAACAAAATGAAAACAAAAAGGCTTCATTCTACACTCAGTTCATCGTTCTCTCTATGGAGGTGGATATCACTTTTCAACAAGAGTCCTTTGGACTTGTCATGGATCATTAAGCTGATCAGAGTGGCTAAGTCTTTCACAGTTGATTATTGTTACAATGTTTCTGTTAGTATATACAATGACCTCCTGGTTCCGCTCACTTCACTTTGTACCAGTTCATATAGATCTTCCCAGGTTTTTCTGAAACCATCCTGCTTTTCATTTCTTATAGTACACTCATATTTTATTACAGTCATGTTATACAGTTTGTTCAGCCATTCCCATCGATAGGCATTCCCTCAAATTTTCAGTTCTTTGCCACCATAAAAAGAGCTACTCTCCTTTCTCTTTTCCTTTAATCTTTTTGGGATACAGACATATTAGTGGCATTGCTGGGTCAATGGATATGCAAACTATATTATAAAAACTAATTATCTAGTATTGGATAAGAAATATAATAGTGGATCAGTGGAATAGATTAGGTACACAATATACAGAAAAAAAATGACCACATTTGATTGATAAACCCAAAGATCAAGCTTTGGGACAAAAGCACACTATTCAACAAAAATTGCTGTGATAACTGCAAAACAGTCTGGAAGAAACTAGACAAACACTAGCATCTCATAACATATACTAAGATAAGCTTAAAAATAAGTATGTGATTTTACTGTAAAGGGTAGTTATCATAAGCAAATTAAAGGTTCATGGAAAAGAAGGGAAGGATTTATAACCAAATAAGAGATAGTGAAGATCCAAGGTTTGGGGGAAGTGAAGGAGGGGAAGAGGTGATGAATAATTTTGACTACATTAAATTAAAAGGTTTTTGTGCAATTAAAACCAGTCTAGCCAAAATTAGAAGGAGAGCAGAAATGGGGAGAAAAATTTATATCGTTTCTTCCAGTAAGGTTCTAAATTCTCAAGTATAGAGGGCATCAAGTCAAATTTATCAAATAAGAGCCATTCTCAATTGATAAGTGGTCAAAGAATACAAACAGAATAGTTTACAGAAGAAATCAAAGCTATCAATAGTCATATTAAAAATACTCTAAATCATCAGAGAAATGCATATTAAAACAACTCTGAGGTACTGTCTTGTACTTTCATCCTATTTGTTCCTATTTATCCTTCTTTGTCTCTTTTTACTCTGTCCCTTCCTGAAAAGTCTGTTTTGCTTTTGACCACTGCCTCCCTTTCTATGTCTTCTTTCTTTTCATCTCTTCTCACCTACCCCTGCCCAGTGTTTTCTGTTGGGTAAGACGGATTTCAATACCCAACCAGAGTGTGTGAATAGATGGATGGATGGATGGATAGATTGAGCTGTATTATAGGTATGGGGGTGGGGTGTGTGTGTGTGTGTGTGTGTGTGTGTGTGTGTGTGTGTGTGTCCAGTTCATATGAGAGTCAGGTTGAAACCTTGCCCTGTCTTACTATTTTCCTCTCCATTTTTAAAACTCTTCTTTGCCTATTCCATGTGACATACTTTTCACCATTCTTTCTGTTCCTTGTCCCTTCTCTCAGTGTATCCCTCTTTCTAACTGTTCCATTTTTCTTTTGAGATCATTTCAGTATAATCAACTCATACCCATGCCATCTCTATAGACTCCTTCTAACTAACTGCTTTAAAGATGATGATGTTCTTGGGGGTTTCATGTAAGATCTTCCCATGTAGGAATGGAAAAACTTTAATCTTGTTGAGTCCTTTATGATTTCTCACATGTTCAGCTTTTTATGCCTTTCTAGAGTCTTGTGTTTGAATGTCACATTTTCTGTTCAGCTTTTCTTTAGGAATGCCTAGAAATCTTATTTCTAAATTTTTTGTCCATTTTTCAAGGATTAAATTCAGTTTTTCTGGGTAGGCAAATCCTGGTTGTAATCCTAGCCCCTTTGCCTTTAGGAATATTGTATTCCAAGCCCTTTTCAGCTTTATTATGGTGTCTTATGTAATCCTGATTATGACTCTACATTATTTGAATTTTTTTTTTCTGACTGTTTGAACCTTTTTCTCCTTGATTTGGGAGCTCTGGAATTTTGCTCTTTTCCTGAGAGTTTTCATTTTGGCATCTCTTTGAGGAGGTAGTGGATTTTTTTCAATCTTAGCTTTCCCTTCTAGTTCTAAGGTGTCTTAGTAGTTCCCTTTATAAATTATTGAAAAATGATGTCTAGACTCTTTTTTTGATCATAGCTTGACACATAGTCCAGTAATTCTAAAATTTTCTCTTCCATCTGTTTTCCAGTTTCATTTTTCCAATGAAAATTTCATGCTTTGTGTTTTTTTAATTTTTGACTTTGTTTCATTGTTTCTTGATGTCTCATGTAGCCATTAGCTTCCAATTGATCAATTCTTATTTATACTTTGTTCAGTGAATTTTTGTACTTTTTTCCAATTGACCAATTATGTCTTTTAAGGAGTTATTTTCTATAATGTGGTTTACTTTACCCCTTTTATTATTTGGATAATTCTGCTTTTTTCAGGATTTATTTTCTTCAGCATTTTTTGTGCCTCTTACTAAGCTGTTAATGCTCTTTTCATAATTTTTTTTTTTTTTGCATTGCTCTCATTTCTTTTCTCAACTTTTTTCTCTACTACTCTAATTTGGTTTTTAAAAGCTTTTTTTTTGCCCTCTTAAAAAAAAATCTCTTTCTTTAGCTCTTTTAGTAATTCTTGTTAGACTTGTTTCCAATCTGAAATTTTTTCTTGAGGCTTTGCTTACAGATATTTGTCATTATCTTCTTCTGAGTTTCCTTGAGTTTCCCTATCACCATCAGAGCTTTTTATTAACAGGTTCTTTTTTTGTGTTGTTTTGTCATTTTTCTAGCCTATTTCTTGAATTTGGACTTTAGAGTTTAGCTGTGTGCCACAGGAGTCAAGGTGGGATGACTGTCCTTAGCTTCAGACTTCTTTGTCCTACAGCTGATTCTGGGGGCCTGTAAAGTTTCAGTGCTTTCAGGGTAGTGTGATCTGGTGGGAGGTATGGTCACTGCTCTCCTCTTCTTCCCTCTGGGCCTTGCCCAGGGTGGAGCTTCGATTTTCTTCTCATCACAGCTCCTCTTTTCCGTACAACCATGCACTTTACCCAGGTTGGGCCTTCTTTGTTCCCCTGTGACTGTAAGCTCTTCTCTGTCCTCTGAAACTGTGATCTAGAAGTGAATAATGGGCATTGGAATTGCCAACTGGTCCTGTGCTTGATACCAGCACAGGGGTGCACTGTGAATCTTTGTCATCAGATATTCAATTCCTTTATCATTTCTAGGCAGTGAGTACTTCTGGTACCACCGCTGCTATTGGGCCCCAACCTCTAAGGCTCACAGATGGCGTTGCTACCGTGCTGTATTCCCAATTAGTCCCTCCTGCTATGCCACAGACCTGCCTTGGTTTCAAATTGTCCTGAGCTGGAAAAACGTCCCACCTTGACTTCCTGTTGGCTCTGCTGCTTTAGAGTTTGATTTGACTTGTTTATTTTAAAGGGAGATGTTGGGAAAACTTGGATGGAATGTTCCCTTTACTTTGCCATCTTGTAGCTTCACCTCCCTTATAAAAATATTCTCATCTGCTCTACATTCCTTTGGAGATTTCTCATTATCATCCATGTATACCTACATATTTTGCTTCTCTTTGACCCAAATTGTTCCTTCATGATAATCTCTTACTTTTCCTCTCATCATTATTGAAGTCATTGTCTATATTATTTTCTTTGTTTTACCTTCTTTCAGCATTGGTTCATTCAAGTCTTATCATGTGTTTTTGAATTCTGCATACTTGATATTTTTTATGATGTACTATTCCATTGCATTCATTTTTTGTTTTATTTTAAAAAGTTTTATTAATGCTTTTTGTTTTTATATAATATTCATTTCCAAGTATTCTAACCTCCTCCAGGGCACCATCCTTTCTAACAAAATATAAGCAGAGAAGTAAAAATAGTTCTGGTTACTTTGCCTCAATTCAAACAAGCCTTCCTATTTCTCTGAATTCCTAATTCATTTTTCTTTATAGCTCAGTAATATTACATTCTTTTCACATACCACATTGAGGGGACCTTGTTTTTACGTCTAGTTTATTACCCAATGTGCTGCTGTTTTGTTGTCTGTAGTATTTTTTTTCTGGAAACTGTCCATAACTTTTCACTCACTTAACTTACTTTATTTGCCAGACTGTATTAGGACCTTAAGAATATGGAAACAGATAGCTGAGACAGACATTATTTCTGTCATTCTTGGAATTTCTTTAGCTTTTCTATTATACAAAAAATATGAGCCTCTTAATGACTTATTATTGATAAACTTTATGTACTAGACATTTAAGGGTTTGTTTTTAAGCTTTTAACAAATTATTAGTTTGTAATTAGAAATATACTTACTCATATCTTAGGTCACCTAGGAATTAGTATTAATAAGTGTTATATCTTGATGAATTGAATGAAATTCAGTTCTTCTGAATGCATCACTGGCATTTTGTGCAGAATTTTGTTATTAATTGAATATGTATAGCTTACATCAGGTTTTGTTTTTTAATGAGTAGTAATCTGGTTTTTTTAGCTGTTTTTCTTTCTTTCTCTTTTCAGGCCTGGATGCAGAATAAAGTTCCAATTCCTGCCCCAAATGAGGTACTAAATGACAGGAAAGAGGATATTAAACTTGAAGAAAAGAAAAAGACACAAGCAGAAATAGAGCAAGAAATGGCAACATTGCAGTACACTAACCCACAGCTTTTGGAGGTGTGTGAGAAAGCTTCAGGTTTTCTTCATGTTTAACCATCAAATGATACTCATCTTTCTTTTATGGTGTTTTCTGAGTATAAAAGTCAAAAGAGGGGAAGAAATTTTGTAAAATAGAGTATTATTATTATTAGATAGTGTGTAAGTCCAATTAGCCTTCCATAAAGCATTTTAAAGTTAGTGTGTGAATACCATTTCTAAATTTCAGTAATTTTTTTT
Source organism: Potorous gilbertii (assembly GCA_028658325.1). Taxonomy (NCBI): domain Eukaryota; kingdom Metazoa; phylum Chordata; class Mammalia; order Diprotodontia; family Potoroidae; genus Potorous; species Potorous gilbertii. Next base: position 264,676,425 of record CM053771.1, on the reverse strand, counting down.
GTCAGAGAAGTTTATTGTGCTATTTAGGTCTTACCCAGTTGAAGAGATTTGTAAATTTCTGGCAAAATAGTACATTCATTCTTAATATTTAAACTTTTTTTCCTATTACAAGGAAAGATAAGATAGTATATTAACATTATTTGTTTCTCTTACCAAGAAGAATATAGGTCAGTTTTTCCTGAAAGGTAGTCGTTTTAAATTTTAATTAAAAAACAAAGTTTTAGTTGATATCATTCAGTTTTACATCACTTAGATTTCTCATGCTATCTCTCCCCCATCCCTTTCCTCATAAAGAATTTTTAAAAGAAAGATAAAGAAAAGTTCCTCAAAGCTAGCTAATACATCAAAAACAAAAAGTCTCATATGTCGCATCCCATACTCATAGACCCTCATTTCTGCAAAGTAGTCTGTCTAAATTGATTTTGGAAGTCTGAGTAGTACTTATGTTAGGGATTTCATAAAATACTTTTTTTTTTTCTGAAAAAAGGGACTATATGTTTTGCCATCCCTTTTACAAAGACTTTAAGAAATTCAGAAATGTATGAGATTCTTTCTTATAGAGAAGTTTATTTAACCAGTATTAATACTATTAAATGCTACAGACTTGTTGGATGATTATGATTCTTTCATTTTGTTTAATAGCAACTCAAAATTGAAAGACTTGCACAGAAACAAGCCGAACAAGTCCAACCACCTCCACCACCAGGGGGTCCTCTGCTTGGACCCCAGCCTTTTCCAGGACAAGGTCCAATGTCTCAGATTCCTCAAGGCTTTCAGCAGCCTCATCCACCCCAACAGATGCCAATGAACATGGCTCAGATGGGACCCCCTGGTCCACAAGGACAGTTCAGACCTCCTGGACCTCAGGGGCAGATGGGACCACAAGGCCCTCCATTACATCAGGGAGGTGCTGGTCCTCAAGGATTTATGGGACCACAAGGACCTCCAGGGCCCCAAGGCCCACCACAAGGACTCCCAAGGCCTCAGGATATGCATGCCCACCAAGGAATGCAAAGACATCCTGGACCCCATGGCCCAATGGGACCTCAAGGACCACCTGGACCACAGGGTAGTTCTGGGCCACAGGGACCCATGGGCCCCCAAGGTCCACCTGGTCCACAGAGTCATTTGGGCCCCCAAGGTCCACCTGGTCCCCAAGGTCATTTAGGCCCTCAGGGTCCACCTGGTACTCAAGGGATGCAAGGACCACCTGGTCCAAGAGGGATGCAGGGACCTCCTCATCCCCATGGAATGCAAGGAGGACCAGGCTCTCAGGGGATGCAGGGTCCTGTGTCCCAAGGGCCTCTAATGGGTCTGAATCCAAGAGGAATGCAGGGACCTCCAGGTCCACGAGATAACCAAGGACCTGCTCCACAAGGGATGATGATGGGGCACCCACCTCAAGAAATGAGAGGACCTCACCCACCAAGTGGACTACTGGGACATGGTCCTCAGGAGATGAGAGGTCCTCAGGAAATGAGAGGCATGCAGGGACCTCCACCCCAAGGGTCAATGCTGGGGCCTCCCCAGGAAATGCGTGGGCCTCCTGGTTCACAGGGACAGCAGGGGCCACCCCAGGGTTCCATGGGACCTCCACCCCAGGGAAGCATGCAGGGTCCACCAGGACCTCAAGGACAGCAGAATCCTTCAAGAGGGCCTCATCCTTCTCAAGGCCCATTACCGTTCCAGCAGCAGAAAACACCTCTTCTAGGTGACGGTCCACGTGCACCCTTTAATCAGGTATTTCTGGGTTATACTTTATATTAGCATTTGCGCGTTAAGAATATATGTTCATATTGCATAGGCCCATATGATCATACTATACAGAGCTAAAAGGGAAGGGACCTTATCTATATCATTCAGTCCAACATATTTTATAAAGCATAAAACCTATGGCCACACATATAGTAAATAAGTTGCAGAAATAGCTTCACTCTCAAGTCCACATAAAGTATAGGAGAACTGAAACTTGTAATACTTTGAATATTATGGAACATGAAAAAAAACCCCAAAAGAACCAGTTGATGGATGGATGAACATGGTGGAAGCACATGTAGTTTAGCATAATAGCATTGAGGTTGGAAAAGCATATTTTAGATAAATTTATATGACTCTAGTAATCTCTTTAATCCTTTTATAAAATATAAGCTACTTGTAATAGAGTTGTAATATGTTATTATGACAAAATAAACTAAAAGAGATCAGGTATCAATTTTCAGTATGCATTAAAAATTATACTCCTTGTACCGATGTTTCCTGAATGGGAAAATGTTTTTGTTGATATAAGTTTTCCATCAATTTTTAATTTTCTCTTTAACATTATATGGAGGTGTTTACAGGGAAGGGGGGATGGAGGGTAAGGCAGGAAGAGGTTTACTTTGGTGGTTCTGTAAGATAGTAAACAATTTTGGAATGTCCCTTTTTTTTTAAACTAAATACTACGGTATTTGAGGTATATTACTTTCTTCGGTACTTGATGGTGGGTTTGCAAATGAGAATCATTTTCAGACCTGTAAAAAAAGTGAAAATTAATTGAATTCTTTGGGTTCAAGAACTTAATTTATTTTGAAATGATGGTTCTTTGGAATATTTCTCAGTTCACACATGCAAATACTTTTCATTGGGATTGGGGTTGAAAGAGAATATGTTAATAAATATAACTTCATTTTTTAATAAAATCTTCATATAAAACTTGTGTATATACACACATAGATAATATAAATACAAAAACTGAACTTACCGACCTTTTTACGTAGACTCATATTTATATATTGGTAAGTTCATTATATGTAAACCATTAGTTTACCAATCTTTCAAGTAAACTGCCATTAACCTTTGAGTGTTTTTGGTGAGCAGTTCAAATAATTTTCCCTGTTCTTTCCATACTTAATGTTAAATTAATGAAGAATTTGATGATGCTTGATCTTGTTTTCACATTTTTCTAAAATTCTCAACTTTCTTCCTGGCTTATTTTCTTTTGGGTTTAGTCGTATTTCTGAAAGAGGCCCTGGTAATAATTTGCATAAAAACTGATGAAAGTTCCACTAAAATTTTATTTTAATAAATAAGTACAATTAAGGTTTTATCTTTAATGCAAGGAAGAAAAATTTCCCATACAGTATTTTAAACAAGGAAATCAAGAAAAGTGACAATATTTCTTTGACAAAATTTAGAAATCCTTTATCCATAGTAAAATATGAAAAATTTGCAGCAAAGTTGAAAAAAACTTAACCTACAACAATAGTGATCATTTCTATTAAATTTTAGAGAAGGTGACAGTATAGTATATGCTTTTATTAAGGAGAATGGGCCATATTGCTCCTTTCGCCTGTACATTAGCAGCATGGGGGATTTCTAGCCTAAGAAGTTGGTTGAGGAAAGCTTTTGTTTGCCTCTTCGTTCCTGATTGAATTCTCAGCCCTGCTGTCTCTGCTTGTCTGGGATTCTCCAGCATGTGGACCAGATTAATCCTGCAACAAACTAGAGTTTTTGATACCAGTGTTGTTTTCATTTTTATATTAATTGTATGAGTTCTTTGGTGATAAAGTAGCAGTGTTATTACATTGGTAATCTAAACTGATAATTTTATTACCTTAACAATTCATAATACAGCTGTTTAACCTTTAGTCATGAGTATGTCCTTATATAACTAGAAATGAAACTACACTGCTGTTAATCTTTAATTTTTCCTCTTCTGAGATAGTGCTTTTTTTTATTTGTTGAGTGAGGTTTTCAGGTCCATTTGATCCAGAGTTCTTGGTCAGTATGGGAAGAATTATATATCTAACATGGTATACTCCCATCTTTTCACCTCCCTTTACATACTCCATTGGCAAATGGATTAGAAAAGATCTGGGGGGAAATGTTCTATTAGGATTGTTAATACCAAGAATAGACTGGATTAGGTGAATGTTTGGGTCCATGAAGTTAGAACTTACAGTTTAGGCAGAAAGAGGTAGGTCCTAGGAGATTTTAATATATCCTGAAATATTATTGATAGTACTTTGATTTAGAATGAGCAGTGGAATGCCTGGTAAGGAAGGTAGAAAGAAAAAGGAAGTAAAAAAAGAAACAGAAGGAAGGAAAATTAGATCCTCATTTGTGGCATTCACCTTTTAGGTAGGATTTTTTAACTGTTTAGTACAGGAGGAGATATAGGAAGGAGAAATACAAAAGTGAAAACATATTTATGGATTCTGATTTTATTGAAAGTGTCTGTATAGCTGCTATGTAGAGAGTAAGAAGCAGATATTATTGTACTACATTTTCTGATATCCATTTAAAATTCTTGCTTGAAGTAATTGAACTCATGAATCTTAAAAGTGCCTATATATCCTGTTGTCATTGTTTCCCATAGTAAATAAATAGAATGTCATTAATTTTGAAATCTTTTTGAATGAAAGTTTACCGTAATGTCTTTTGCGCTAAGTATTTCCCAATGTAGACTTTGGGACCACCTAATATTACTGTTCTGTTACTTGGTAATTCAATTGTTATTCATGAAACACAAATCTATGATTTCACCCCTTTTAAAAAAATCTTTTCAGGAAGGACAGAACCCAGGCCCCCCACCCTTGATACCAGGACTAGGGCAGCAGGGATCACAAGGTCGAATCCCCCCTCTTAATCCGGGACAAGGACCTGGCCCTAATAAAGGTAAATATTTGGTTGGCTTAATGAAAGAGACCATACTTGACCACTTTGACAATAAGCAGAATTGAAAAATACTTGGTTTTTGGGTAAGTAATATGAACATTTGAGCCTTCTAGAAAAGAAACACAGGACAGCCATTTGAGGTAATTGCTTTGTCCAGTTTTGTTTTATTATTAAATTTGACTTAGTAACTCATAAATACTGAGAAAATAATTTGGCTTTTTATCAAATCACTTGATAGCCATACTTAGCCAGGTTGATATTTGCAGTGTTCATGGCCTAATTTATTCAGGAGAGGCAGCTTGGCATCTGGGTAGAATGTGAGACTTGGAATCAGAACTGTATTCAGATCCTGTGTGTGACCACAGCCAAGCTCTGTGACCATGGTAAGGCACTTAACTTGTCAGAAGCTCAGTTTCCTTATAAAAATGGGGATAATTTCTATAGTTACCCACCTCATAAGGTTGTCATAAGGTTCAAATGAGATATTAAGTACTAGGCAAACTTTAAAACAGTACATAAAAACTAGTTATTGCTCATTTATTTTGAAAGTTTATGGTCTTTAAAAGTGGTTTCCATTCTAGATGATCATAAATGAGTGCTTTTACTTTTGAAGGACCAAAGTGAGCATTAAAGTTCAGATTTTTTCCATGGAGAGAAAAAACCCAGAAATTTCAACTGACTTTTAAAAATAATTGTCAGTTGTTGCATGTCAGATTCCATGATAAATCACATTTAACTATACTGTTGGAAATGAGAAAATAAGCAGCAGTATCAGCATTGTGCACTATGTTTATGAAGTTTGAAATTTTATAAGGAGGATTATAAGCAAAATTATGGTGAACTATATTTAGTATTTGAAGTAGGAGCACATGGAAATCATAATCAAAGATTTGAAAGGGTCTTTGAGAAAGGCCATCTGGGTCAGCCCCTGTCTTGGGGCAAGTGAATATATAATGGTTTCCTTAAAGACTTCTAGGATTGTAACTTATATCAGTGGTCATTTCTGTGTTTTATCTTTCAGTGACAATGGAAAGTTAAGCCATATCATAGTGTTTCACCAGTAGTGGGGAAAAAAAATTTGCAGACATTTTTTAAGAAATGAGAGTAACTATATTAAATATATCAAGTGTTAAGACTATTAAGCAGTACAGTTGTATCTTAATCTATTCAGTCCTCACAAGAGGTACCTAAAGTAGATAATTTTGGTGATTACTTTGTAATTCATTTATGAAAAATTTCACAATTCTTTTAAACATTTTATCAGATAAATCCTATACCAGTCGGAAATATATTACCCCCATTTTACCAGATGTAGAAATAAAGGGATGGTCCCGAGGCTTCAGTGTCCTCACTAACATTAGAATCCCCAAATCCGTTGTTAATCACTAGAATTTTTTAATTTGAAGGACTTTAAAATGTATAGGTTTATGTTACTTATTTTAGGCATAAAGTGTGGACAGGGAAAAATTGTTAAAGGAATTTATCTTAGTCCCATTAGCATGGAAAGTAATAGTTAAAGTTATAAAGAAGGAAGAGGGAAAATGTGGAAGAAAAGATTCAAAAGCCAAGCCTTTAAGTTATTGGGACCTCCATAGAGGAAGAGTTTTGCCCAGAGGTGGAGCCATCACCAAACTGAGAGCCCCTCCTCTCTCTTCCTCTTCCCTACCCTCTGTGTCTGTCTCCATCTGTTTCCTTTTCCTCCTCTTCTTCTTTCTCTCTTTCTCTTTCTTTCTCTCTCTCTCTCTCTCTCTCTCTCTCTCTCTCCCTCCTCTCTTTCTCCTCCCAGGGACCAAAGGGAGAAGGGAGAGCCGAGAAAGTGGCCCCGCCATCCCCTACTGGATTAATCAACGCCGCCGCCCCCACCACCGGTGGCCACATCCCTTCTAATTTGTAGTGGTGGGTTTGTTTCCTTGGAGGAACAGGGTGTGGGTGAGACTGAATATTTTTTAAACAGATAGGAATGATAGGAGGAATAATACCCATTAGGTAAGTCATGGTAGTGTGCCTTGAACCTCCTCAGGTAAAAGGTCTGCTCTGTCAGAGGCTGCACCAAGTTCAAGAATCACAAGGTGAGAGAAGCTGCTTTTTAGCTGCATCTGTTTGAACTTGTTGGGCCAAGTTGAAATATAGGTATAGGATGTTTGAAAATCAGCTGAATGATTTATGAGGGCACTTCTTTCTCAGGTACCTTTCTGAGCTAAGATGGCCTGGAGATGATCTAGTTAATGTAACTTAAAAGGAAGATGAGATACAATAATGAAAAGATTACTAAGGAAGGAAATATTTCTCTAAATGTTGTCTTCGTTCTAAAGAACCATAAGTTTTCATATACGTTTAATTTTTGGGAGGGGAAGTAAAATGAAAGAAAAGAATGATAGAGGAATATTGAAATAAGAACAAGAACTAGTCTTAAATGCATGAGAGAAAAGCTTTGGGCAAGTGATAGTCTAAAATTGTATCATTTTACTTTTTCAACAGTGCTTCAGTTGCTATGTACATTGAAAGAATATTATTTAATGAAGGTATATATTTAATAGCTGAGGAAATAACACATTGAAAAATGAGTAATTATAATTATAAATATGCCATAACAAATTTAATTGGCCACATACCTTTCTTTTTCATTATTTTATATAAATTTACTCAAATATATAAAATGTACTCATATTTTCAGAAGAGCCGAATTGTTTATGAACTCTTTATTTCTGGGGGAAAATATGTATATTATTGTACTTTGGAGATATTGGTAGAAGAATGACATCATCCAATAGGAAGGGCTTAAGAAGGTGTTTCTATAAATAAAGAAGTGTAATTTAGGGGCAGTTACTAAAGTCAACAAATACCTAGTAAAAAGAATCTCAGTTCTCAGATAACCCATTTTACTTTAGGAAGAAATCTCTTACGTTTTGTAAGAAACATACAGGAAGAAATATATATGTACCTCTTTATTGAAACCATTGAATTAAATTATAATGAGCTACTGAATGAAGAATTGAGTTAAAGTAGTAATATTGGTGATAATAACTTGGACTTGGGCCCCAGTTGCTGGTGTTCTTTCTTAGGCTATAATATTATGGCACAGTTGAATTCCTTGTCTTTTACCTCTGGCATGCACTGTGAATTCTACCTGCTATCTCTTTATGAGCTTATGTCTAGCATATGGATCATCATTGACTGGCCTTAAGGAAAACACTGTTTAGCTGTTACTGAAAAGATTGGGAACAGTGACATATATCTTTTGAGAACTCTGACAGAACAAAAAGCAATAATTTGATAGTTAAAAAATACTGACTGTATTTTGTAACTTTTTACTTACCTGACAATGAGAAATTCTTGGAAGGTTTTCTAGAAGACATCATAAAAGTCAGATGTGTTCTCCTTTAGGTGATTCTCGTGGCCCTCCAAACCATCACATGGGCCCAATGTCAGAGAGGAGGCATGATCAGAACTGTGGTCCCGATCATGGACCTGAGAGAGGGCCATTCCGAGCTGGCCAGGACTGTAGGGGTCCCCCTGATAGACGTGGGCCTCACCCAGATTTTCCTGATGATTTCAACCGACCAGATGACTTTCATCCTGACAAGCGATTTGGCCATAGATTACGTGAATTTGAGGGAAGAGGAGGACCTTTGCCACAGGAGGAGAAATGGAGGCGAGGAGGCCCAGGTCCTCCATATCCTCCAGATCACCGAGAATTCAATGAGGGAGATGGTCGGGGAGCAAATCGTGGCCCCCCAGGTGCTTGGGAAGGACGAAGACCTGCAGATGAGAGATTTCCCAGGGATCCAGATGACCCGCGTTTTAGAGGAAGACGGGAAGAAAGGTAGGTTACATTTAGAGGTTTAAATTGGATTGACTTTCAGAACTACTTTAAAGCCTCTTCCATATACAAATTTGTTTTTACATTTTGCCTAGGGATATCATTGAATTTGAAAACATTTTATTGAAGGGAATTGTGAAAAAATAGCACCGTACTTAATATTGACCTTTTCTTGTTAGTTCTCACATTTTTGGGATAGTCTCCCATCTTCACTTTTAAACTTTCATATTGACTTCTTTTACTCTCAGAAGTCTTAGAAACTTGGAGTTTCTCTTCAGCCTTTTTGCCTCTTAGTGTATTTTTAAAGCTTAGAATTATTATCCCAAATTGAGCTTCTTAAAACTGGTAGAATTTTCCATATTATTCATTTGCTTAATAGTGGCATAAATATTTATATCTTACATAGTTACATCTTACATACTTTATAGTTAATTGATTTGAGTTACTCCTTTTCTTTTCCCTCAGATTATATATGATAGGTTAAAGTGGTCAAAAATGTGAAAAGCAGTCAGAAACAGTGATTATTTCATAATTTGGAGAAGCATCACTTAAATATTTATTTGCAAAAAGATTCTTTAAAAAGAATCTGTATTATATTTTAGTATTTAAGTTTATTTGAGCCCTATTTAAGAAAACAAAATTACTCAAAAGAAAGCTTTTCTCTTTTCGTTTTATAGCTTTAGAAGAGGAGGTGCACCCCAACGGCATGAGGGTCGGGGTCCTCCCCGAGGAAGGGAAGGTTTTCCTGGTCCTGAAGACTTTGGGCCAGAGGAAAATTTTGATACATCAGATGAGGCTACAAGAGGAAGAGATCTTAGAGGCCGAGGCCGAGGTACTCCACGAGGTATGAGTCAAGAGAAGAGGCCACTGAAAACCTTTAAAAAAATGGCAGGATAAAGAATGTTATTAAAGTCCTGGAAAATAATTTGTGCATGTAGTATTTTAATAATTTTTTAATTGCATAGGAGGACGGAAGGGCTTACTTCCTACACCAGATGAATTTCCTCGATTTGAAGGAGGACGGAAACCAGACTCATGGGATGCAAATAGAGAGCCAGGTAAAGAAATGAGAAATTGTGGCTAGCATATAGTGACTATAAGCAGGAAATTATGTAAATATTAATATATATAACCTAAGTACCTCTCTTCCCACAAGTAATATCAGTTGCTTTTCCTCTTGCTTTAATGTGAATCATTCTAGTGGTTTGATAAGTGCATTAATTTTGTGACTTAAATAATTAGAATTTCTTTGTGATACTACCTTCTTGTGTCCATTGTAGATGCCTTCTGCTTCTGGGCACTGTATTTTCCAAATCATGAAATTAGAAGACTGTTCCTCTTATTCTCTGATATATATGACAGAGTATTTTATTCCATGACCAGGCCATGAGCATTTCCGGGATGGTCCACGTCCTGATCATCCTCCTCATGATGGGCATTCTCCTGCCAGCAGAGAACGTTCTTCCTCTCTCCAAGGCATGGATATGGCTTCTTTACCACCCCGAAAGCGTCCCTGGCATGATGGGCCTGGAACATCTGACCATAGAGAAATGGAAGCTCCAGGTGGACCTTCAGAGGATCGAGGCAAAGGTAAAAATTGCAATTTCAGACTCCTGGGGATTTATGAAATGGCCTTACAACCAGAGTTATAGTGACAGTTAATAATGCTGCAGGGAAATTCTCTCTCCAGGGTAACCTTTCTTACTTCTCGAACATGCTTTTGCTCCCTATTGTGCCTTCCCAAACACCAAAATATTTGATATGACACAAGCTCAAGCATAAATTTAATGGTTATTAACAAGCACTTATTAAACACATTCTGTGCGCTACTAGGTACTGCGTTAATGCTTTACAAATGTTATCTCATTTCATCATTTTAATTGTAAACTTTGGCAATCAAGCTAATAGGTGAATTATATGTTTTGAGATAGAAATCTGTGTTTGAAATACTTTTCATTGCCAAACTGTCACAGTGCTTGACATTGCACTGTTCAAGATTCATCCCTTTAGATCCTTATTGGTCTTGTACTCCTTCTTAACTTCCTTTGAAATGTTGTCATCCAGATCATGCCTATCAACCCTGGGTATCCCCCAAGGCTCTTCCTGGGCCCTCTTCTTCCTATTATACTGTTTTGCTTCGTGATCTAATCAGCTCCCATAGTCAATTATCTATATACATATGGTTCTCAGATAACATTTTTTTTCATTAAATTCTGTTTTATTTTCAGTTCCAGACTCTCTCTGTCCCTTCCTCACTCCAGTGAGAAATACAAAACCCATTACAAATACGAAGTCGTGCAAAACAAATTTCTGTATTTGCCATGTTCTCCTCCTCTCACCCCTACTCAAGAGAGAGGGGGAGGGAAAGGGAGAAAGGAGGGAAGTAGATAGAAACAGAGGGAGAAATATACTTCAGTTTGCATTGAGTCCTTTACTTTTCTCCCTGGAGATAGCACATTTATTCATGATTTCTTGGGAACTCTGATATGTAATTGTGTCAATCAGTTACTAGGTCTTTGTAGTTGATTATCTTTACAATATTGCTGTTACTGTGTAAATTGTTCTTCTTTCTGTTCACTTCACTTTTTATCAGTTCATGTAAGTCTTCCCAGGTTTTTCTAAAATCCCCTTCATCGTTTCTTACAGTACAGATCTATTTCTCACATCTCCAACTACCTATTAGACATCTTGGAGTGGATGGCTTGTTTAACGTCTTACACCCAACACAGAAGTCATCATCTCTCCCCAAAAAATCTTCCCAAATTTTTCTGTCCTTGTCAGGGGTACCAGTGTCATCTTTGGCTTCTCTCTTACCTTTCATATCCAGTTATAAATGTCACGTCTTACTGTTTTTACCTTCATCAATTTTCATATATGCCCTGTTCTTTCTTCTGAAACTGCTCCTACCCTGGTGTACACCCTCATCACTTCGACTCTTACAATAGCCTTGTAGTTGTTTTTCTTCTTTCAAGTGTTTCTCCACTCTAGTACATTACCCACTCAGCTGTCAGTCACTGTGTGATCATGTCACCGCACCCCCACCCTATCTCAATAATGGCTCCCTTATTACCTCCAGGATCAAATATAAAAACCTTCTTTAAAAATTTATTTTGTTACTCAGTTTTCAACAATCACTTCCATAAGTCTTAAATTACTTTTCCCTCCTTCCTCCCTGCTCCGTCCCCAAGACAGCATGCTACCTTATATGAGTTCCATACGTACGTTCTTATTAAGCACATTTTCATATTAGTCATATAGAAGAATTAAAATGAATGGGAGAAACCATGAGAAAAAACAAACCAAAACAAAACATAACACAGGAGAAAATGGTCTGCTTCACTTTGCATTCCAGTTCCGTAGTTCTTTCTCTGGATGTGGATGGCATTTTGCCTCAAGAGTCCTTTGGGAATGCTGTGAAGGGCTAAGTCCATCAGAAACAGTCCTCATACATGGTGGCTGTTACTGTGTACAGTGTTTTCCTGGTTCTGTGTATTTCATTCAGCAGCTCACGTGTAAAATCTTGTTTGACTTTTAAGTCCTTCATAACTTGGCCTCTTGACTCTGTTTTCTATGTCTGGAACTCTCTCTTTACTCATATATCACATTGCTTTGTGAAAATAGCAACTAAAGCCTCACTTTTTCGGTTCTTTTTACTCTCAATCCCTTTTCTTTGAGACTGCCCCCCAATTTATCCTGTATATATCTTGTTTGTACATACTAGTTTGCTTCTCTGCCATTAAACTGTGAACTTCTTAACAGCAGAGACTCTTTTCTTTGTATCCTCACTGTAAGCACTTAATAAATGCTTGTTTGAATGATTTTTTAATTAAACCTATTTTCAAAACTCTTCCATTAAAAGTAAAAGAAACTCTGCATTGAGAATGAAACTCAAGACAGGGTACAGATGAAGGGAGGTACTGAAATGTCTGTCTCCTGATTTCTTCAAGGGCTAGCTCTGAGGGACTTTCAACTAACTCCAAATGCTATAATCTGGGTTAATAGTGCTTTGCAGCGTATAAAGCACTTTCCTTGCAGTTCTGAGAATATTTACCATAAATGTTATCCCTGTTTTAGAGACAAGGAAACTGAAACACAGACAAGTAATTAACATTACATAGTTACTAAGAAGCTGAGCTGGGATTTATACTCTGGCTGTATAGGAAAAAATCAGATGAGAAATAAATTTACTGTTGTTTCAGGACGAGGTGGCCCAGGACCATCCCAGAGAGTGCCAAAATCTGGACGATCCAGTTCCTTGGATGGAGATCATCATGATGGATACCACAGAGATGAACCTTATGGGGGTCCTCAAAGTAGTGGCACCCCTTCCAGAGGAGGAAGGAGTGGAAGTAACTGGGGGAGAGGAAATAATATGAACTCTGGCCCACCAAGGCGAGGAGCATCAAGAGGTGGTGGAAGGGGCCGGTAGAAGAGGTTTTGGCTGGGAAGCCCCCAGTCTTAACTGGACAGTATTTAAATAATTCTTGTGGACTCACCAAGAGAAACAAAAGGATTCCTGTACCACCACAGCACTGGTTGGACTCTTCACTGGGCTATTTTTATACCCAGTAGCTCCCAATAAGGTCTTCTAGATCAATAGACTGCTACTGGCTACATCATGGTAGCTGGTTTTTCTGTTTTGTCCTGTCTTTTTTTCTCACCCCTGCATTGTTTTGTGAAGATAAAAGCTGGAATCTTTTTTTTTTTTTTTTTTTTTTTAGTGTTGTGAGACATGGAGCACCTCCACAAATTTGAGTTCATGTCTAATTGGAAACTTGTTTCTATATGTACAGTTTGTCAGAAAAAAAGTTAAGTTGTTTTTGTATGAATACAGAATGTGATTTGCGTAAGAATTAACAACAATCACTGTGTCATGATTTTTATTTACAACAATAGTTGTGAAATACATGCCTTGATGAAACCCTGCACTTCTATATTTCAATATCCCCAGCCTTGTTTTAACTCTTGAGTTGTTAAAGAAATTCTGTTAGTGGAATAGCAAATACTCCAAATTGAAGTTTGGTTATGAGATATCATGTGAGGTTGACATTCCAGATAGATTGTCCTTCCATCATCTAAACTTCTAACAATTGATTATGAGTTCATCTGAAGTCAGAAGCTCCTTCCCATACAATAATGCTGTGTAGGGTCATCTATTAAAGTATTCTCCAAATGTAAATGAATTGATCACCACACATTAATAGTCTTTTTTGCCCAGTGCCAGCCCCAACACTGCTGTCCAGGAAAAGTTGTTCACTTTCTGAATTCTGGATCCTGTGGCCCTCTTTCGTGGGTGAGTTCTTTTCTACTCATCACCTGAGGCAGAGGTAGGTTTGAAGCTACTTCCATGTGCACCATTCATGACATCACAACTGGAAAGACAATGATAGTACCAATAACAATGGAGAGCATTTCTTTGAACTATCATTGTATTTTTATCACTTAAAAAAAATTGTCATTTAAAATTTTTTTTAACCTCTGTATTTCATAAAAGTTATAAAGTACCTTTTTCATTATTGTCTTCTCCAGTACATATCCTTGTGGATGGTAAATTAGTTTGAGAAGACTTCTTTCACAGAGGTCATTGTAGGAATCTTCATTCTTTTACAATAAATGTTCCATCTCATAAAACAGAAACAGAAAATATCTGTTGAGAATGCCTGGAAGATTATCATATTGGGGGGGGTGGTGGGTGGGTGGGTGTGTGTGTGTGTAAGGAATCTGTCATAAATATACTTACCTATAAATGATGCCACTCTTCTCCTTCCCAACAAATGCATTCATTATACTAAAATTTCCTTTAATTACTGGCAGCTAGCAGTCACAGGCTTTCCTCTTAAATTGTAGTACCTGGGTAATGGCAGTGACTCGAGTTTCACCATAGTATCATTCCTAAACAGGGCAGTTAGGTGGTGCAGTGGATAGAGCCACCAGTGCAGGAGTCAGGAGGACCTGAGTTCAAATGTCACGTCAGACACTTGACACTCACTAGCTGTCACTTAACCCCAATTGCTTCATCCTGGGTCATCTCCAGTCATCCTGATGAATATATCTGGTCACTGGATTCAGATGGCCCTGGAGAAGAAGAGAGGCTGGTGACCTGCATAGCACTCCCTCACTCAAAACAAAGTCAAGTGCAAGTCATGTCATTATTTCTCTGATGACATGGTCTTTTTCGGTAATGAAGGACAAACACGCATTACCAAACAAGTCATGAGTAAGAGTTACAGATAATAGCATGTTTCAAAAGAAGAACCATTATGCTTTTTATATTTTTTACTTCATATTTGAACAGACTATTGAGTTCAGCAAAATAGTAAATACTCTATTAGGTACAACTACTTTGTGAGAATAATTAAGATTTGGACTTCACTATATTGTGAGTTTTCTCTGGATAGCAATCCAGAGCATATGTTAATTAAAACTTGTTTAGTAGACACCAGGTTGTTAACAAAAAGTTATAAAGGGAATATGTTGAAACTGAAGATTATTTCAGAAAGGGAAGTGGGTCATCTTCAAAGTTTAGGCCTACTTCACTAATGTTTGATTCAAAACATTTTTTTCTCTTGTGTTGACTATTTATAGCTAAAGCTAGAAGAGGCAAGGAAAGGCATCAAACTGCCTCTCCAATAGCTGAACCTGGGCCGTTTGGTATGAGACAACTTGGAGCAGGAAAGTCAGTCCAAGATTCTTAGCAGTTTTGTCCTGACCAAAATCAAGAGGTCAGTTTAGCTGCTTCATTTCAAGGACTCAGGACCAAGTAAAATTACCCTTTAACTTCCACCACAGCAGCTGGAAAACTACCTAATCTTTGGCTATTTATTTATGCCTTGAAACAGAATTCAAAAAACAATTTGTCATTTGGAGTTAGAACCTTAGTGATCATCTATCCAATCTAGGGCTGTCTTAACCTTTTTGGTATCAATGTCCCTTTACTGTCTGGTATAACCTAGAGACTCTATGGAACCATGTTTTTAAATGCATAAAGTACACTGGATTATAAAGGAAATCAATTTTATTTAAGTAGTATTCAAAATATTTTAAAAACACGTTCATGGGCTCTTAGATTAGGGAAGACTGAAGAATCCAGGGCTCTCACTTTCACAGATAAAGTGACTGAGACCCAGAAAACTTAAGTGATTCGCTGCAGATCACAGGTTAGAATATCATTATTAAGGAATTTAAGTTTATTTCCAAGGTTCTATTTGGAAAAGGAAGGGGTAAATATAAAGAAGAAAAATCAAATTCCCCAAAGGTGAAAATCTAAAATAGCACTTTTTAGAAACTCAAGGAATAAAAACATGTAACACAAATCATCAATAAAACTTCATAAAAATCAAAAGCTAAGTGCTCTGACTTATATCAGGTTGTTCTCCAGATTTATTAAAGCATTTCTTAATAGTTTTATACCTTGACTGAAAGCAAAGCTCAGTTTATAATGAACTGCATTGTTGACAAATGACAATGGTTCTATCCCTGGAGAATAATCCCTTTATTAAATGCATAGAGATAATATGCATGGAATGTATATGGAACTGTAATGGTCACTGTACATATTAAATGCTGTTTTATATAGGACAAGCATTGGTATTAAACCGTCTTAAAATTAAGTCAGCATCAACAAAGAAAACATTTGGCTCATAAATATTATATACTATGAATATAAAATCTTTTTTAGCCATTCACACTATGTTCATTCTAAAGGGACTGTTTACTATAATAATAATACATGAGACAAGACACATTCACACACAAAATGCTCATTAAGGATTCTTCACAAGGCAATCAGTGGTACCAATTTTCAAGTCAAAGTTTATTGTAACCCAATACATCAATACAGTATCATGATATTGTCTTTGAGAGGTAGGTACTTATCCCTATTTTACAGATAGGGAAACTGAAGCAGAAAATTATATAACTTGCTTCAGTCCACGTAGAATATCCAAAGAATTTTAATGAGAATAGTCATACCAGAGACATAACCTGAGTTTACCATAAATGGGACATAGTCTACCATACATACTCACTGGACAATTACCGTCTCCTGTACAAGGCGTGGCAAACATGTTAAAGGTTGTTATCAACTTCTGGGAATCAGGGAAATTTGAGAGCACACACCCAACTCCAACTACACATGTAAATACTGCCCAGCATTTCTGTTCCTGAATTCAGTCTCCAGTCAGTGTTTTTAGTGCCACTTGGAGCACTGCTTTCTATTTAGAGTACTTGTTATGTTACAATCTAGCCTAAAATCACAATGGTGAAGCCAATTATTCAAAATTACCAAATCTTATTCAAGATTTGCAAATTTTAAATCAATAACAGTCTAACACTTCTGATAAATTTTTCTATTCTTAATCAGTAGGCTCACCATCAGGGTTAAAGTGCAAAATAAGCTTGTTTAAGAAGATATTTAGTAAGAGTGTTGAAACCCAGGAATAATAACCAAGACAAGGCATTTGTCCACTAAGGAAAAAACCAACATTACCTTACAATTTTCTGTCAGTTTACAAAGTTGTATACTACAGATTAGAAAGTAACAGTAACATTTATTCTAACAGGAAACACATATATGGTTTAACAGATTTGCTCCCTTTGGCCACAATGTAACCGTTGCGGTAACTCGCAGATTCTTTCACGCTTTTCCCACCGCGCAGCTTTGTGTCTTTAAGCTCGCGGACGCCAGCTCGTTCTGGGGCGAGTTCTTGGAGGTACGTTTGTCCTGGTTCATTCCAGCTTCCTTTAATCCTACAAGGCACTATAATGGCAACTTATGAAGGGAAACTCAGGAGAAATACAAATAAAATTCAGCTTTTAATATTAAAATTGCACGTAAGCCTGAACTCGCGCGTATTGTAGACAGCAAGGTTGCTTCAAATTAGGAGAAAAAAGGCATCTGTGGTTAAAGTATTGCGCGCTCCTGTTACTTTAAATGGGAAGAAAAAAAAGATGAGACTAAAGTAGAACAGCACGTCCACCCACACCACCTAAATCAGATTAAAAACTGGCTAATTCGATGAAAGCCGGAATGTCAGTCTCATTCTTTTTCACCGGCCTTACTTTAATACAATTAACGATAATACAACCCCAGGAACTATTCCGCGGGTAAAGTCAAAATTCACCGGGCGAATATTGGTGGTTAATTCACAAGCCATTTATTCACAGCAGAGAGGTGCCGGGAGGCCGGAGCTCCCGCGTCCTGGGCCTGCGGGCGCTGCCGCGCTCGGACCCCGCGCTCCCCGGGTCCCCCGCCGCGCTGCCGGGCTGGTCCGGGCTGGTCCGGGCTGGCTCACGTCCTCGCGGCGCCGCGCGCTCCCAGGCCGCTCACACCGGCAGGGTCCGGGCCAGGCCGCCGCACAGGCCCCCCAGCGCGTAGCGCAGGGCCGGGCCGCCGCCCCAGGGCAGCAGGCCGAGCAGCGCGGCCAGCAGCGCGCCCAGCTGCGAGGCGGCGCCCAGCGCCGTGAGCACCGTGCTGCGCAGCCCCAGCGCCGCGTACAGCGTGCCCCCCAGCGCCGCCAGGTAGAGCAGCGCGCCCCGCGTGGGCCGCTCCTCGCAGCGCAGCAGCCGCAGGCAGGCGGGGCCCCCGCGCAGCAGGGCGGCGGCCGTCAGCGCCAGCACGGAGCCCAGCGACCACAGCAGCGCGAACTTGCGGGCGCGGAGCAGCAGCAGCGGCGCGTAGAGCGCCGCCAGCCCGAAGCACAGCGCCGCCAGCACCAGGCACACGCCGCTGGCCGTCAGGCGCTGCCAGCGCGACAGGCTCGGCAGGCACGGGGGCCCCGGGCTCGGCTCGGCATCCTCGGGCGGCAGCGCCGGGCCCCGCAGCCAGGCCCAGCCCGGGCCGCCCCGGCCCGGGAAAGGGTTCGCTCGGCCTAGCCACGCTCCCACCGACGACGTCCTCCCGGCTTCCGCCGCCGCCTTGCCCTCCGCGGGCAGCAGGGGGACCGCGTCCGCCGAGCCGGCGCCTTTCGACTGGGCCAAGTATTCCTGCAGCTGCCGGTTCAGGTCCGCCATGTTAGAGGGGGCGGGAGTCGCCGGCAGTGCATCCGGGTCATCCGTAGGGGCCCCCGCCAAGCCGCCTAGTGAGTTTCGCCCGGGGGGCGGGCACGTGCAAGGCAGGAAGGGCGGGGCCGGCTGCGACGAGGCCTGAGAATGCTGACGTTCCTCCTCCTGCTGCCACCCTCCCCCAGTAAAACCCTGTGATCTTTGGTCAAACCACGCCCCTACGCTAAGGCTGCTGGGGATGGGATGGATTCCGATGGGATGTGTTGGGGGTGCACAGAAACTACACCACATTGAGATAACATGTGCCCTCAGGGAGCCTATAGTTGGATTAGGGTTTGGATTTGGAAGGGCAGACCAGACAGGATAGCAAGTCCCTACAATTCCGGGGAAGAGTTCGATATTTACCTGCAAGTTACTTTTACAGAATTTCACTTCAGACAAACATCCCACCATATACATTAAACCGTACCAGTATAGCAAAGTAAGCTCAAAATACATACGTGCTCTGACGATTAAGTTTTCAGACTTGCATTCTCTTCCTACCCACACCACACTGAGAAAGCAAGAGGAGCAAAAACCCTGTTACAAGCAGAATCAAGCAAGATTTTCTCCATTTGCTGTGTCCAGAAAAAAAAAAACCTTTCAGGAGATGGGGATGGGTAGCAGGTTTCTTCTTGAGCCCTGTGGAATTCTGGTTGATCTGTGAATCATTTTAAAAGTAGAAAAGAATCAAATATGGTACCTTTCACAATTTTCACAGCTGTGGTTGGGAGAATTCTCAGCCAAACAAGTGATAGAAGAAATAGAAATTACATACGTGAAACTGACAAACTTTTGCACTAACAAAATCATTCCTGTTAGAATGAGAAGTGCTCATTTGGGGGAAAAATTACATCATATGTCTGATACCAGTTCAGTATCCCAGAGCTATAGAGAACTAGCACCAATATACGTACCACCAAGACTAAAAGATTGTGAATTAGCTTCATAAGAAGAATCGCCTACCTTTAACAATTATAATAAAGGAAATACAAATCTGGCTTTATTTCACACCCAAGGAATTGGCAAAGTTGACAAATCTGATTGGAAAAGTCAATGCTGGAGGAGTGGGAAACATTAAAAACACTATTAATATACTGTTTCTGGAGCTGTAAATTGGCCCAATAATTATGGAAAGTGACTAAAATGCCCCTGCCCTTTCACCTAGACATCTCACTGCTAAGGATAACACCCCAAGGGAGGTCCCATATACACCAAAATATGTATAGCAACACTGTATAGTAGGAACGAACAGGAAACGATGTAGATGCCTGTCAGGAAACAACTAAATAAATTATGTTACATGAATGAATACTGCTGTACTGTAAGGGATAATGACTATGGGGAATGTAGAGAGGCATGGAAAGCTTGATACAGTTGATACAGAATGAAGTAAATAACCAAGAAAACAATGTACATAATGTTTACAACAATATAAATAGAACAGCAACGGGAAAAGAGAAAATGAGTGCTTTGAAATTATAATGACCAGGCTAAGTCCCAAAATCAGAAACGAGAATGAACCTCCCTCCCTCCTTTGAAGGGACAGGGAATGCTGAACGCTGGAAATGTTGGACAGCTTGGCTATTTGTTGATTTCTTTGAACTTAGAAAATTTTTTTGATAAGATAGCCCTTTGGGGAGTAGGGAGCATGGAGAGATATTGGAAAATGAAAGCGATTTAAAAATAGAAGCAATCCATTTTTAAAATACAAAAAAGAATGAGGCCCTAATTGTTACGGGTAAATAGTCCATATTTGTCAAATTTTTCATGAGTTTCACCATCTATTCTGTTCAATTGACTTCTAGCTCCCTTTCTCAGATATGCCCTAGCTCCCACCATCGGCTTTTTGTGGTTATTTTCCCTTCCTCCTCCCCCTTGAGTCCTGCCCCTCCTCCCCAACCTGGCACATAGTAAGCACTTAGTAAAGTTTCTATCATTTGTCCATTATAGAATCTCCAAGTTGACAGGCCTCACCATCCAAAGCATACCTTGAACAAAAATACCCTCCATCTCATACTTTTACAAGTTATTATCCAGCTTTTATTTGAATACCTCCTTTACTACCTCAAGAGACAGTCCATTCCACTTTTTAATATCTCTGATTATTAGGAAGCTTTTCCTTATATGAGACCCATATTAACTGTCTAAAGCTTTCACCCAGTATTGACTAGTTTTGTCCTCTGAGTAAATGTAAACCCTTTCCCACATAACCATCCTTCAAATACTTAGGAACAGCTATGCGGTTCAAGATTTTGTTTTTAGAGGGTGTCTTGAATTCCTTCAACCACCCTGATACTGAAGCCCTTAATTTTTTGACAGCATAGTATAAAGGTAAGAGTGCTTGATTTTCAGTCAGCTGAAAATCAGTTCACACCCCAACTCTGCTATTTAGTTCCTGCATGACCTTGGACAAATCTAGGCCTTAGTTCCCTCATATCTGAAATGATTGGACAAGATTGGCATTGGACTAGATGACGTCTAAGTGTCCTTCTGGCTTTAAATTTATCATTTTATGGCAGCGGAGCCAAGATGGCAGAGTAGAAAGATTCACCTATGCTAGCTCCGAACCCATAGCCCATGGATTTCCTCTAAAAAGAACTCCCAGGGCGGAGCCAAGATGGTGGAGTAGAAAGACTCACATTTGCTAGCTCCGAACCCACAGCCCATGGTTTTCCTGTAAAAAGAACTCCTGACAAATTCTGGAACGGTGGAAGCCGCGCAGAAACACAGTGAAGGAGATTTCTGTTGCAGAGAGCCCTGAAAAACCGACCCCAGGGGTCTATCGAGCTCCAGACGGGAGCGGAGCTCTCCCCTCCCCTGCCCTGGCCGCACCGCACTGAGAGGAGCGAGCAGACCCAAGCAGGCTTCAGGGACCAGAATCTCCAGTGGCCGGGAAGGTTCCTCCACCCACAGACGCACAGGTCAGTGAGAGAGATGGGCTGACAGGGGAGCGGGGTATCTCCAGGACTCAGCCCTCTTTGGGAGGCCGCTGCTGCAGCAGAGGCTGAGGCAGCTCGGCCAGAGGCAGAGGCAGCTCGGCCAGAGGCTCACGGAGCAGGCAGGAGCTCCACAGCAGCTCCATTATAAAAGTTCTCTACATAAACCCCCTGAGGGAACTGAGCCTGAGAGGCGGCCCTGCCCCCACCTGAGAACCAGCAGATAAGCTCCCATTGAAGAACAGTCAGTCCTGCCGCCAAAAGCCCTGAGGCTGGGGAGCAGCATTTGAATCCCAGACCCCAAGCACTAGCTGGGTGGACCTAGGCTGGGGTGGAGAGGACTCTCAGAAGTCAAGTAACTGGCTGGGAGCATTTGAATCTCAGACCCCAAGCACTAGGTGGATGGACCTAGGCCGGGGGGTGGAGAGGACTCTCAGAAGTCAAGTAACTGGCTGGAAAAATGCCGAGAAAAGGG
>CM053771.1:264634187-264653994 GCA_028658325.1 Potorous gilbertii | reverse complement strand
GAAAGAAGAGAGGGCAGATTGGTGATATGGGTAATTAGAATGCTCAGTGTATTTGGGAGGGGGGAGAGGACAAATGGGGAGAAAATTTTGGAACCCAAAATCTTGTGAAAATGAATGTAAAAAGTTAAATAAATAAATCTATTTAAATAAATAAATAAATTTATCCTTTTGTGACCTGACCATCCTAGTTTCTTTTTGTATGTCTTACAATTTATTCATGGCTTTGCTAAAATAGGATGCTGAGAACTGAGCACATCACAACTGTGATGTCATCTGAACATGATAGAGAAAAGTAAGACTGGCATCTTCCTATCTTATGTTTACTGCTCTATTGAAAATCATATTCCAGGGCCTTATTTTGGTATAGTGTGTCAATGACTCTGCCAGGAATTTGAGCACATACTCTGACAGCCCCTAATAATCTGCAATGACTCTTCATTGGGCAATGCCAAGTGTGAAAAAACTCATCACAAAGGGATGACCAACAAGTGATAATGTGTTGGGTTTTTTTCCCAAATAGGGCAAATCCTGAAGATTGTTTGCAAAGGTATGGGGAAGGTGCAGTGTGTTTCAATCTAGGGAGTAGCCACATGAATGAAATTATGGATCTTTGGAAGAACTGCTGTATACTTCAAGTCAATTCAGTTTAACACATTAAGTACCTACTATGCGCAAGGCTGTGGGTTAGGTACTGGAAATATAAAGACAAAAATGAAGTAGTGCCCATCCTTAAGGAACTTCTGTGCTACTGTGGTTGGAGGTGCTATAGTGTTTGGAGATCAGGAAAGGCCTTATGTAGTAGGAAATGAGGAATTGTAAGAGGAAGAAATGAGAGAGTTAATTCCAGCCACAGGGGACCATCTATATTGTATTCAGGGAATAACAACTGGTGTACCAGTGTGACTGGAATGTGTAGTATGTGAAGGGGAGTAATAAGTCTGCAGATATAGGTGGGAGCTGTGTTGTGGAAGGCTTTGAATGCCAGGCTGAGGAGTTAGTAGTCTGTCATGGAGGCAGCAGGGAGCTGCTGGAGCGTCTTGAGAAAGATACCCCTCAGACCTATGCTTTAGGAGTATCAGTTTGGCAAGAGTGTGGAGGATGGGTTGGAAAGGGGAGGGACTTGAGGCAGGAGAACTCTTTGGAGGCTTTGAAATTTTTCAGGCAAAAGGTGATTAGGGCCTGAAAGAGGGCAGTGGTTATTGTCATGTTTGTCCTTCATTGACGAAGGAGCCCATGCCATCAGAGAAACAATGACATGACTTGCACTTGACTTTGTTTTGAGTGAGGGAGGGCTGTGCAGGTCACCAGCCTCACTTCTCCTCCAGAGCCATCTGGATCCAGTGACCAGATAGTCATCAGGATGACTAGAGATGGCCCAGGATGCACTGGGAGACCTTGGGCCCTTCAGGCCAAGGTCTTTGCAGGTACTTAATTAGAGTGAGGCAATGCCCATTCATTGAATAGGCCTGTTTAAGTAGCCAGGGCATGGCTTCTTTAATGAGGTCAAGAAAAACAAAGACATCAGGCTGGGTGGGAAACAGCAGCAGTTACTATTGATAATGTCTGTAAAGTTAAGGGGGTCCAGGAGCCCTTGGCAGGATCCCATTAAAGTCCCAGTTTCAGAGTGTAGTAGGTTTAAGGTTGGGGGAGAGGAGAAGCAAGGAAAGGAGGCAGTGAAACCCAAGTCAACAAGGCAATTTTTGGTCATCCAAATTTACCTTCCCTTGCAGAGGAGAAGGAAGGGAAGGGAGAGGCAGACAGGAGAGGAGGAGGTGAGGTACCCAGCTAGCATTCAACCAACTTGCCCTGGCTACTTCTTAAACAGACCTATTCAATGAATGAGCATTGCCTCACCCTAAGTGGGTACCTGCAAAGACCTTGGCCTGAAGGGCCTAAGGTCCCCCAATGCATCCTGGGTCATCTCCAGTTATCTTGATGAATATCTGGTCACTGGATTCAGATGGCTCTGGAAGAGACGTGAGGCTGGTGACCTGTACAGCCCTCCTTCACTCAAAACAAAGTCAAATGCAAGTCTTTTCTCTGATGGCATGGTCTTCTTCAGCAATGAAAAATGAACACGATCTTCAACAGAGCAGTGGTTATGTGAGTGAGAAGAAGGGCTTGGATACAAGAGATGTTATGGAGGTAGATTTGAAAAGGCTTGATGGGAGAGAAGTGGAAAAGGAAGAGTTAGGTTCTGAAGTTAGAAACCTGGTTGACTGAAATGGTATTGGTAGGCTTAGCAGAAATAGGAAAATTTGGCACAGTGGTGAATTTTTGGAGAAATATAATTAGTGTCATTTTAGATATATTGAATTTGATTTAGCAATAGCTAGACACAGAGGAGAAATGTTTGTCTTCATTAGGTAGATGTTCAGTCATATCTGATTCTTTGTGACCTGATGGACCATGGCACACCATTGCTGTCTGTGGGGTTTTCTTGGCAAAGACACTGAAGTAGTTTGCTGTTTCCTTTCCCAGTGGACTGAGGCAAACAGAAGTTAAGTGACTTTTCCAGGGTCACACAGCTCCTAAGTGTCTGAGACTGGATTTGAACTCGAGTCTTTTTGACTCCAGACCTAGCATCTAGCCACCTAGTGTGATTTATACCTTCTGAAACCCACTTTTGTATTTCTGATTGCTAGGTTCATATCTCCACCTGGATGTTCTACCTGCATGTTAAATGCAACTTGTACAAAAGCTGAATTAATCAACTTCCCTTCAGAAATGCCTTTGCAATTACTTTCTCTAGTTCTATTAGTGACATCAACACTTTCCCCATTACCACAGGCTTGAAATCTAAGACTTTTGCCACTTCCTTCCTTTTCATCTCACATTTCCTATTAGTTATTGCATCCTGTCTGTTCTATCTCTGCAGCTTCCTTCCCATCTGTCCCTTCCTCTCCACTTCACTTGAAAGCATTCTAATGGGCACACCCATTTCTTTTCTCATGTAGTGATCTCATCCTAGTTGATTCAGGTCTATCATGTATCTATCACAGAATTATAGACACTCTTATGGAATGGCCTGGGGATTGTCTGTGCCTGGCCCTGTGCTGGTGCTTAGATAAAGGTGCAGAGAACACACTCCTCGTGTTTGCAGATAACACAAAGTGAGGAGGAGGGGCTAATACTTTGGAATGTAGAATCAGGATCTAAAAATGTCCTGACAGGATAGAGCATTGGGCCAAACCTAATAATGTGAAATTTAAATGGGATGAGTGCAAAGTTTTATACTTGTCCTATCTCTTAAGGTGGGGAAAGTATGACTTGACAGCAGTTTATCTGAAACAGAGCTAAATGCTTTAGGGGACTGAAAGATCACTGTAAATCTGTAGTGTGCTATAGCAGTCCACAAAGCTAATACAATCTTAGGTGCATCACTGGAGACATCCTGTCCAGGATGAGGAAAGTGAAAATCTGCTTGGCACTTTGTTGTGGTCCAACCACATCAGGAGTATTATTTTCAGTTCAAGAGCACCACATTTTAGGAAGACGTTGATAAGCCATAAAGCATCAAGGAGGAGGATGACCAGTGTGGTGAAGGGCCTTGAAATCATGCCACATGAGAGTCAATTGAAAGAACCAGGGTTATTTATCATGGAGAGAAGAGAGGACAGGGTGAGGGAGGAGGGATCAGGTGGCAATAGTATCTGTACATCTGTAAGTATGTAAATAACTATTGCATGGAAAAGGCATCAAACTTGTTCTCCGTGGCTGTGGAGAACAGAAGTAGGAACAATGGGTGGAAGTTGCAGAGAAACAGATTTAGATTTGATATAAAGGAAAACTTCCTAACAACTGGAGCTGTCCAAAAGAGGAAGGAGCTACCTCAGGAAGGAGTGGGGTCCTTCCCTTACAAAACAAAATTGTTTTGATGTTAACAAATACCAACTAAAATAAGCCCTTCCACTGAGACAGAGGCAGAGGCTTGTTTATGAAAATGTGATTCTGTTCTGTTGCTTGGATTCCCTCTCACTAGATGTCCTCCAATAAAGGCCCCCGAGGAACGTGTGTGTATGTGGTAGAGCTGAAGTAGGAGGGCTTTGAGATTCTTTCTGATCCTGAGGTTTTGTGATTCTACCTGCTAGATGTAATGGGGGAATGGGAGGGAGGGAGAGAGACTGGCCCAGAGGTGGGGAACCTTCAGCCTCGAAGCCATATGTGACCCTCTAGGTCCTCAAGTGTGGCCCTTTGACTGAATCCAAACTTCACAGAATAAATCCTCTCAATAAAAGGCCTCACCCAAGGACCTAGAAAGCTTCATGTGGCCTTGAGGTCACAGGTTCCCCACCTTTGGACTGGCCGATTAGAACCCCATCCTCAGAAAATGGGTGATATCTTCTGCCTGCTGTATATTTATGTGGAGGTTTGGTGAGCCTACTTCAGAAATGGATGAGGGAGGGGCACTTTCCCTCCTGACTTTCAGAGTGTAATGGTGTGAGTGGGGGAAGAGTTAAACACTTTCCCTGCCTATTATTAGACCTCACTACCTTTGGTTAATTTCTATTGAGGCACTGGGTCAGAGGATCCTGCCTGCCCTCTGCCTCTGAAAAGTGTGTAAATACTCTGAGGTGACATTGTGTTTTGGGGCTTAGTTTTTGGAAGAAGGTTTATGGGAGACTCTGGGAAGCTGCTAAGAAGCCCCCCAGCTTTGAAAACCTGGACGTTGGTACTTCTCTGTCTGGTTACTATGTATGTATGGAACGGTCAGACAGTTGGATCTGGCTGTTGATCTGTGATGTATGTATTGCTTATGATCAGATAGTTGGAAGCCCTGTCTGTGGGTGTTTATTTCTCTGTTTTTTTCACTGATGCTCAAGGTGCTGACTTTTCCTCTGAACAAAGTAAATGATATATGTGCTTGATTAAAGAGGATTGGTGACCCTTCAAAAGTTGCCTTTCCTTTTAGAAAAGCAAATCTAAGAACCTGTATAGCAGGTCCTCCTGTGCATGCCAGGGTCATGCTGATATACAGAGACTGTATGGGTATTCCTTGTTTTCTATTGGCTTATGATGTGGAAAAAACCTTTTAATTAGCCAATGACTTGGATGTGAGTATGCATACAAAAATTTGTGACAAAGTAACTATCCCTTCCCAAATCTCAAGCAAAGCAAAAACCATTATAAGCCTTTGGATTGGGGCAGAGGTAGCAGTGGCATTGGCTGCATCACCAACCCACCCTGGATGCATTAACAAATGCTGTTTCTGTGTCCTCTGTCATTAATGTGTTACATTCTTGCCTAATTTTAGCTGAACATGCCTTAGATGCTTGTGCTTTCAAAAGTTAAGAGAGCCATTAGTAGTCTCCTTGGCAACTGGAGCTGGTAGCAGCAGGAGCAAGCCCAGTGGGTAGGTAGCCCTAAGAAGGGACCTGCTTGACTCAGTCCAGCAGCAAATGGACCTTGCAGCACAGTGTCCTAATATCTCCTGAGCAAGGGAGCTGGTGTCTCTTGGCTCTGCCACACCCACAGGTGAACTTGGAATGCTTGGCAGCAGCCTACTTAGCAAGTTTGAGCACACTCTCCCTCAGAACGGAGGTGGTAGAGGAGAATGTACTCCCAGTTTGGGATAATACTCTACCTTTAATTGCTGCTATATCTTCTTTGGATATATATATATACATCTTTGTAAAGGCTAATTGATGATAATTGATTAAATGGTTTTGAGGATATATTAACTGGCAATCATTTATATGGGGAACTCATTAGATGGAGGATTGTAGGTGATTACCTCCTTTTTTCAGTGACCTTTCAGAACATTTTTGCACTGGAGTGTACCACTTGCCATATGGTGGAAGCGGGGAGAGAAACGAAGGAGTAGAGAACGAAAGTGGGGAGAATTCTATAGGGAACAAACTGACCATTTGTATCACTGTGTGTAGCATAGGGAAGATTGTGTGTGTGTGTGTGTGTGTGTGACAAAAGATTGTTTGGGGATGGAGTAGCCAATATAGGAGGCAAAACAGACTGCACCATGGAAAAAGAAGAGACCAAGTCCTTGAGAAAGAGAAAACTTCATATAGATCTACTGGGTTGAGTAGGAAGGGATGAGGAAGGGCTGGACTGTGCAGTTAAATTGGAAAGGACTGTTCCACAGACCAGCTGGTTGGAAGGGTGGACTTTCATTTATGAGATGGGTCCTCACCCCTTCTTACCCCATCTTGGATGAATATTTCATTCAAGGTGGTCTGTTCTTTGTTTCTGACCTCTAGATATGCCTTTGCTTACACCATCCCTCATATTTGAAATGGACATTCCTTTTCCCCTTTTCAGTCTGTTGAAATCTCTCCTTTGTGTTCTGTGGGAAACCTTCCCTTTCTTTCCCCTCCAGCCTCTAGGTCAAAGTGATCTTCCCCTTGCATTCAGTCACCCTCTCTGTACCATGTTTGTTTATGTGCCTGTCCCCTTCCTGTTAGAGTTGTATACTCCTTGAGGATAGGGCCAGTGTTCATCTATCTTTGCATTCCTCATATTTGTCAGTGCCTTACATATATAAAAATTTAATAAATGCTTGTTTAATTGAGTTGAATCTATATGTCAAATGGAAAAGAGCAGTGAGGGACAACCCTATTTTGGAGTAAAAGGTCATTTACAAAACACTGTGGAGGAGAGTGGAAGATTATCACCTGACCAAAAAAGGGAAAAGCAACCGGGGAGAAAGCACTCCTAAAGAAAACTTGGGGTGAAGAGTAAGGGAGGGAAGTCAGCTATAGTAGATCATCCCGAGGCTAGACAGTATGAGATAGTTAATGGTGAGTAGGCCTCACAGTGAAAAGGAACTGTGTTCAAGTCTTTCTTCTAGCATAACCTGGCTCTGTGACCCTGATCAGGTCTCTGAAACGTAAACTAGAATGAAATCAACAAAAAGGCAAAATGGAACATATCTGTTAGTTTTCATAGTGATCCATTCTTTTAAAAAAATTACTACTCTCTTTTGTTTTTTGTTGATTAGTCATTTCAGTTATGTCTGACCGAGACTCCTTTCAGGTTTTCTTGGCAAAGAAACTGTAATACTTTGCCATTTCTTTTTCTAGCTCATTTTACAGATGAGGAACTAAGGCAAAAAGGGTTAGGTGACTTGCTCAGGGTCACACAGCTAATAAGTATTTGAAGCCAGATTTGAAGTCAAGAAGAGAAATCTTCTTGACTCCAGGCTCAGTACTCTATCCACTCTGCCACCTAGCTGCCCACAAAGAGTTGTGATTGCCCCATCCGAAAAGTCATTCCTTATATTAACAAAAAATGACAAAGGAGAGGAAAAAAAGCATTTTTTCAAAACTAACCAACATATCAACTGAATTTGATGATGTATAGATATACATATAGATATACCCATAGTCCCTCACCACTGCAAAGAAGAGAGAGACTGGCATTTTCTTTTTCTTCATTTCCTTTTACTTCTCAAATAACAAACATTTATTTTCTTTCCCAAACCCTCTCACTCTAAAAGAAAATCTTTTTTAAACAAAAATGCAGCATCAATTCCCACAATGTCTTTGTCCAAAAATGTATGATGTCCCATTCTATATCTTGAATCCATCACCACCAACCAAAATTCTGGGGGCCCAGTGAGGAAATATGCTACCTACATTCTGATAGAGGTAAAAGACTGAGAGTCTAAACACACACACACACACACACACACACACACACACACACAGACATATATATATATATTTATATCTATATATCTATATCTACCTTCTCTCCATCCCATCCCTTTCTGCCACAGACAGAAGTATGTCTGTATATGTGTATATCTATATCTATATATAATATTTATAGATACACAGATATATAAATACATATATATGTATATACATGCATATGTGTATGTATATATGTGTGTATATGTATACACACACATATGTGTGTGTGTTCTGCTGGATAGCTGTCCGTTTTCAAAGAGAACTGAAATGACATCACCATGCTCATCAAGTTACAGTGTCTGATTGTGGCTGATCAAACCAACATGAGCTTGGTGTACTCTACCACATGTTGGGCACAAATAGTCCATGTGACCTTTTGGAGTGGAGTC
The DNA here is from genome assembly GCA_028658325.1 of Potorous gilbertii. Classification (NCBI taxonomy): domain Eukaryota; kingdom Metazoa; phylum Chordata; class Mammalia; order Diprotodontia; family Potoroidae; genus Potorous; species Potorous gilbertii. The sequence goes on along the minus strand of CM053771.1, from coordinate 264,645,953 downwards.
TCTAAATTTGCATATTTCAACTTTATTTTTAACTATTTCAGTTCTACTTTGCTCATAAGGTATAGCACCTTGAGGGCATGCCATGTCGGACAATCCTGTGCCAGCATCTCCCATGTCACAAATCAATTCCAAAGTTCTTAAGAAAGACCTTGACTTTCAAGGCCCTTGTTTCACTTTTTGACCAACATATTACTGCTTACCCTGTGTGAGTTCTCCATAAAATAAGTTTAGAGTCAATTGACTGGAGAAGTTCACCATATATCAATTTCATGATGGCATGCTTGCTCAGGTTCTAGATAATGGATGATGTTCTCTTACTTTCCTAGTCACCAATGGAGTGCAACAGGGCTATGTGCTTGCTCTCATGCTTTTTAGCATGATGCTCTCAGCCATATTGTCAAATGTCTTCAGTGAGGATGGACTTGGCATCAAAGTCAGCTATCACACTGATGGTAAATTTTTCAACTTGAAAAAAGCTACAAAGCCGAGATCAAAGTGGAGGGACTATTGGTGCATGATTTTCTATTTGCAGATGATTGTGTACTCAATGCAGTCTCTGAAACTGAGATACAACAAAGTATGGATCAATTCTCTACTGCTTGTGCTAATTTTTGGCCTAACAATGAACATCAGGAAAACATAAGTGCTCCATCAGTCAGCACCACACTATCCATAGTTGGAACCATTGGTTAGAGCAAACGGAGAAGTTCTGAATACTCTGGATAAGTTCACTTACCTTTTCAGTGTTCTGTCGGATATGGCCAATATGGAAATCTGTTTCTCTTGAATAGAAATGTTTTTCTTTTGTTCTCCATTGAGGGAGGAGGGGAGGGAGGAGGGAGAAAAGGTAGATTTTTGGTGATTGAAAAAATAAAATTTAATTAAAAAGAAAAATGTTAAATAATTTGTTTGTCTTTAGATGTTTTTATTTCATAAATTGTTGTCCTGGTTTTATTATCTTACTCTATATGCAATTTTTTCCAGGTTTCTCAGAACCAACCCATCCCCTTTTTTCATTTATTATGTTAAAATTGTATTTTATTGATATGCTGTAAAATATTTAGCCACTCCCCAATTAATGCGGACTCCTGTAGTTTCCAGTTCTTCGTTAGTACAAAAAGAACTGCTATGAATATTTTTGTACTTATAGGTCCTTTTTTCTCTTTCTTTGAGTCATAAGACTGGTTAAGAAAGTATTGCTGGATCAAAAGATATAAATAATGTAGTGACATTTTGGGAATAGTTCCAAATTGTTGTCCATTCTGGAAAATAGAAGATAGACAGATATAGATAGATAGATGATAGATAGATAGATAGATAGAAGGTAGATAGATAGGTAAGTAAAGCATTTGTTAAGCTCTTTGTGCTAGGAACTGTATGTTAACAGTAATAGCATTTAGGTAGTACTGTATGGTTTGCAAAGCATTTTTCACATGTCATCTGATCTTTACAAGAACCCAGGAGGTAGGTGCTGTTATCCCCACTTTGCAGATAAGAAAGCTGAGGCTGAGGTTAAGTGACTTGCCCAGAGTCACATGACTGGTTCTGTTTCTGAGGCAGAATTTGAATTCCATTCTTTTTCACTCCTATTCTTCCTGAACATAGTCTTATGTGGCCCCGCCCCTGATTTCCTTCAATAACTAGTCCCTTTACAGGACAGCCTGCTGTCCTGCAGTGATACAACTGTCATTCATAATCACTGCCCCCCTCATCATTCTAGTACCCTTAAGGGTGGGAACCTCAAACAGCTGGTAATTCTGACCTATTTTTATTACAAAACCGTTCTATATCCTTTACTCCAATGCCTATGATTTAGAGGCAACTTTTGTAGATGCCAAACCTGTCTGTGGCCATTCTTTGCTGTAATCCTGAGTCTCCTCAGCCCTTTCAATCTGCCCACCTTTTAAATTGTACCCTTTAAAACTTCTGTTCTATCTTTAACAAACCTCCCTTCATCCTAGATCTATTCTACTCACACTTTCCATTTTCTTGAACTCACAGAAATCTGGCTTCTTCTGGAAGACACTGGCCAACTTCTTCATGACTAGAGCCATCTCTTATCTACTGCCTCACCCTCAACCTTATTCTTCCTGGCCCATTGCTCCTCACTACTATACACAATGAAGCCTTTTTCACCATCTCTCAATGACATCTCTTCCCATTCATCTATATCTCCCTGTTCAGATTCTTGTTGAAATTATCCACTAGCCTCCAGGTCATTCACACTCTTTTCTGAGAGTTCAACATCTGGTTCACAGTCTTTCACCCTCCCCCAATGTCTAGTTTACATATGATGTCCCTTTAAATACCCTATCTTCCTTGTGCATCAGTTTCTTTAACTTTCATGACCTACATCTTTCTACACTTTACCTATGAGGATGGTCATACTTTTGATCCAACCATTACAAAAGTACTATCTCCATGATCTGAATTTCCTTTCTGATCTCTTCTTCTGCCTCAGATATAATCCTAGATCTAATCTTTGTCCTTACAAAGACTTTCAGTTTCACCACCCTGCTGTGTTCTTCCAGACCTTCATTACTGACCTTTTCTTACTTTCTTCCCTTAATAACCTTGACCCTGTAATTTAACCAGTTCAACTATCTGCTATCTTAACTCACTGCTCCCTTTCCTTTATTTTTTAAATATTCTTTTTAAAAATTCTCTGTTAAAATTTCCCTCCATCCTCTCTCCCATCCCTCCTCCACCCATTGAGAAGGCAAACAATATGATGTCCATAATGCATGGGAAGTCACTTTGCTCCCTTTTGCTATTGCTGCTGCCAAAACGGAACCCTCGATTATCTCTGCCACCTACTTTCTCTGCTTCTGTGCTTCAATTTCTGAAAGCTGCTAGAAAAAGTCCCGCAACTGTGCTGATTAGATCCATTAGATATTGATATTACCTACTCTCGACTGAACTCTCAACATGACATGAAATGACATGACAGTTTTATTCTGAATGTAACTCCCCATAACAGCAGCGCCAAACCTTCTCTTCTTTCATCAAGCTCCCTCTTCCTTCCCCCACATCATGAGACCTAGTCTTCTCCATTACTGAAAAAACAAAGATCTTGTTTTCTCCCTGCTGGGTACCTGAAGCCCCTTTCCATCCTCCTCCTTTCTTTCCTCTTTTGCTTCAGTCTTTGAGGAAGAGGTAGCCCTTCTTGACAAAGTAAGCTTGTCTGCATTGCCCTTGATCCCATGTCCTCCTGTATCCCCCAAGAGCTTTCCCCTTCCGTCGTTCCTTTCTCTCTTTCATCTTCAAGCACTCCTTATCTACTGGTTCCTTCTCTGCTGCCTACAAACACAATTCTTCCCTATCCTTTAAAAAGAAAAAACAATCTCTTCATTTGCCCCTTCCCTTTCCTTAAGCTATCGTTTTATATTTTTCTTTTCTTTCATAACCAACTCATGAAAATGCCTTCTACCCTTCTTGTTTCTGCCTTCTCTTCTCCCACTCACTGGTAGCAATGCCTTGCTTTCTAGCATCTCATTTCATCCCTTAACTGGACCTGTTCTCTTCAAGGTTACCAGCGCTCTCTTAACTTCCACATCTGTTGGTCTTCTCTGATCCTTCAGCTTCTTTGATCTTTATGAAGGTTTTTTTAAACTGTCCACCCCTTCTTCCTCTTTCTTCCCTTGACTTTTGTGACAATGGCCTTTCCTGTCTTCTCAGTCTCCTTTGCAGGATAATCCTCCATCTCCTATCTCTTTAGTATAGATGTTCCTAAGGACCATGTTCCAGACCTTATTCCGTTCTTTCTCTTTGCTGTTCCTTAATAATCTCATTCGCTCCCTTAGCTTCAATTATCATCTTTATGCAACTATTTAAAAATCTAGCCCTAATCTTTCTTCCGTATCACCAGCCCTCTATAGCAAACTACCTGCTGGTCATCTCCACCTGTTTGTCTCATCAGAGCCCTTGCTATGTTCATGCCTCCTCAAAACTTCCCTATTTGTGTTGAGAGCCCCACCATCCTTCCAGTGGCTCCCGTTTGCAACATTGGAACAATCTTTAGCTTTTCCCTTTTCCTCACCCAGAGCTAAAATGTGCATAATTCCCACTCACTTAGACAGGAGCACAGATTGACTGAGGCAGCCAAGGACAGGGGCCAATTTTTAAAAAGGAGAACACATGTCTGTCAAACAGACCTTTCCAAGTGGAGATTTGAGGAAGAATAGGGGAGGCGTGAAGGTGAAAGAAACAGGGACAGTATAGTCATTGAGCCACACCAGTGTTTTTCTACTGTGGTGGACACTAAATTCTTAACTGTCCAGTTTAGCCAAGTGAGAACAGTTTGGATCCTTTTTACCTACACGTAGGGAAAATTGACTGGATAGAATAAATCTGAGTGGAAATTTTAGCAGGGAGAAGCAGCTGGAGTTTGCAGTTATCTTGATGAGAGCTCCGTGCCAAATATGGTTGGTCTGAAGAGTCTGCACAACCTCCAGAGAGGCCAGAGGAACATTAAAGACTCCACAGTGCCACAACTGGGAAAAGCCTAGAGTAAACTATTCCTTAACTCCCCCGTGGGAGAAGCTTGTCTGAGTTTTTGGCTCACCTGTTAGAAGGTTTGCTACATGGGCTGAGGATAATCATAGTCTTGGGGGAGATGCCATTGTTGGGTGTATTGTCATCAAGTACTTATTCATTCCTAATATTATTTTTAATGTTTTAAACCAAATGATTTATGTGAATCTATGAAGAAAACAGTTTATGATGTAATGAATAGAAAAAGTTAAAAGGAGGAGGTTATTGCTGCAGCTGCTGATAGCTGTTATATTATGCTTTAATGTTTACAAAGTACTTTACAAATGTTATCTCATTTGACAGAGAGAGAGAGAGAGACATAATCAATCACATCGGATAAATCCGTAGCAAACCCTTCATCTAAGGAGACAAGTACTGCTCTCCAGAAAAGGGCAGAGCTAAAGGTAGAAGTGGTTAACTCCAAGGGTTAGGGAGAGTTTGCAGTTACTTCCAAGGTTTGTGATATAGTATACACTTTGTCTTATCTCCGTCATCCCCTTTGGTGTTGAATGGAAGGGATAATTATCCGGCAACTTACTTCTGTTGAACCTAGAGGAGACATGACCTCAGTGTTGTGGATACAAAGCCCGACTTGGAGTCAGAAGATCTGGGTGTGAATTTTGCTTTAGATGCTTACTAGCTATAAGACCCTGGCCAGGTTATATAGGTTTTCTATGCCTCAGTTTCCTCATGTTAGAGAAGAGGAGGTAGATCTACGAGTTTTAGTCCTATAATTCTATGATTTAGTAATTGTCAATTCACGATCCAAGGACCTTTCCAACTCAAAGTTTCCATGAACTTTTCTTGGACTTGGCCTGTTATTTCATCAGTATAGGCAACATTGGATGAGGAACTTCATCTATTAATGCAGACTGACACCAACTCTACAATTTATTGTCTTAGAAAATTGCCTTGAGGCACTTAGAGGTTGGGTAACTTGCCCAGAGTCACTGAAGTCTGTGTGGGTACTGGAACCCCAAGTCTTCGAGACTTTTCAACTAGCTCTTTATCCACTACACCAGAATAGATGACTCTCCAGAGTCATATTATTATAAATAATTAACCATGTTGCCGTTATTAATTCAATTCAACAAACATTTATTGAGTACTTACTTTGTCTGGGGGGCCTTTAAGGAATTTATGATTCACTTGAGATTGAGAAGATACAGACCATCTAGAACAGCATTCATCCAAGACAAGTGAAGCCGGTCAACATATGGGTTGCAGACATAAATACCATTCTTATTCATCGTTAATCATTAAGGATTCACCAGAACTCATGTAAAAATTCCTTGGTATAATCCAACATCTTGAATGATTTGGCAGCATAATCCATTCTAGTAGCAGCTGTCCATCTGTTTTTTTCTCTTCTTAGACTGTATAGTCTCTTGTGAGTTGAGAGGAATGGTGTTTCTCACACACACACACACACACACACACACACAACACAGCTAGCAAGGCAGCTCCTCATGGAGCAACATGATTTCCCCTGTCACCTACGTTGCAGTTCCCAGGGGAGATTGTCAAGTTCCTTCCTCTGCTTCCTACATCTCCTTTTGCCTGAGTGGGTGTATCTTGGTTCCATTACTTTGCTCACTGGACTCAGCCCCCCAAGAAACTCCTGAAAAGGGGGAAGACTGCCTGGTTAGCCCTGTAAATTTCAGTAGCTGGGAGTTTCTCCAGCTGTTTCTTAATTCTGAACTTCACCCACCATGCCAAAGTGCAGGGCCTGAAAGCAGCTGGGATTTCTCTTTCGGGAGTTGCTGGCAGTGTTTGTGGAAGGAAGTAGCAGGCGGAGTCCCTTCACCAAGAGCGGCCTGGATCCAAGCTGTAGGAGAGAAGCAGCGTGGAATCTGTGTGAGACATTTAGCTCTATTTGTGTGAAATTTATACCATCTCTATGGGGTTTCTTCACATCTCTGTCTTTGGGCCCTTATCTCACTTTTGTTCTTACGTTTTTTTGTACTGTCCTTGGAGTGCCATCACTGTGGTTTCTAATTTTGGGGAACTAGAACAACTATAGGGTAGAATGTTCTCCCAATTAGATCACATAATTTTGGAAAACATTATCAAGGAGATTTCAAATCAGGCACTTATATCATTTATCCAAAAGGATGAAGCATTTGACTAGAAGAGAAGCCGTTTGGACATAGGTCAGGTAGGTGACTGACTATAACATAAAATAATTGGTTTTTATTTCATGGGCAGAAGTTTATATGGAAAGATTAGTTGTCTAGAGAATATAGGAAAGAGTATGAGAAAACCGTAGCATGTGAAAAAGTAGTACTTAGAAATAGAGAGACACAAAGAGGGAGAGGGAGGGAGGGAGGGAGGGAAAGAGTTATGCCACCTATGAGACAGACTGTTTTATCAGCTAGACAATAAAGGTTGGGTTGAGAATCTTTAGTAATTGGTTTTCAAAGAAACTGCAGCAAATAAGGGTTTGCAAGTCTATGGAGTGTATTTACAGTGAAGTAGGGACTTTTAACTGAAAGGTAGTGACAATAAGAGTTGAAAACTTGAAAAATTAGACATTCTTGTATGCCTATATGTAGCTTTGACTGTTGTAAAAAATTCCCGTATCATTGAGAAGCAAAAGAAAAATGCAAAAACTTATCTTCTAGGCACATCTGTAAGATCTGCTTCTATCCATGGCTTGCTGTCATGGGTAGGGAAAAGACTCTAGCCCTAGAGATGGGGAAAACCCCTTAGGAAACTGTATTCAGTATTAGGGAGCTTTTTGAAATGCCCAGATGCCAAATGCCAAACTGTTTCCCACCAACACCATGGACAGGTAGCTAAGTTATCTCAGAAAATGGGCCTTTTTGTCCAGAGTCATAACTAATGTTTTAAAAATAAAACATACTAAGTCAAGTAGCAAGAAAAGTACTTAGACATTAACACCCTCGGCCAAGACCCTGGGACACCGAGGACACTGTCAGGCTGCTGTACCTCGGGAGAAGGGGGCGGGGGTGGGGAGGGGGGAGATAGGTGGAGTTCACCAGGTGTGTGCCATCAATTCAAGAAAGGAAGAGGGAATGCAAACTCCATGTGAGGTTTTCCTGTTCTAATTAGTTATTCTTTGTAACCAGGTACTAAGCTAATTTTAAAAAATAATTTTTGAAAGAATGTAAGTGCTGCCAATGCCCTCTAAATTTTGGGCAAAGTACTGATCACCACCCCTTAGTTACAGCTTTGCTTCCACACACATTCCAACCCACACCCTATAACTTCTAGGACAGATAGAGCTATGAAGTAAATTATTCCAGAACTGATTCAGTGTTTGGCAGTCTGTATGGGATGAAGCAAGGTGTCCTACAGTACAATGCTGCCAACTACAGAGGAATGGAATAGTGGGAAAAGCACTGGACTTTGGAGTCAGAGGACCTGGGTTCAAGTATTATCTCTGCTGCTTAGCACAGGTGGGCTTTGGGTGTCACTTTATTGCTATCTGCCTCAGTTTTCTCATTTTAAGAATGAAGGCATTGGATCAGGTGACCAATAAAGTCCCTACCATTCTAGGTCCTATGATGCCATGAGTAGTTTACATCATCACTCTTGATCCCAGTAGATGGTTAAACACTTGTCCAATGAAACCCAGTAGCCTAGTGTGGAGGCAGCATGGTTTAGTGATTAGGGCACTGGATTTATAGTTAGGAAGACATACATTAGAACTTAACCTCAGATCTTTGTTAGCTGTGTGCCTCTGGCCAAGTCACTCACTTTTATGTAAATCAATTTCCTCATCAGTTAAACTAGGGGGTTGGACTCAGTGACTTCTAAGGTCCTTTTAATCCTAAATTTGTGATTCTTCTAAGAGAATTAATGTTGCTTCTGTTCATCTCTTGAACAGTTGGCATTTACACCTTTTGGAAGGTCAGGTACTTTGAGCCCAAGCTAGACAGAAAGGGAATAATACTTGAACGGGATTCTCACTAATCCTTTCAAAGGTTTTCTTTTCTTCCCTGAGTTATTTAATTGTACCCATTTTGTGAGTTCTTTTTCCTAGCAAGAGTCAAAGGAATTTTCTTTGCTGAAGCACTGTCTCTAGCCAGTTTCTCAGACTTCTATTAATACATTTAGAGTATGATACACAAAAGAAAATAAAACAAAACCAGTCAGTGAACTTTCAGTTCATATATAACAAGAAAGTGGTAACACTCCTAGGCAGTGCCGAACTCCTTTCTCTAGACCCCAATTTTGATGCATGTTCAGTGATCAACAACTTGTTTCACCTCATGTGTCATCTCCAGGCTCAGGGATGCCTGTAGATATAGAGAAAGCATTTGCTCTTGGGCTGGGGTAGGGAACTTTGGGTTTCAAGGCCATAAGGCCCTCTAGATCCTCAAGTGCAGCCCTGGGACTGAATCCAACCTTCACAGAACAAACACCCTTAACAAAAGGATTTGTTCTGTAAAACTCTGGGAGCTTGAATTAACTAATTCCTCCACTGGTCTAAAAGAATTAGCCATTGGAGAAAAGGCAAGTCAAGGACTTCAGTGTCAAGGCTTGCTAGGTTAAGCAGTAGCCTTGTGGCCTAGGGCCAATTTAACATTTCCTGGAAAACGAGGGCAGGGCCACAAAGGGGTTATGGGACCCTCCCTATGTAGCAGCTCTTTGTATAAGGGAGAACTGGATGATACTTAAGGTTTTCTGAAAATGACATTAGCTGCCTTAGTACATAGAGTTCCTCAGCACCAAAAGTTTTCTGGCAGTCTGGATGACCATCTGATAACCGATTCATCTGTAAAATGAATTAGATATAATAATAAAGCTAGCTAGCATTTATATAGTGCCTACTATGTCCAGAACTGCTAAATGCTTCACAAACATGATCTCAATCCTCAAAAACCTCAGAGAGGTAGGTGCTGTTGTTATCCCCATTTTTATAGTCAAGGAAACGGGCAGCCAGGTGGTAAAGTGGATAGAGTGCCCAGCCTGGCGTCAGGAAGACCTGAGTTCAAATCGAGCCTCAGACATTTGCTAGCTTGTGTCACTTATCCCTGTTTGTCTCAGTTTCCTCATCTGTAAAATGAGCTAAAGTAGGAAATAGCAAACCAGTATCTTTGCTAACAAAACCCCAAATGGGGTCATGAAGAGTTGAACCCAACTGAAAAAGACTAAACAATAATGACAGTTGAGGAAACTGAGGCAGAGAGCAGTTGAGTGACTTGCCCAGGGTCACATAGCTAGTAAGTTTCTGAGGCTAGATTTGAACTTAGGTCTTCCTGAGTCTAGGCACAAAGCTCTATCCACTTTACTTTAATTGCCTCTAAAGATTCATAATCTCTAAGGGTCCTACAACCCTCTGATATTTCAGAGGGAATTGAGTTCGTCCTTCATTGCCAAAGAAGACCATGCCATCAGAGAAATGATGATATGACTTGCACTTAAATTAATGAATTGGGCAGAGGCGGTTGAACCAAATTAGCTGTGAGATTCCTTCAGGGCTGCTGAGAGGCAGAAATGAGATAATGGGGGTAAAGCACTTTGCAAACATGTTAGTTATCATCCTTACCAGTATTAGCTCACAGTGATCAGGCCTCTCTCCTGCTGACTGAACTTTCCACTGCACTCCTGCTGAGCCCAAGCACTGTTTACAGAGCAGTACAAGGACATGCAGTTAAATGTTTAACAATGGATGGGGGGTGCAGGGAATGGATATTTACGTATCCTTTAAAGTTTAATCTACAGTATTAATACTTTCTTAAATCTAAACAATCAACACAACAATAAATCAAGCCCTAATTTGTAGAGATAGCTGATTTCTGAGGTATAACAGCTAATTCTGAAAATTTAACAGTAGGCTCTTCAGTCACTTAGAGCTGGCTCCAGCACACCTCTGAACCCCTTCCACTTCAAAGATTCCACATTTCAGAAACACAGAATGAGCTTAGAAGGAACTTAAAGCTCATTGGATTCAACCTCCTCATTTTACTGCTGAGAAAACTAAGACCCAGAAAGATGGCATTATTTGTCCACACTCAGCTACAAGTGTCAGAGTCAGAACTCAAACTAAGTTCTTTCTCTAAATTCAGGGTTCTTTCCACCAGTACCACTTATTCCTCTTCCTTTCTTTTCTTTTCTTTTTTTTTTATGTGCATGCAAAAATATTTCTCTTTATTTATAAAGTGTTCTATACCAATTGTGGCTTTCTCCAGGTAGGTTACATTTAAATAGCACTTTAGAGTTCTCAAAGTCCTTCATGTACGTTGCTTTTGTGGGTTCTGGTGAGATATACTCAATTACTTTCCAATACATCCAACAAGATTCCAGGGCTTAGCTATAGGGGAAGAGGACCAGCTTTCCTCTGTAGGAATGGGAAGCTGCCTGTAGAAGAGAATCTGAAGCAAAGGTAGAAAAAAGTGAACACTAAAATCACCATAAATATGAATGTTAGTTCAGGATTTTTTTAATACCCCTACCCTTTTCCCAAGGAGTCATGGTTAAGCTTCAAGCATTTCATGAATTTGGATAGTATAAAAATTCTATCCTGATTTTCCTTAACCTTTCATGGAAATTTAGTTATTTGAATTCCATTTCAATATTAAGTTTATTAAATTCATTTATTTAAAAACATTATTCTGAGGCTATTTAGGTTTCACCAAAGGGGTCAGTGACATAACAAAAGTTAAGAGTCCCTGTACTGATGTGATCAATATTATTGTTCAAAATATTGAATCGACTTAAATATATTCACCACTTGCTAGTGACATCACTGTATCCAGATAAAAAGAAGTCAAAGTGTGTGTGTGTGTGAATTTTATTGTATATGCTCCCAAATGAAATGTGTTGTGCTATGTAAAGCTGACATTTAAAATTCTTGCTTTTTTTTTTTTTAGCCAGATTTGGGATTTTTGTGATACTGTGAACTCCTCATGCAGAAACTTGATCTAGCAAAGCAGATTAAAACTTGCTTTGTAACTTGTAGTAGAGATTTGTCAGGGACACGAATTGATTAATTGACTTGCCCAGGGTCACGTAACAATTATATTTTAAAGGCAGAACTTGAATCTCAGGTCCTCTTGACTCCTAGACCAGCTTAATATCCACTGTGGCAGGCTGCCTTTTTCTTTTTTCTTTTTAAAATTTATTTATTTAACTTTTAACATTCATTTTCACAAAATTTTGAGTTCCAAATTTTCTCCCCATTTGTCCCCTCCCCCCACCCCAATACACTGAGCATTCTAATTGTCCCTATCACCAATCTGCCCTCTCTTCTAACATCCCTCC
>CM053771.1:264463984-264633687 GCA_028658325.1 Potorous gilbertii | reverse complement strand
TGGTGCAATCCTCTGGTCACCAAGAAAATACCCTTCTATGGTCTTAGTTTTTTTCCCTTTTCTCGGCATTTCCCCAGCCAGTTACTTGACTTCTGAGAGTCCTCTCCACCCCAGCCTAGGTCTGCCCGAACTAGTGCTTGGGGTCTGAGATTCAGATGCTGCTCCCCAGCCTCAGAGCTTTTGGTGGCAGGCCTGACTGCTCTTCAATGGGAGCTTATCTGCTGGTTCTCAGGTGGGGGCAAGGCCGCCTCTCAGGCTCAGTTCCCTCAGGGGGTTTATGCAGAGATCTCTTGCAATGGAAACGCCACGGAGCCCCTGCCCACCCTGGGAGTCTCCGGCGGAGCTGCCTCCGCCTCTGCCTCTGCCGCGGCCGCCGCCTCCTGAGGGTGTCCGAGTCCCGGAGATCCCCCGCTCCCCTCTCAGCCTGTCTCTCTCACTGACCTGTGAGTCTGTGGGTGGAGGGACCTTCGCAGCTGCCGGAGATTCAGGTCCCTGACGCCTGCTGGGCTCTGTTCACTCCTCTCAGTGCCGTGTGGCTGGGGCAGGGGAGGGGAGGACTCCGCTCCCATCCGGGGTACCTTTGCGGTGGGTTTTTCAGGGCTCTCTGCAACGGAAATCTCCTTCACTGTGTTTCTGCCCAGCTTCCACTGTTCCAGAATTTGTCAGGAGTTCTTTTTAGAGGGAATCCATGGGCTGTGGGTTCGGAGCTAGCAAATGTGAGTCTTTCTACTCCGCCATCTTGGCTCCGCCCCTCTTTTACCTTTTTTTATACCCCTAGGGCTTAGCATAGTGACTAGTATATAGCAGGCTGTAGCACCCAATTTTAAGAATACCCCAAAGGACCATACTGCTTCAGTTAATTCAGTGAAATAAAAAAAATCCATCAGGCAAATAAAATAGATAGCAGAATGAAAATTTTTGTTTTCATTCAAAATGATTAAATCTGTTTGCAATAATTTGTTTTTGAAGTGTTCTTACACAGGTAGACTGAACAGATGAACCTGTTTGAAAACTGCCTACTTCCTTTTCTCTTTTAGCTCTTACCCCTCCAAGGAAATGAAGGCCATTTTTCTTGAGTTTGATCTCATCAATTCATCACCTGCACTGTTAATTCATTTGCTTCAGCCTCTCAGGAAGAGGTAACTCTTCTGGCAAAGGCTATATATCTTTTATTGCTGTTCTAGAACCAACCCATCCTTTCTCACCTCCTGCAGGAACTAGCCCCCTCAACCATTTCCCCTCTCATCTTCAATTTCATTTCAGTGCAGTTCAACACACAAATGTTAAACACCTACTGTGTTTAAGGCACTAAATGCTTAACTGGAATAAAAAGACAAAAATAAAGTAGTTCCTGCTCTCAGGGAGTTTAATATTCCTTATTCTGTTCATTACTCGTCATTCATTGGCTCCTTTCCGGATGCCAAGAAACTTGGCAGTTCTTCCACCTTAAAAAAAATTCTTCACTTCATCTTTCCATCCCTTCTAGCTATCATCGTATATTTCTTTACTCTTTCACAACCAACCTCCTAGAAAGGCTTTACATTTTTTCCTGCCTCCACTTCCCTCCCACTCACTTCTTGTAGTCTGGTTTCTAACTTCATTCAACTAAAATTGCTCTCTTCAAGGTTACCAACCACCTCTTAACTGATAAACCTAATGGCTCTTTCTCAGTACTCATTCTTCTTGACTGATCTTTCCTGTAACCTTTGACACTCTAAACCATCTTCTCTGTGGTACGGCACTCTTTTCTCCCTCGGCATATAGTTTGCTTTCTCTCTCGGCTACTTTGTACCCATCTGTTTCTATTTTTAGTCTATTTTTCTAGATCATTATCCATCTCCCACATACTAGGCACAGGTGTCTCTCAAGGCTCTATCCTGGGGATCATCTCTTCTTTACATACCATTTTCCTTGCTGACCTCATCAACTTTCAGGGTGTTAGCTTGTAGTTTTAGGCAGATAATTACCTACATATTATCCAATCCCAGTCTCTCTCCTGAATTCCAGTCTCAAGTCACCCTTCCTTCCTTCCTTCCTTTCTTCCTTCCCTCCTTCCTTCCTTTCTTCCCTCCCTCCCTCCTTCACTCTTTGATCTGCTTTGTTTCTAACAGGGGCCAGTTTGCTCCTCATTAGGCCTCCCCCATCACAAACCTTCTCAGAGTTTAGTTGGCTCATGACTTACTGTGTGACACTGAGCCCTGCTGCTGCTCAGCCTCCTCAGCAGCAAGGCTGATATCCATTCACTATCATGTGGGCTCCCCTGCTGCTGTTCTCCTGGATAGGCTGCCTCTCATGTCCTTTGTGCGTTTTGCCCTCATCTCTACCCCTTGGAATTCTTAGCCTCCTTCAAGGTAGCTCAGGTGTTGTCTTCAACAGGAAGTCTTCCCGGATTCCCTCAGTTAGGAATGCTCCCATCCTCCTGGAATCTTCCTCTTTTGACTTATTTTTGTGTATATACTGCCCCACCTCCCAGACCATTTCAGTGTTCTCTGGAGGAAGAGAACACTGTTTTTTTTCCCCTTGGGGTTCCTAGAACCTAACATAGTATTTTGCCCAGAATAGGGGCTTAAGTAATTGTTGACTTAATAGCTACATAAGGCCAGTACAGGGTGGTAATATCAATGCTATGATGTTAGTTCCTTCAAAAATACCACCTCCTTCCTATGTGTCTCATTACCTTTGGCTAACCAATTCCTTTGTGGAACTGACCTTGGGTACCCTTATCCTTTTCTACCCCTCTTTCTCCTTTGCTAATTATTAAGCAGCTGTGATTTCTAACCTGTCTTGAAATGTAGTCTCTTTATCCTGCTGTCACATGGCTTTCTGAGGTCCCTGGGTTCAAATGTATGTTCTGTCTTATTGCTTCTTTTCTTTCTTCCCATATTCTGTGGGGCCCACCATATTTTGGTGCTTGTTTTTGGCACCCTTTCTCCTGGCCTTGCTACCATACATTCTGAAACACAAATTCACATTTTCTAGGGTTGGCTCACAAGAGAAAGAATAGTACACAGAAATAGCAGGAGTAGGGTTGTAGGTAATTGAGAGTATATATAAATGAATTGTCTTCCATAGACTTGATGGTATACAAACTTTGCATGAAAGCTGAAGTACTCAGGGCCTATCTTGGTTCATGACTGAAGAAAAAAGAATATAGTGTTTCAGGTACAAGTCTACCAGAGGCAGTTTTATTTAATTTATCATTATTTTATAGTCATCTCTAGCTGAGAGAGAGGTATCCAAAATGGAATAGTTTCTTCTGTGACTTCTTACATATCCCAAGACCATTGGAGGTTACATTGATAGGAATCTTGAACAAGGAAAAGATTAGAGTATGTTGAAATAGAGTTTTGGGTTAGCATTTTGGTATAATAGTCACTACTCTACTAAAACTATTGGAACTCCTGGATTCCTTCTTTTACCTCTCTCTTCAAGGACTGAGAGGGCCTCCTTCTGGTGAGCGTTATCTTAATCCTTCAATATTAAGAGGGCACTGCCCTTGGATGGGTTATGGTGCCATTCTGGTTGGAGGTGGTGGTAAGGAAGCAGAAATCCTATCTGGCCAAGAGTCAAGTTTTCTATATTCTTGATCCATTTTCTGGGATATTAGCTTTTTGGAAAGGAGTTTTGGGCTAGAGAAAGTATTTCTTAATATTTCAGTTGACTTAAAAGGAGGTATTAAACATTCTTCCACCCCTATGACTGAAGCCCATGCTCAGATACCACAGTTTGGTAGCCATTCCCCAAATGGTGGTCACTAACTTGTTTCTTGTTTTTTACTACCAAAAACGACTCACACCTTAATTACTAAAGTGGTCTCTAAACTTCTTTGGAAGGAGTTCCTTGTACTTTGTGATTTAGGTCAAATAGACTGTCAGGGATCAAAATAATCAATTAACTTATAAGCTTGATAGCTTAGAGAGAATGAATATCCAAAGGGACAGAGATCTCCTATTTTGAAAATCTCTCACCCAAGACATTTCCACTATCAATTTATAATAAGTATTCCCAAAACAAAAGGAAATATTCAACAATAGGATAAAATGCAGTGAAGCAGCTTTTCTGGGTTCATTCTCCCAACTCCCGCTCCCATAGGGTAGTTGGGTCCCCAGAGGGTTGGGTCACCACTGCTTAACCCAGTGCCTGGCACATAGTAGGTGCTTAACAAATGTTTATTGATTGATTGAGGATAGCTAACCACTTCTAGAGTTCTAAGGGTCTGGGAATGATTTCCATTACTGTGGCTTACAAGCCTTTATCTAGTATATTTCAATTAACTAGTTGATAATTTTACAGCAGGATATTTATTGAGACACTCTTTCTAGTACTCATACTTGGTCACTGAGGAGATTGGGCACAAACTTAATGTGGAAGGTATAAAACAGTCTCTCCTTCCTCCAGTCTCCCTCCTAATGTGATACACAGAAACCTCTTGAAAAATACACTCTCTCCTGGGAAGAATGGGATCAGAAGCTCTAAACCTACATATCCTTCTCTCTTTTTCAAGGAATCATCTAGTCTACTTCTGGGTATGGTATAACTGGTGGATGAGTCTACTCTTTGCTTGTAGAACATGGTATCTTAGGTATTGGGTTGATCAGTTTCCATTTGGAACAAGCAGGGTGCTCCTCAGGGCTAACTCCTCCCAGGAATGGTTACTGTGGCTACCAGCAGATTCAGTTATTGATTCCATCTGCTGAACCTCAGATGGCTCTTCCAACTTTTCAAAGTACACGAGGCTATAACCTGATCTATTCCATCTTCTGAGGTACATTTATCTAAAATCAGGATTGAAGAAACATAAGACATGAAAGAAACAGGTATTTTGCATTTATGTCTACATGGTGGATAGGGGGAAGATAGAGTCTAATATACCCCTCTTCCACCTGGAAGACCACAGTAGCTTTTGCTCTTTAAAAGCTGATGGAGGGAGAGTGAAAGATTATATAATCAAACCTTTTGTTTTAGCTCAGCATCAATTAAAAGGCTTTTTCCCTCCCTCCCAGAGGCAACAGGAAACAGCACAAGATATCTGTGCATTCCATGAAGTGAGAGGAAGGGCCTCTTCATTACACATATCCACAAGCAGGTTTACCAAGCATCCATGAGGACTGGAATGGGTCAGCACATATTTCATAGTCATGAAGGACTGGGGCTTAATTGGCTAGTCCTCCATTAACAGTTGAAAAGTTTAGGTAACAGTTTTGGTTCATAAAATAGAACAATAGTTGCAAATTTTAGTAGACCCTGAGGAATCATTTTCTCAACACTACTCAGTCTCTTTTTAACTACTCTTTCAAATGATTCTCCTTTCACCCCAAAGGTGAATTAGAAGATAACTTCTATTAATTGAATTAATCAAAGGTCTTCTTCTTTGAGCATTACCTTATTCAATTTCAGGTAGGACTCTTTCCTGGTCTCATCAGGCTCCTTCCTTAGAAACTGGGTTTTGAATAAAAATGATATAAAAAGATATAAAAATGATATAAAATGATTTAAGTGCTGAACATTATTTTCGAATTGATCTTGAATTTAGATTGATAGATTGAATTTAGGATTAATAAAGACCAATACAGTTTCTCATTCAGATTAGACCAAGGACCTTAGAGACAGTAAGAAAATATGATTTCCTAATATTTCTAAAAGAGGGAACTGGGGGGATCTTAGTGTGTGCCCTGGTCTCCTAATTTCTGATTCCCCCATTTCAAGCTCTTCATACAGAAATCTTTATCAGACTAATCTTCCAGAAACCTCATTTTCATCCATCAGAAACCACTAATGATTCTCCATCTCACGTGAAATCAACATTCCTTTACTTGGCTAAAAAGGTCTTCCATGATTTTCTTCAATTATACTATTATATTTATCAGTACATTACAGTTAAAAACTTTCCAGTCTCATCAAGCAGGTCTCCCTGGGACTCACAAGTATGCCATTAATTATTCTTTTCCCACCCATTCATTTATGTTTTTCACCTTGCCTAAAATGCCATCTTTATATCCTATCTCATGTTGGTATCCTACCCATCCTTGAAGCACAATCTTAAAGCCCCAACAATTCCACAAAGCTTTTCCTGAACATGATAGTTCTCTGAACTCCTAAAACACTTACAATTTGTATCACACAGTTTGACCCTTAATTATTTTATAATTATTTCCTCTGTTTTAGTCCTATTCCCTAGCTAGACTGTTATTCTCTGAGGTCAGATCTGAAAAATATGTCTCATTCTGCATACAAGGGAAACTATTGAAAGCATTGCATTTTTCTTATTGGACCCCTGTTCATATCACATGATACCTCAGGGTTTCATGGGAAACACTGCCCTAATACCAATCCACACCTGTTACATAAAGTCACCTTCTGCTATAGCAGAAAGTATTGGATTTGGAGTCAGAGGACTTGAGTTCAAAACCCGTCTTTGCCACTTTCCTGTTGTTTCCCCTTGAGTAAAACACTTAGCATGTCTGGGGCTCACTTTTCTCATTTGTAAAATCAGAGTGTTAGACTAGATGATTTCTAAGGACCATTCTAAGTTCTGACTATATATACCTAAAATATGTATATGTTTATATGTATGTATATACATATGTTTATATATGCATATGTGTCCCTATGACTCACATTGTACAAGGAGAGTCAGAAGTAGCCTCCCAGGGTTTAAGAGAATAGTGGTGAACTTTGTAGCCTTGGAGCCCACTACCAGGTATAGTTAATGCCCAGGAGAGTGCCAGGCTGAACAAATCCTAACCTAGACTGTAGATGTTCACCTAGAGTTGGATAGGCCTTGGGGGGGGTCAACCCTCTGACTGCATTTTGTGATATATGATGCTTTTCCTTTTGTGCAGACATTCCATACGGTTGGGTCCCAGTGGGTACTAAAACACCTAGCTATTTGTATGGTAGGGTGGTCTGTTTCTTTTCTACTCTAAACTCCAATCGTCAAAAAGCTGGTAAAGCATATTAAAGTCTGAAGGGAAGGAATGATTTAGAAATATAAAAAAAATGATTAAAAAAATGCTAGAGAAGGTAATTTCCCAGTAACTTTAGTGAGAAGTTGAGGGTGGGAGCTGGGGTAAGGACAGAGAAGGAAGGACAACATGACAATTGTCTACTAGTGTTTTATAGACTTTAATATAAAAGAATGATTTTTGCTTGGTCCCAGAAAGTAGGAATAGTGGGTACAAATGATTTAAAAGTGGAATCACCACTTACTGAATTCTTGTCAGTGGATGTCTACAAGCAGAAGCTAATTATGACCACTTTTGGGGGGAATGGTGAAGAAAGGATTCCTATTCAGATGGTAGTTGGATTGGATGATATCTTAGCTCCCTTAGACTGAGATTCTATGAATCAGTTGTATGATGATATCCCAGCCAATATGGAGGCTAGAGAGAGTTCTAGCTAAAGATCAGGAAACATCTACTAATCTTCAGGTAGGGTGACTTCACTATAATGGAACTTGTTGTGTATGATTCTAATTCATTTTGCATTGGACCACACATTTCTGGAATGACTTGAGTTTTCCCTGAAATTGATCATTTCATTGTGAATATCATCAGGAACTAAGGTGGGAACAATCTAGAGATGTCCTTTGAATATGTTCTGCAATATTGGTCTTCATAGTGGGAACAGGGGTGCTAGGGTGGGGAATGGGGGGGCACCTGGAAGCTTGACCTTTAGGACTATATGATCAACCAATCAGAGGAGGGAAAGAACAGGCAGCCCACTCTTTGGGATAACCAATCATAACTCAAATTCCATTTCCTGCAGGATTATACCTACCCTTTACCCATTTCAGCTCAACACTCCCCTACTCTATCTCTTCCCTTAGTGGTGTAAGCTCCCAATTTTCTCCTTTCTGAATCAGGTGCCCATCTCTCAGTGCAGTCATAACCTAACCCCAACCAGGGCATCCACAACATCAGCTATGCAGGCACTACAGATTAAATTTCACTTTCATCCCCACCCCAGTATACTGACCAGAAAAAAAAAAAAGACTGGTAGGAGTCCACTATTAAAATAGCTTGGAGACCGGTGAATTTCTAGATTCTGGAGAAATATGCAAGTATTCTGAAGTGAATCACTGTCTCCAATTACAATTTAGCCATTTAAAAGGAAGAGGGAGTGCCTGCAGCTGTTTCTTCTCTATTTCTGAGCAGCTGGAGGAAACCACATCACTGTATTGACAGTCTACTAAAAAGTCAATTGGGCTCTCAGTGTACCATGGCAAAACTTTTATTTCTTCCTTAATTGATTTTCTGTCCAACTCCCTCAGCGCCTCTTCCAGACCTTCTGTCTTCAAGCCTCTGATAGGTCCTTCACCCCCAATCACTCTCAGCAGATATCTTCACTTCTTACATTACTGAGAAAATAAGGCCACCCATTGTAAACTTGGTCATTTTCCCTACTTCCTACCTCAAAACACTTTTCTACACCTTACCTCCTATTACTCCTGTCTCTGAAGAAAAGATGACCAAATCCTACTTTCTGCTGGAGGCTTTTACGCAATCCTCTACACTATTGTCCTCCGCCTGAGATTACCTTCCATCCACACTGGATGTATTTTGGATGTGGCATGTGCATATTGTTTGCATGTTGTTTCCTCCATTAGAATGTGAGTTCTTTGAGAACAGGGTCTTGTTTTTCTTTTTTCTTGATGTTCAGCCAAATGTCTGGCACACAGTAGATGGTAAAGTGCACAGAGTCTAGAGTCAAGAAGACCCGAGTTCAAATCTAACCTCAGACACTTATCAGCTGTATGTCACTTAACCTCTGTTAATCTCAGTTTCCTAAACTATAAAATGGAGATGTTAATAATAGCCCTTATCTCAAAAGGTTGTTGTGAAGATCAAATGAGATATTTTAAAAATACTTACCATAGTTCTTTGCTTATAGTAGGTGCTTAATAAATCCTTATTTCCTTCTCTTTTTCTTCCCTGCTTGTCAATATGATTGACTTACTGACGATTCTGAATTTCATCTCTTTCAGGAGTTTGCTTCATCAGATATCACTCATATCTCCTTCTTTCCCCAGTGTTTCATTACTGTAACTGCACTTAGGATGGTTTTTTACGCATAGTTGTTGGTACTTAATCAATGTTTGTTAAACTGAATTTATTGCAAGTTTAATACCTTTCTAATAACCATTAACAAGAGTGTAACTATGTGTTGGTCTAGGAGTCAGAAAGTCCTCTTGTGGCTTTAGTTCACATCTGAGTTCACATCTGGCTTTAGACACTAGCTGTGTGACACTGGGCAAGCCACTTAGCCTTGTTCACCTCAGTTTCCTCATCTTTAAAATGAACTGGTGAAGGAAATGACAAACTGCTCCAGTATCTTTGCCAAGAAAACTCCAAATGAAGGCAAGAAGAATCTGACATGACTGAAACAATTGAACAGCAAAAGTAATGTATAACTGTAATGACACACATGTTATATGTCATCATTCCTTTACTCTCAGGGCTTGCTCACATTAGAGGCAGGAGAAAACATCCTGGACCGTATTAAGCTTCCATGCTAATCCTTTGAGCATTATCAGAGAGCCACCATTTCCGGGCGCTCCATTGTTCTCAGGAGGAAATTCTGCCACAGACCATGTGATCACTAAGGCATTCAAACACGCCTGGAAGCCTGATTCTCTTAAGGAAGATTCCTATCTTCTCCTCCTTGTGGACGTGAATTTTTCTAGGTTTGTTATTGTTTTTCCCCCTAAAACAAATAGACCTTCGAACTGGGTAGCTCACATGTAGGTGGAGTAAATATTTACTGGCTTGTATGAGTCTTTCATTCCAGATAACTGGTATCTAACTGGAAAGAATTTTTAAAATTCTTTGTTCTCTCTTTGTCTTGGCTCTATTTTTATATGTGTGATAGTTACTGAATTTGGGGAATACAAGGACTGTTAGGCCAGGGACCAGTTTCACTTAAACTTTGGCACCTAGGACAGTGCTGTACTTATAGTAGGTGCTTAATTGAGGTTTGTTGATACTTAGTTGAATATTACAGTAATATAGTCTATGCAAATACTTTATAGGTACTTGCTTGGCCTTTATGTTTCATGTTGAATTTGAGCAATACTTGGAAAGGTAGTGGTGGCATCACAGAGTAGAAAGAGCATTGACTTTGGATCCAGATCCAACTGAATTCTTGCTTCACTACTTTTGACCTTGTGACCTTGGGCAAGTTACTTCCCACCCCTGGGCCTTAGTTTCCTTATCTATAAAATGGGAGGTTGAACTTTATGACTTCTGAAGCCTCTTCCAGTGCAAATCTTACACTGATGTGACTATATTTTTTAAAGAACCATAGGATTTAGCACTGAAAAGGAGACAGCTTAGCAGTCATCTAGGTCAACTCCTTCCTTATAATATGGAATTTCTGACAAACTGAGGATAAGTTGGAGAAGTGACTTGCCCAAGGTCACATTGTGATTAGGAGAAGGTCCCAAGACTAGAATCCTAATTTCTCCCCCCTTTTTCTTTTCTTTGAAATTGAAACTGCACTTGAAATTTCATCAATGCATGGGGCTCCTGTAGAGGCATTTCTTCAACAGATTCAGATCAGGATGGTTTCTCCCAGATTTGTAGTCTGACAGAGATGCCTGTTCCCTAGTCCTGTGAAGAGATGGTGCATGACTTGTCCAGGGACCCTCAGCCAGGATATATGTTCATGTTCATCCAGCTCTGTGGAGAGTTCTCTGTCTACTCTGTCCAGTTGTTCTTCTTTAGTGCTCTGTCATCCAAAACAGGCCTATCTGTAGCTAGCTATGCTACAGGAGGGGCTTGTGGCAAAAGATAACCTGAAGTCAGCAGCTAACCAAGATCCTCTCTCTCTGTCTCTGTTTCTCTTTCTCTCTGACCCCTCCACCTAGAGATAAGCTTATAATTATTTAACAACAGACTTCCCGAAAATGCATGACCCACTTTTAAGTTTAACCTGCTTTATTAGCGTTTTCTCTATCACTTTCTTAAATCTAGACAGGCAACAAAACAGTAAATCAAATTCTTGAGTTGTAGCATCTGATTTCTGAGGTGTAAATGTGCATATTGAAATTTGAAGTATCTGAATACCCCTGTCCATTCCTACCCCTCTTCTGTTAGCCACTTTTCCTTCTTAATCTCCTTTAGTGTTTCATCTATGACCATATGTGTTCTCAAAACTCTCTCCTAGGCCCTCTTTTCTTTTCCTTTTATAGTTTCTCATTTGGAGACCTCATCAGCTCCAATTTAATTATTATTGAATTCTAATGATTATTTAATTATCATCTTTGGGCAGGTCATCCATCCATCCATCCATCCATCTCTCTGTCTCTGTCTCTATCTCTGTCTCTCTCTCTATCTTTTGCCCTCGTCCATCTCCTGGGCTTTAGTCCCACATTACCAAATGCCTTTTGGACATCTCAAACTAGATCTATATCCTGTAGGAATCCCAAACATCTTTCCCTCAAATCCTTCCCTCGTCCATATTTCCCTATTACTTTTCAGTGGATCACCATGCTTCTAGTCACTCAGATTGACAAAATAGGTGTCAGCCTTGACTCCTCACTTTCATTTACCTCATGTTGCTAATCTGTTACCAAATATTGTCATTTTTGCCTTTACAAAATTAGAATAAATTTTGATTGATTTGATTAGTTTGAGCTCTTTGAGGGAAGAGATTATTTTTGTCTTTCTTTCGTATCCTCAGCACTTTAATATGGTGCTTGGCCCATAGTAAGACTTAATAAATACTTATTGACCTAACAACATCTGTCATATCCATCCCCTTCTCACCGCTTACACATTCACTACCCTAACTCAGGACCTCATTGCCTTTCACCTGGGCTATTATATTAGTTTTCTTTTTAAATTTAAAAAAAAATTTATTTCGCTAAATATTTCCTAACGATATGTAAAAAAATTTAAACGTTCATATTTAAAAAATTTTGAGTTCCCAATCCTCTCTCCCTCTGAGAAGGCAAGCAATATGATATAGTTATACATGTGTAGTCATGGTAGTATTTCCCTATGAGCTTTCTATGGACTTCTGGCCTCCTCCACTCAGTTATCAAAGTGATTTTCCTGACATACAGGTCTGTATGCCCAAAGGGCTACAAAATATTCATACCCTTTGACCAAGCCATACTACTACTGGTTCTATATCCAAAAGAGATAAAAAACAAAAAGTAAAAAGGCCTCTAAGTACATAAATACTTATAGGAGCTTTTTTAATGGTGGAAAAAATCAGAAATTTAGAAGATATCCGTCAATTGGGGAATGGCTGAACAAGTTATCCTGTATGATTGTGATGGAATCCTATTGGGTTATAAGAAATATTGAGCAGGATGCTCTCAGAGAAACACAGACTTACATGAACTGATGCAAAGTGAAATGAGAAGAACCAGGAGAACGTTGCTCACAGTAAGAGCAATAGTATATGAAGATCCACTGTGGATCACTTAGCTCTTCTCAGTATAGCAATGATTCAAGACAGTTCTGCAGGACTTAGGATGAAAAGTACTGTCAGTCTCCAGAAAAGGAACTGGTGGAGTCTGAATGTAGACTGAATCATACTTTTTCTTTACTTTCCTTCTTTTGGGTCTGTATTTTCTTTTACAGAGTGACTTACGTTGAAATGTGTTTTTCATGACTACATTCATATAATCTATGTCAGTTTGGTTGCTTTCTCAATGAGTGGGAGAGGGGAGGGAGGGAAGCAGAGAATTTGGAGTTAAAAAAAGAATGTTAAAATTGATTTTACATGTAACTGGGGAAAAAAATAAAACATTAAATTAAAGTGCAGGTCTGGCCATGTTACCCCACCTATTCAGTAAATGCCAGTGGCTCCCTATAACCTCCAGGATCAACTATAAATTACTCCATTTGGCTTTTAAAGCTCTTCACAACCTGTTTCCTTCCCACCTTTTCATTCTTCTTACATTTTACTCACATCCCATCCCTTACCCCCGCTAAAATCCATCTACTTTGGCCCGTATACTATCCTCCCACACAACATTCAATCTTCCATCTCTGTACTTTTAAATTGGCATTCAATGCCTGCAATTCTCTTCCTCCTTACTTCTTCCTCTTAGCTTCCTAGACTTCCTTCAAGACGGCTCAGAGCTTCTGCTCCAGGTCTTTCTCAGTTTCCCCAGCACTACTAGTGCCTTTCTCTGTTAGGTTACTTTCTGCCCAATCTGCATATATGTTATGTATATGAAGTTCATGTTACCTCTTTTAAAATGTGAGCTCCTACTAGGTGGGGGCTGTCTTTGCCATTCTTTGGAGCTTTAATGCTTGGCATAGAGTACTTGTGAGTATTTGTAGACTGGCTGGCCACTGCTTGCCTTTCCCCTGATGGGAATTTCCCATTTGCTTAAGGGTTATATACTCTCATTCCCAGAAGTGGTAGTTGCAAAAACAGGGTCACAAGTGGTCAGTAGTAGGGAATCTCCTTAACAGTGACCTAGCTGTGATATGCAAACATTTCTGTTGACAAAAATATGTAGTCAGTGAGGCCCATTTTGAGGTTTTTCCACAGGGATCTGTGCTCCTAATTCACTTCCCCCAAACAAAAAAAAAGGTCTTATAGGGCACTGATCTCCATTTGCTTTCTGGGGGGAAAAATGTGAGTTGATGAACTAATTCACATAAGTATATTAATAATTAATCTGCCTCTTACCAGGGATATTTACATTTTAAAAGAGAAGAGTGAGACTCGGGTACCTTAATTCTAATGCATGAATCCTATGTTTTTGTGGCAGATCTTTAGGGCAAATACTTATGGGTTTAGAATTCTTTCTAGCATCACTCAGAACCCACCACCTAGGTCACTACCTATTCCATCAGTGTTTGAAGCTCATCTTCCCCTCAGGAGCAAGAAGAACAGGGGAAGAGAGCTTCCAGGTATATCTCACCAGTCCGCATTCATATAATAACTAGGATGTGGATGAGTTAGAGTGATAGCAGAACTTTTCTTCCCAATTTGGTTGGTTTTTTAAACAGCAGTCTTTGTGTTGCTTTAGTGTTAAATTTTTGTTTTATTTCCTTGGTGATTTTTTTTTTAAAAGGCAAAGATGCCACAATAGTATTTGGCTGAACCTTTATCTTGGTGATTATTCCCTGATTGCCTTCAGACTTCGATTTGAATTTTCATAGCTCCTACCCTGAAGCAGTCAAATCCACATAGCTGGCTGGCTTAGTTCACCACCTCCTCCCTCACTATTGCTCTAACTGTGATTCCATGGGGGTGGGGAGGGTGAGGCAGATATAGGATGGAGTGGGGGAGTCAGAGGTTGACTCATGGGCAGAGAAGAAGACCCTGGACCTTATAGGCTTTGCTTTGGAGTTGCTGAGCTTCTGGCAGAGTGCCAAATTCTAGATTTAGATTTCTTTCATCTAGAGTCTCATTTAAGAATTCCCTGCTGGATACGAGTAATTCCTCACCTTTGATTGGGCCAGTGAATTACCAGAGAGGTTTGAAAGAGCTGCAAAGAGCTGTTTGTGACCTGGTCTAGAAAAAGAAATGTATAGATTTGAGTAGTACTGTGTAAGGCCAGGTGGACAATTCTTTGCCTTGGGCATTGCTAATTTAGGAGTCATAGGCCTAGAATTGAGGTTGCTGCTGGAGCTCTTGGTTCCTAAAGGTTCTCAGGAGTAGTAGTTGATGACAAGGATTTATTTGAATGCAGTGGCAAGGATAGAAATGAGGGAGAATGTGATGGTAGATTAATATACAATAGAAAAACTCCTGTGATTTTACCTGTAGAAAAGGAGGAATAGGGTAGAAGTGAGAGGGAATTTAGTTTGTGCATTTGGCAAATTTCCAAATCCTCTCCCTCCATCATTTTCCTTTATTATTCCTTTTATGTATTTACTTTGTTTTGCTTATCTTGGCTTGAAACATCAAAAAATTTTTATTTACATCTTTTGATTTTGCATCGCCTTAATTTGTGAATATATTCCTCCTTCCTTCCCTGTTCAGTGAGTCATCTCTTGTAACAGGGAATTAAAAGAGAGAAAACAGTCAGAACAACAAAAGTACCCAATATGTCAATCCAGCCTGACATGATATATAATGCTTCGCACTCATGGTGTCCCCATCTCTATAGAAAGGGGGAGTTACATTTTCTCATGTTTTATTTGGGCACAGTCTTGATCATCAGAATTATGTGATTAAATTTTTTTTTAACACAGTTAAATTTTTTGGTTTCCTTTTTCATTTACATTGTTATTATATATATGTATTTGTATATAATTATATATACATATACATATATAGTTGCTGTTGTGTTCGTCTGTTGCCAAAGAAGACCGTGTGTGTGTGTGTGTGTGTGTGTGTGTGTGTGTGTGTGTGTGTGTGTGTGTGTGTGTAATGGTGGAATGGGCAGATGAGAACCATTTATTGCAACAGCCATGAAGGCAGCTGAAGCAGGGGATGCGGAGTGCTTAGAGCTTGGTTAGACACCGAAGATGCTAAGGTCATCCAGTGCATCATGAGCCATCGCCAGCCATCTTGACTCTGTCCTGCCTCCAAACTATGATGACTGTGGAGGAGAGAGTGAGGCTGATGATGTCATGGAACTCTGCCTCACTTAAATCCAATTTACACTCTAATCAAAAGACATCACACCAAATCTGGTGGTCTGACCACATTGTTCAAATTCAAAATGTACACTTGCCAAAAAGACCATTTTATGGAGAGCTCACATGGGGCACATGATCACATGGTGACCAGAAGAAGCAATACAAGGACACTTTCAAGGTCTCTCTCAAGAACTTCGGATTTGATTGTGTGACATGGGAGACGCTAGCACAGGACTGCTCAGCATGGTGTGTCCATATCAGAAAAGGTCCTGTGGTCTATGAGCAAAGCAGAATTGAAACAGCACAAAGGAAACATAGAATGTGCAAATTTGGAGTAACCGCCCCAGACGTCCACATGGATTATCGTTCCCAACCTGTGGTAGAGCATTCTGAGTTCGTATTGGTCTGATCAGCCAGTTGTACACATTGAAACTTCACTTTATCATGGTGATGTCATTTTGCTCCTCCTCAAGAACGAAGGACAACAAGCAATCAACCATGTTATTTTATGCAATTAAGAACATTTTGAGAAGGGATATGTAGGTTTCACCATACAGTTAGAGGGATCCATAGAACAAGATAGTTTAAGAGCTCCTGGATTGATGTTTTCTAAGGTCCCTCTTCCAGGTAGAGTTCCTAATGTACTTCAATTATCCAATTAATGGGTATCATCTTTTGTTTCTAGCTCTTGACTATGACAGAAAGTGCTACCATGAATTATTTGATGTATGTAGGACCTTTCTTTCTGTTTTTTTCTTCTTTGGAGTATTTGATTAGTGGTGGTACCAAGCCTTGCTTGGTAGAGCTAAGCCATCCCTTCCAAAGTCCCAAGTTTGCAGGTTTTCTCAACTTCTAGACACCAAAGCCTCCTGAAGGAAATTGCTGCTACTGGTCTCCTCTTCTGAAAGGAAGGATTGAGAACTAGCAATCTCTTCTTCTAAAGAAAGTTCATAGAAACACTTCCATTATCATTTTCTATCCTGGATTTCGTCTCAGTGTCATACAGCAAAATGAACACTGACTCTGGAGTTGAAGTTCCAATGCTGCCCTTGACCCATATGGCTTGTGTGACTTTAAGCAAGTCACTTAACACCTCTCTGAGCCTCAGTTTTTTCAGTGGTGAAATGAGGAAACTAGACCAGATATCCCTTTACTTTGTATAGAGAAGCCCATGATGTTTTCCATTTTGGGGTCCCCAGGTCACAGTAGCCCCTTCCAGGTGGTCTGAGTGCTATTTGACTCCTTACTCAGTTCTCACAAGGCAATAATATCATTGTGCCCTGATAGCAACCACCAAGCCAAAAAGATCTGAAGACAAATAAATGCCTCTTCACCAAGGATCCAGAGGTCTCCTGTGTCAAGGCCTACTGATGATCTATTTTTCTTTTCAGCTGTAGGCACACATGTGACTATTAGTTTAGTTCAGTGACAGGAGTTCGGGAAGCAATCTGGTTCTAGTTGGGACTTCTAGTCTGACTGCCAGTAACCAATTTTGTGATTCTGAACAAGACATTTCACCTCTGTGTACTTCTCTTTTGTCATTTGTGTAATGAAAATAACAATGGTTGCCTTTTCTCTCTCATAAGACTGTAGAGACATCAGTAAGATAAAATATGTAAAAATATCTGAAAACATCTAATGTACTGTACAAAGGCAAAGCAAAATGTTACATCATGTTTTAATTACACGTAGGCATATGCATGTGTGTGTGTGCGTGTGTGTGACACAGCAGATAGAATGCTGGACTTGGAGTCTGGAAGTTCTTATCCCAGATACCTACTGAACTACGTGACTTTGGGCAAATCCCTTACCTTTATCAGTCGTAATCTCCTCATCTATAAAATGAAGATAAAAGTACTTACCTCCCAGGGTTGTCAGGATCAAATGAGAAAACACATGTAACATATTTTTCAAACCTTATAGGAATATATAAATTCTAGCTATTATTATTGCTACTATTGTGTGTTTATATGTGTGATTAACCATAAAGGCTCAGAAATTGTTGGAAACAGTTACTAGCTGTGTGATCCTCAGCAAATATCTTAGCCACAGATAGAAGTAGTAGTAGTAGTAGTAGTAGTAGTAGTAGTAGTAGTAGCAGCACCAACTACCAAGAAAAGAAAGTCTTTAGGATTTCAGATACACTGGGAGTGATTTGTGGCACATCTTCAGAATATAGGTATGCCTGGACATCATTAGATCTCAGTTCACCCAGGAGAGCACAGATATATAGATAAGGTAGCCAAGGATGTTAAGTTATCCCAATAACAGCTACCACTTTTGCTGCTTTGGTCTGTTTTTGTGGGAGGGATTCTGAGAGTGTCATCATGGCCCAAACTAGCACAACTCTCATGTCATTGAAATGCTGGGCTTGGCCTTCCATTATCTCCAGTAAACAACCATTCAGACTTTGATGGACCTCATCCCAGGGGTCCCTCAAGGTAGCTCATTTCACTTGTGGATAGCGCTGATCCTGAGGCAAGGTTTCTTTAATGGGAGCCTACCTCTTACAACTTCCATTCTTGTTCCTAATTCAGTCCTTTGAGAACAATCAGAGCAAGTCTCAACCTTTGTCCTTCATGACATCTAGGACAGTTTCCCTAAATCATCTCTTTGCCAGGAAACTTTTTTTCCCACTTTTTTTAGTTGATTCTCCTAGGGCACATTCTGTAGAACCCTCACTCTTCTGAATGCCCTTCTCTGGATGTATTCAAACTTGTAAACGTCCTTTCTAAAATGTGGTAGCTAGAACTGGACACATTTCTCCAGATTTGTTTGACCAGGACAGAGTACAGTGAACCAATATTGACCTTCCTTATTCAGGACACTATCAATGTTCAGAGCAACCAATCAAAGTCCTAAGAATGAGTTAGCCTTTTTTTGCTTCCTTTGGGGCCAGATCTACATGGCCACCTGGTCTACATTAATATAACAGGGGCTTTGTCCTAGGTCACCAAATTTAGAGGACACTAAGAATCCTTCTGTAGATAGAAACCATAGAGTTTAGCATTTAATTGGCAAGAATAATGAATGAAATAGGAAGCTTCTATAAGGAAGGCTGGGTCAGCTCCATCTCTGCCCTTCCTACTCGTTTCCACTTCTCCGTCTCCCCCTCCAAAAAGAAGCAGAATCCAATAATTTAGGGTCTACTTTTTACCTCTTGCCTGGGGTAGTTTGTAGTACTCGCCTCAGGTGCAGTTTTTCCTAGTTATGGTTCTGCATGTTACAGTATCAGTTACTACTACTACTGTTACTACTACTTTACTACCGTTACTGCTACTATTGCTACTGTTACTATTACTGCTACTATTACTTCTAGCTGTGGCTAGGATATTTGCCTAGGATCACACAACTAGTAAGTTTTTGAAGCAGAATTTGAACTCTGCTCTACCTGAATCCTAACTCTCTTACACACTGCTTCCCTGCCTCAGTCACTGGGTCATTTGACAACTTTGTAAAGAGAAGGAGCAGGCATTGGCAGGGGGTACTTCTGCTCACCTTAGCCCCACTGGGAAAGACAGTAAGCCCAGGAGAGGCAGCTAGAGGAGCTTCTATGAGGTCAGGGTGGCCAGAGGTGCTGCAGAGGGGGCAGGGAGAGAAGGCACAACTAGAAAAGGGAGGCTGGGGCTCAGAGGGATCTGTGCCAGGATGTTCTAAGGGTTATTTTTGTTGTTGTTTGGCTTTGTACTCAAAGAGGACCATGACATCATGGAGGTGATGCCATGACATGCAAGGGAAATGGATTTAAGTGAGGGAGAGCTGTGCAAAGTCACCAGCCTTTTCTCAACAAAGAAGTGCCAATCACTGCAGTATCAGCTTCTATTCCAGGCTTATCCTTTAGTACTCAGGGAGCAGTAATGAATAGTTATCTCTAGATGGTCTTCTTCTCCTAGAATGTGGAGCTCCTTGAAGGCAGGGATGCTATCCTTTGGAGGGTTTGAATCTTTCCCAGTGCCCAGAATAGTGTTCTCTGCTTAATAAGGGTTTGCTGAATTGAATCCAATGCTCCTTATTGGTAGAAAATGCCTGCTCCTTAGGCTAACTTTCTGTATTATTTGGGACAAGAGGCAGTGACCTCTGGGTGCCTAGGTTTTCTCATGCCCAAGGTGTCATGCCCAACTACCATGAGAATAAAATGAGAGGATATACATGAATTCACTTTGAAAGGTTAAAAGAAAACACTGCTTGGGATAAATATCTGCTTTGTCCCCTGTTCATTATTTTCAATTTCTCCTGTATATGGTGTCTACATGCTTGTTTGCACATTATTTTCCCCATTAGACTGTGAGATCCTTGAGATCAAAGAGTAGACACTGTATTTCTTTGTATTTCCAGTGCATAGCTCACTGCTTGCTACACAGTAAGTACAACATAAATATTAGCTATTATTATTAATAGTAAATGTTTGTTGATTGACAGATATTTATAAAATATTGTGGGTCTGTGGAAAGAGTCTGGGGCACAGAATTATGTAATATCAGAACTGGGAAGAACATTAGTGATCATCTGGTCAAATTCACTAATTTTACAGATGGGTAAACTGAGGTCAGAGAAATAATTTATCCAAGGTCTTATACAGTCATCCCTTTCACATCATACAGGTTAGGGGCATGGCACCCCTGTTCTGGAAAAAACATAAAATTTTTTGACCCTCTCTTTGTAACAGAGAAGTCTGAATTTCTTCTTTTTCTTTTATGGTGTCTTTATAGTACCTTATTGTAAAATCTGAGTTAAGTATTTGATCGTAGGCTATATGTAGGTCAAAATTGTGTTGTCTGCTGCACTTTGCATGTTCTCTGTGGTTCCTGAAAAATTACCTCCAGATTCCCATTTACAGTAATTTTTTTGATGCCCATCTGCAATATATTGAAGCCTCAGTGGGGAAAGTTGATATGCATCCTAACTGTAGTTAGGACAAAAGAGAGACTAGAATGTAGTTCACCTGACTTGTAATCTAGTCTTTTCATTGAATTGCCTTCTGGGTTCTAGCCCCAGCTTTGACACAAATTAGCTGTGTGACTACAGGCAAGTCATCTAACTTTTATGTCTTTATTTTCTCATCTGTAAAATGGGAATAATAACACTTGCTCTATTTACTTTTTATTTTGTTTTAAAATTTCCCTTTTTATTCATCACATGGTTGGGTGGCACAGTGGATAGATTGCTGGAGCTGGAGTCAGGAAGATGTGTTCATATCTTACTTTGGACACTTACTTTGCTGCATGAACCTGCTCAAGTCACTTAACCTCTCTTTACCTTAGTTTCCTCATCTGAAAAATGAGGATAATAGGGTTGTTGTGAGAAACAAACATATAAATATGTAAAGCAGCGCTATGTAAATGCTAACCTTGACGAAGGTCAGCAAATATAAACATCTCCCTATACAAAAAATAGAAGAGAGGACTGAGAGTGAAACCTTAAATCTTGACGTGTACTGCATATATTTTCAAAGTATGCTTTAAATTTAACATAGTAATTCTAATACTTCTTTACTTGTCTGTGCTCCTTTCTGAATGTCCTTTTCCTTTTTTTGTCTCTGTTTTTAAAACAATTCATTGACATTTTTCTTTATTTTCTTCATTTTTTTAGTATATCAGTCCTTATTATTTTTTGCTTTGACTCCGTCCCTCTTCCCATTAGTGAAAGCTCTCCCTTGTAGAAAATAATTAGAGTTATGTAAACAAATCCATATATTGGCCATGTCTGAAAACATATGGCTATCTCATTCTGCAACTCTAGTCTATCACCCCTCTGCCAGGAGAAAGGAAGCATACATCCCACCAGTCTTCTGCAGTCATGGGTGATCATTGCATTAATCCTAGTTTTAAAATCTTTCACAGTTGTTTTCCTTTACAGTGTTGTTTTCATTATGTAGTTCATGTGTGACAGGGTTGCGGCACTTAAACTTTAGTTCTCTGTTTTGGTTGGGGTGTGTGTCATAATGTTCTTGGGGTGGGAGGTAGCCACAACTCCCACATGGCTCCATCTCACTCTCATAGTCTTATGAGTAGACTGCGTTGGGGGAGGATTCCTCTCTGATGTAGTTCATGAGCCCTTACGAGTATATTTACCATTTTTACGTAACAGTTGCAATAACATCATTGACTCTATTTTTGGGTTTTGTGAAAAAGCATGTTATTTGGTAGAAAAAAATTTGCCTTTTAGTCTCTTGTACAATAAAATAAAAAATTTTACAAAAATAAATACATTAAAATAATTCATGATTCTGTGGAAGATATATAACAATTGAAATAATCCTGTTAAGTGACTCTCTAGTCATTGACTCTTAAACGTGAAATATTTACTGGGCAGAAAAACATTACTATCTACTCAATGTAAGGCAAAATCAAGTATGTTAAAATATAACAATCCACCCACAAACATTTTCTCACTAATAGAAACAGTGCGTAAGGAGGGAAGAGTGGACATAGGAAGACACATGAAAAGCTCCCAGAAGTTGTGGGAGGGAGGAAGGGAAGCAGTATATACTTTAAGATTTTTTTTCTCTATCTCAGTTCATCTGCTCTTTCCTTTCCCAGTCTTTACTCCACTTATTCTGTCTTCTGTGCTTCTTTCTCATGCCTGTTTCTTCTCTTTTCTTTTCAACTGGTTTCTACCCATTGGCTTCTGTTTTCTGGCTTCTAATGCCAATTAAGACCTCTTTATGATTCATCCTTAATTTATGTTGAGAAATCTAACATCTATATTTCTATCAGGTATAATGCAAGTAGTTATTAAACAACTGCTCTGTAGTCTCCAGAGTTTTCCAACAATAAATTCCAAAGTCCCACAAACAACATATTCAAACTAGTTGCTTGAAAACAATGCACTGAAGGCATTTCTAACATCACTCAGTGCTCTTGTCTCTGAGCTACTTTCAAATAGATTCATTACTTTTATTTGAGAGGCTGTTTTTGTTCAGATTTCAGAACTGCTTGTGTTTCTTCCACCTGCTTTTTAAAATGTGATTTCTTACATGAATGTCATTTTTTTTGCCCCTTTCATCAAATCAAATAACTAGTCGATAAAGGAGCAATACCTTACAATTGTATGAATTGTTCTTCTGGTTCTGCTTTATCATAATTATGTCTTTATCATATTACGTCTCTATATCAGTTCATGTCGTCTCAGGTTTTTTCTGAATCTGTTCCTTTTATCAGACTGTCGTATTTATCTCATCGACAGTGTAAGATAATAAATGAGAAAGGCTTTGAAAAACTTAGGGCCATTGTGAGTGACTTTATTATTGTCAGGTCTCTGTTACTTGGATGGTAATTTAAAGTGCTTGGCATCTTGGCAAAGCTTGCATTTAACAACTATATAACATCAGGAATACCAACCTAAAATTCACACACAGACACAACCACCAACTTAAGTCCATTTAAGGTAGAAGCCTCTAATTTGTGGCTTCTGGGAAGATTTTCCATTTGTCTTCACTGTCCTCCTCACCCATCCCTAATCTTCTTGAGTCTTTTAATTGTATACCTCTTACTCAGTAAAGAGGATTTGGATCAGTTTTAAAGGGTCAGTCAAAAGTCTCTGAGAAAA
Source organism: Potorous gilbertii (assembly GCA_028658325.1). Lineage (NCBI taxonomy): Eukaryota > Metazoa > Chordata > Mammalia > Diprotodontia > Potoroidae > Potorous > Potorous gilbertii. The sequence goes on along the minus strand of CM053771.1, from coordinate 264,610,579 downwards.
GGAAAAATAAGAAATGAATGACCCTAGAGAGTAATATTAAAGAGATAATTCAGGGATTCCCTGATGATAGTTTACCCAGTGTGTGTAGGTTTTACACAGTCCACCAGCATGCATTTATTAAGCCCTTCCTGTGATAAGCACTAGAGATACAAAGAAAGCAGTTGTAGCTTGTGCTTTCATTACAGGATTGTATAGCAAGGTATTTGTAGGTTTCTGATTCATATGTCAAGATATGGATCCCGGGAAAATCTTAGAGAGCTGAGTTAGGGTGTTTGCTAGATAACTTCTCTTCCTAAAGAAACCAAAAGGATCATTGTCTTTTTAGCCACTGAGTCTAAAATCGTGACTGTGAATGTTATTGCCTCTATTAGGTGAAGAGAAAGTCTTTTATTTGAAGATCTGCCCGGTGATATCTTCCTGTTTAAGTTAAAGGAAAAAAAAAGTGTGATGCTGTCCATAAAGAGAATATCAAATAGCTAATGCCTTCCAGGCACCTTATTTTGAAACAAAGGAAGGAGATATCACTATGGCTTTCTGACAACACTGTGCAATAATTGGAAGGAAATTGAATCAGTGTTAAGAATTTTCATGAGCAGTTGGCATCATGCTGTATTAGTAATTACTTTTGGTGTTCCAGCTGCCAATAGGCATTGTTCAAACACTGAATGAGATCCATTTTTTTTTCCAGAATTGCAAGTGACCCCATTAATCTCTTCCAATTAAAAATGCATTTCAATTGAGCCTTCCTGGTGTTCTCCCACACACTTTGCTCCTACCTACCCTCTTGGACAGGTTAAGGAATATTATTAGCTTTTGCACAAATGTTTTGGGGCTTAGGTCTATTTTGAATTGCTTCTCTCAGGGTATTAGTTGCCTAGGTACAGGGGAACCAGCCAGCTTTCTACTTTTCAGTAGGGGGAAGTGAAGTTCTAGCTATTCCTTGGTCTCCTCACTTTGCCCTTCTTGGATCTGGACCTAGCAGCACATCAGGCTCCCTATCTCAATTGCTTTTTTAAAATGGCAAAGTCCTTCTTCCTAGGATCTTTCAGTACTCTCCTGCTGGCTGCTACATTGGACAGGTTAGGAACCATGGAGTTCTGCTTGACTGGAGGATGGCATCTTCTTCCATCCTTCCAGACAAATTCTTGAGCCTTGTGGCTCGGCCGATATACCTCCAAATGCCTTTTTTGGCATCTTTGAAAGTTCACTGTTCAATGACCCATCCCTAGATTAAACCAAAGCCTGAAACAGACTTGTTTTTCATTCTCCTGCTCCAGATTGAATAACATCCTGGCTAGGGAGTTTCACCAGTCTTCCCCCCTCCCCACTTCTTTCCTCTTTGAAACTAACTTCATCTCCCTTCACAGATTGGTGCCACTACCCTTTGGAGACCCTTTGTGTAATGTGAGCCTCAGTCCCAGAGTGGAGGAGGGGTGAGGAAGAGGTAGTGGAAAGGGTGGGTTACTGGTTCAAACCCCTGTTCAGTTTGCTGCAAACAGAGCCAGTGCTCTGAGGGCTGGAATGTGAAGCATGTGCCTTTTCTTGAGTTCCGATTCCAACCCCGGCTCTTCCAGATTGGAGGGCAGACGTCTACAAGCCCGCCTCTTTTTGGTTTGTTGAGGGTTGTGCTTGACACAAATGGTTTGAGGAGCTTGGTTTATCCCACGAAGGAATGTGAAGATATTGTCCAATGCAGCAGCCAGCAGAATAGCATCGAGCAGATGGAGGTCTGTGGGGCATACCTCTAGAGTTTCTTTTTGGGGTAGAGTCAATTTATCCTCATTTGTTTTGTGTTTCTGATGCTCTGGAGTAGTTTGACTTCAAGGCTTACTGGATTGAATTACCACTCAGTTCTAGAAGGCTCAGAATGAAATTCAATTAATTGAAGATGGACCTTTTGCAGATTGATCCTTGAAATGTATTGACCCAGACAGAGTGACTCTCTTTGGATGGATGCTCATGGAGGTCAGTAGGAGAGGCTGACCTTTATTCCAGAGGAAGTTCTGTCTTTTAGAAGAGTAAACCAGGACTACACAGCTTTGGGGCAGCCTTCTGTCCTGTCTGTCAGAATATTGCAAAAAAAAAAAAAAAAAAAAAAAAACCAGACCATCAAAACTCCTAACCGGAAAAGTGAGTCACTTGGGCTTTGGTCCTCACACAGTCAATTTCCAATTGGCCTTCCCTATTGTACTTGCACAGTGGTGTGGGGGCACCATGGCTGGCATGAGACTCCGGGATCTGGCATCCTCTGAGCTGTACCGACGCCGACAGGATCGGCAGAGCAGCACTGGATTGTCCCTGAATGGTGGGGCAGAAACAACCGGGATCCTTGGGTAGGTCTCTTGAGATGAAGGGGCTGGTATTACTGGAATGTTTCCTAAGGCATACTTGACTTCTTTTGAGGCGGGCATCTGTCTGTAGACAGTCTGACTAGGCTCAAGGTGATGTGTTCATTTCTGGTACGTGTGTAAAAGAGACTAGGATGGAGGCTCTTAACTTATCACAATAACAGGAAAACAAGGGTAAGGAAACCTTTCCCCTTTGAAATATCTTTCCAAATTCTCCAGGCTTTCTCTTCCTTGTCAAACACAGGGCACACTCTTTCAAAAAGAGAAAAAACTTCTAAAGACTAAGAGTAGATGCAGTTCTTTTTCTTTTTTTTAGTAAGATTTTTAATGCATTTGGGCCTTGATGTTACCTATGGTCAACATTCTCAGTCAGGACCAGTTGGCGATTTGATCCTTCTAGATGAGTTATTTGATGATCCTCCTCACCCTTTAATAGCTTTGACCAGTGAAGGAAAATACTCTGTTGAACTTGAGATGCACCCCAAAACAGAAAGGAGAGAAACCAAAAGGAAATGATCAAGTCATTATGTCTTAGATTTGGCCTGCCTAATGCTGAATGGTTTGGGTTTTGTTTAAATAGAGTCTAATACTTAAAAAAAAATCAATTAATATTCTATTAGCTTTTTATAAACATTGATGTTGATTCCCATGGACTCTCCAACCCCCTGAACAACCTTCCCTTGTAATAAGAAGTACAGTTAAGCAACAATTAGCCTTTCATCCATGCCTGAAGATGGATGCTTCCTCTGTGCCTCCAGTCTCCTCTTCTATGCCAAGGGACAGGAGGAATACTTCACTCTCAGTCCTTTTGCCGCTATGCTTGCTCATTGTGTTGATCAGAGTTCTGAGGTTTTCAGCACCATTTCCCTTTATGTTATTATGGTCATACTGTAAATTGTTCTCCTACTCTCTGCTTTCTCTGTACTGTGCCACTTCTTACAAGTCTTCTCAAGTTTTTCTGAGCTCTTCAGTTGTCATTTCTTAAAGAGCATTAATATTTCATTAGTTCCTGTCCTCTAATTTACTCTGTGCCATTAACTGCTAAAAACAATCAAACCACATTCCATAACATAACCACAATCCTAGCCAGCATACCCAATACCCTGAAGTCACTGCCATTCATTTTCTTGACAGAAAACAACTATTAACTCTTTGGAGGCAAGAAAGTTGAAAGTTCTTGGTCCTGTGGGTCAGCATTAACTCAGAGTTCCAGGAAGTTCCATTTGTAGGATATTATTGCTGTAGATGAGCTGGCAGGAAACCTGCACTTTGACTTTTCAGACCTAAGGCTGAGTGTGTATTGTTGGCCATGAGAAAAAAAATCACTTCGTGATAGTCAGTGAACAAATATTTTATCAAGCACTTTCTATGTGCAAGATACTCTGCTGAGTAACTTGCGAGATACAGAAAGCTAAAAGAAGTGAACCATGTTCTCACAACCTAGCTAGGGAGATAAAACAGACATAAAATACCTAAAAATAGATCCAGAGAGTGTTAGACATGGAAGGAAACTTAGAATTTATCTAATCCAACCTTCTCACTTTATAGGGGAGGAAGCTGTTGCCTTTGACAGGGGAACTAGCCCACGATCTTATAGTTAATGGCAGACCCTGGAGTAAAACCTGAATTTCTGGATTTTACCTCACAGAAGGGTATATTTTGTGTCAGACAGCAAAAATTTCCAGGAAGGAAAAGATCCCTGGGGACTTCGGTGGCTTCACAGAGGGGCTGAGGCTTGATCTGGGCTTTGGATTTAGATAAGAAGAGAGGAAAGGGGCAGTGGATGATTCAGGGTGTTCCAGACTGCCAGGTTAGGGGAAGCAGAACCATGGAGCTAGAAACATTCATATTGTGTGTTTGGGGATAGTGAGTTGATCATAGATGTTTGGAAGTGGGAGTAAAGCCATCTGGCTAGAAAGAGTGTTTGTGTAAAGAGGTGATGGAAATCAGCATTAGAAAGACAGAATTATTCAATTCAGTTCATTTTGATTCTATCCAGAAGGCATTTATGAAGTGCCCAAGATGTACAAAACCCTATGTTAGGTGTTGGATGAAAACTAGTCTCCTCTTTCCCATTCCACCAAGGATCTTGTTTTCTGATAGGAGGTGGGATAGAACATTTACGTGGATAAGTATATGCAAGATAATTTAAGGAGTGGGCACTGATGACTAGTGCTGGGTGGAGAGAAGTATAAATGCCAAGCTTTCTAAGAGTGGGAGGCAGAGATGTATTCTAGGTGTCAGGGTGGGAGATGTCATGCCAGTCTTGGGAGATAGCATGTAGGTCAGTTGGGCTGGAAAGTAGAGAGTGTGTAGGGGAGTAATGTGAAATAAGCAGAACCAGATTGGAAAGGCTTTAAATACTCAGATGAAGGTTATATTTAAAAAAATATTTTTTTTAGTCCTAGAGGCAACAGAGGGCCACTGAAGAAGCTTGTTGAGTAAGAGAATCTCATGGTCAGTTTGGGTTAGATTGAATCTAGAGCTAGATCATGAGGAGTCATCTAGCCATTGGAACACAGGATTGATGGAGGATCCTGAGCTAGAAGTTGCTCAGTCAGTTTGGTTGTGTCTAACTCTTCATGACCCCATTTAGAGTTTTCTAGGCAAAGATACTGGAGTGGTTTGCCATTTTACAGAGGCAAACAGGGTTAAGTGACTTGCCCAGGGTCACACAGCTAGTGTCGGTGTCTGAGGTCAGATTTGAACTCAAGTCTTTCTGACTCCAGGTCCAGCACACTATCTATCCACTGAGCCATTTATCTTCCTACACTTGCTGACAGACTAAATGTTGGAGGGCAAGTTTAAGAAGTTAAGGGTGGCTAAGATTTATCCCCATGGCAGAAACAGGGAGTTTTGAAGGGTGAGCTCTTATTTTAGATATGTTGATTTTGACATTGGAGTGAAAATGTCTTAGTAGGCCATTGGAAACAGGAGATTAGAGTTAAAGAAAGGGGACAGGCCTGGAGACATAGAATTGGGACTTAATCTGCTTAAAGTCATATAAATTGAGTCATTTCATACTGCCGAAGTAGTTGATGGTAAACAACTTTAAGCCCATGCTCAGAGCATAACTACTTATAAAGTGTATTAGATTTATTGGAATGTCATAGCAATTAAGGGAGATTTGGATCAGACTTCCTGACTATAAGGGTTATTAGGTACTTATAAAAGGGTTGATTGAAATAGAATCTGTGGAGTTGTCTTCTCCAGTTTTCTCTAATAGCCATAGAGTCATCCAACTCAAAGATTCCTCTTTGGGTGCAAAGAACTTGTATTTAACTGTATTTCAATTTAGTTTGTTTGTTTCCTTTGTATCACTATATATTTTATTTTGCGCATTTAAAGACATTATTTGGAGAAGGTTTCTAGTCTTCAGACTGCCAAAGGGGCTCATTACACAAAAATGCTTGAGCTATACATTAGATACAGTGTATCAGAAAAGATATCCTTTAGAATTCTTCTTTCCCAGTGTATGGTTAGAGGTGAGGATTCGAAAAGAGACTTTTTAATTTTTAGTTAAGACCTATTGTTTTATTAATGTTGGGAACTCCCAGTGAGGAAATTTTCTCTACCAACACAAATGGCAACTGCTGTGCAACTTGAAGTATGTCCTGGAGTAGGTTAAGAGACTTGCCCAGGGTCACACAACCACCGTACATGAGAAGCAGGATCTGAACACAACTCCTCTGACTCCAGAGACTTCTTGCTCTCTACCATGTTGACTTTCAAAAAGGTATAATTAAAAACAAACAAACATTTACAATATTAAAAAAACAAAACAAAACTCCACCACCCCAGGCCAGAACTTTACTGCTTTTGATGGAAGACCGCAGCAAATCTTTCAGAGCAAAGAATAGGTATTGTTCTTTAGAAAGAGTTAGATGATTTCAGATGAAACAGAGATAGAAGGAACTGTGTCCATGGAGATGAATTAGTATTTTTAGAGAGAAGTTTGTCAGAAGAACCATCTCCTTATAGTTGTTCAGTTGTGTCCGATTTGTCAGGACCCCATTTGGGGTTTTCTTGGCAAAGATACTGGAGTGGTTTGCCATTTCCTTCTCCAACTCATTTTACAGATGAGGAAACTGAAGCAAATAGGGTTAAGTGACCTTGCCCAGAGTCACTCAGCTGGTAAACCGGTAAGCAGATTTGATCTTGGATCTTCCTGACTTCAGACTCAGGGCTCTATTCACTGAGCCACCTAGCTGCTCACATCTCATTAGGATGACAGAATTGTAGAACTGTATAATTAGAGGGAACTTTAGAACTTCTATCAAAATAGGAATTTTATTTCCTGTAACATCCCTTATAAATGATTCTTATAAAAAGTTATGGCATAACCAGGAATGTTTGTACCCTGGGGTAAGAATCACAAACCATGCCTGAGGCAAGCAGTCAAGACACCGTTGTGTAATGGTGAGGAATGGACACCTTCCTCTCAGACTACAGATCCAGTAGGTAGAGGCCCTACTGGGAAGACCACCCCTTGGGAGGGAAATGGGGCCTTCTGGTTGCTTCCTATTTTAATTAATTAGTCTTGATAACTAGGTGCTAAAGTTAGTTATTTCTTCACACTTTGGCATCTGAGAAGCCTGATTACTCGGGAGTGTTGGTGCAATAGTAGTCCTTATATCAAAGAGCCTTAGACACACCTCTGTCCCCTCTAAAAAAAACCCCAAATGACTCAGTGCTTCAAAGTATCACAGCTGCATACAGCCTCAAGAGAGGGGACTTGACTAGGTCACTTGTTTATTTAACCTTTTATTGACATTGAAGCTGGACTGAGGTCATATCCAATGCCCAAATATCCACAGACTGGAAGAACAAGAAAGAACCCTAGACATCACCTTGTTCTATTCTCTCACTGTAGAGGAAAGAATATAGTGGCTTGGAGATAGCTATGTGACAGCACACACTAAAAACCTATCAGTCAATGTTTATTAAGCTCCTACCATGTGCCAGGCACTGTTCTAAGCTCTGGGAATACAAAAAGAGTCCCTGCCCTCAAGGAGCTTACGATCTAATGGGGGAGACAACATGCAAGCAAATATATAAAAAGCAAGCTATATACAGGATAAATAGGAAATAATGAATAGAGGGAAGGCATTCAAATTAAGAGGGTTTGGGGAAGGTCTCGGTAAAAGATGTCAGGTCTTCTGATTCTCAAACTGGAGCTTATTCAGCTTGTTTTTTTTGAAATTTGACCTTTGGTTCATAGAGAGGAAATGGCCAAGGTTCATATAGAGGAAATGATCCTTCCTGAGTACCAGCTGGGAGTACCATGACTCAGGACAGGTAGCGGAATGGGCAGGGGATCCCCTGACCTTTCCTGTGAATAGTGTAGCTCCAAGTTCACCAACCTCAGAAAGCTCATGTCCTTTTTCTTCTGGTGGTCTAGTGAGCCACACAGGAGGGAGCTGGAGCTGGGGACCTGACTGAGTTACTCCCCAGGGGAGAGGGAATCTACTCTTCCTTTCTCACCATCTTGTTGTCCCACTTGCTGCTAGACTCTGTCTCTGCATTCTTCCTTAGGGGAATACAAATGCTGTCAGAACTCTCTAGATTAGCCCTTCTTCCTCCAGGACAAAGCCCTGGCTGCCCTACTCTAGGTTCAGCTCTGATCCAGCCTCTACTTGAAAACCTCCAGTGATGAGCTTCCTACTTCCTCAGGAAACAGTACATTGTTACACTAACACACATACACACACATAAATTATATAATAGGTATAATTTATATATATGTGTGTGTATATGTATATATATTTGTGTATGTGTGTGTATAACATATATACATTATATATATACATACATGCAACATATACATATTTAAATGCCACATGTCCAAAACTGAATATGAGGATAGTATCTTTCTCCACCCTCCAATCCTCTTCTCTTCCTAATTTCCCCATTACTGTTGAGTCATTATCCTCAACTCCTCTCTCTCTCTAATCTAATCTGTTGTCAAGTCTTTTAGATCCTACCTTAGTAAAGTTTCTTTAATACCATGGTTATGACTTTTGCTAACACCCTGGTACAGGCCTTAGGTTGTCTTCCTGCCTCAAATCTCTCTCCGTTGAATGGACATTGTCTCAGACAAACTGAGGCCTAGGAAAGGCCGTAACTTAGAAAGACCAAGGTCATCTACTGCATCTTGGGCCATGGCCAGTTGTCTTGACTCTTGTCTTGCCACTGGACTTCCATGACAGGAGAGAGTGAGGCTGAAGACTTTGCTCGGTGCTGCCTCACTTAAATCCAATTCATGGGCAAGTCAAGTCATCACCCTTGTGATGTCATTGGTGCTCTTTGAGAATGAAGGACAAACAACATAGTGTAACACCCCAAGCTGTCCTCTGCTCAACGATCAAATTCAAAAGTTCAAGACAGACAATGTCACCACCTCCTCAAACCTTCAGTAAGCTACTGTGGCTCCCTATTACCTCCAAAATCAAATATAAAACCTTCTGTCTGTCCTTTTATCATCTGATTTCTCCTCCCGCTTTCCAGTCTCCTTACTCTATGTTCCCTGCCCCATGCTTTTCTTTTTAATCCAATGACATTAGTTTCCTGGGTTCATTGCACATGACACTCCATCTTCTGACCAGTCATTTTCTTGGGTTGTCCTCTGTGCCTGGAATGCTCTCCCTCCTTCATGTCTTTGCTTTCTTAAAGTCCAGAATAAAATCCCACCTTCTATAAGAAGCCTATCCTGATCCACCTCAATGCTAATGCCTTCCCTCTCCAATTTATCCTTTACATAACTTGTTTGTTCATAATTGTTTGTATATTATCTGTCTATTAGACTGTGAGCTCCTTTGAGAGCAGGGATTTTTTTTCTTCATTTGTATCCCAAGGCTTAGCACAGTGCCTGGCACATAGTCAATGCTTAAATGTTTATTCAGTGGCTGACTTTATAATTAGAAAATTCTTCTTTATGTTGAATTTGCCTTTCTGTGATTTCTGCCCACTATTTCTGGTTCTGCCCTCGAGGCTCAAGCATACCATACTCACTCTATCTTTCACATGTCCCTCTCTAGCTATTTGAAGGAAGTGATCATTTCCCTATTATAATAACTTACATCTACAAAATACTTTCAGGTTTACAAGGTACTTTGCTCATAACAACCCAGTGAGAGAGGTATTGTATTGTTTTCTCCCATAAGTCTCTATGGTAACATTAACAATAGATTTTTAAACTACTGGGTAGTATCTCTAATTCATATTCATGAATTAATAAAGACAGAAGATCCAACCATCTGTCTACTGAAAAATAGTTTCCAGTTTATACTATTAGTGAAACTGCATTTTAAAAGCTTGTTATTGTTGGTTAGTCATTTTTTTTCTCAGATCTGACCCCATTTGGGGTTTTCTAGGCTAAGCTGCTGGAGCAGTTTGCCATTTCCTTCTCTAGCTCATTTTACAGATGAGGAAACTGAGGCAAACAGAGTTAAGTGAGTTACCCAGGATCACCCGGCTAGTAAGTGTCTGAGGCTGGATTTGAACTCAGGTCTTTCTGATTCTAAGTCTAACACTATCCCTTGCACCACCTTTTAATGGTTAGCAAATGGAAAGTGAGCTAGGCTATCACTCAATAATAAGAGCTTATATTTATATTGCACCCTAAGGTTTACCAATCTTCTTTCCAAACAACCTTGTGAGATAGGTAGTGCAAGTATTGTGATTCCTGTTTTATGGATGAGAAAACAGAAGTTCCTGAGACATTAAGGACATTGCCCAGGTAACACAGAGCACAGATGTTCCAGCTTCAGGCTCCACTGTGCCCCCTTCTCATGGTTATAGTCAACTTTTGATTAGCCATGAAAAGAGGATGGGAAGATACAGATAATGAATTTAGTTACTTCCAGACTGGCTCTGTACTTGTGGGCTGGGTACCCAGAAGGCAGCTGACTCCTGCTTGTCTCAGGTATCTATGGCCCTGAGAGGCTGGGTTTCTAGTACTTTCAGTTACAGGTGTGCTTCCCACTATCAATGGTACTTGACTTATTAGCAAGGATATTCCCTAAGGTGAATAGAAAGAATAGTAGTTATAAACCCTGAGATATCATCTCCCATAGATACACACAGGGTCAGTGGGGGAGAGTGGACACAAAGTAATGAGCCATCTGTGCAGGGAAGCCTAGAGGGCTCGTGAAGTTTTCCTTCATTGTAGCTCTGTGCTGGGCTCCTAGGGTACAGATTCAGTCAGTCCGTAGCCAGGGTCCTCTCTACCAGGAGGGGTCACTCCCTGAAGCCTCCTTTGTTTGAGTTACTCTCACCCATGGTTAGATATATTGTCTTCTCCTAGGCCAGTTGTGTAATCCCAGCAGAATGCTTGGTCTGCTACTCGTCCAGTCTCTCCTATGGCATAGTCACTTGTTGGGGAGAGGAGTGATGGGAAGATGAGGAGATAGAAAGATTGTAATCTATTGATTATGTTCATTATCTAATGAATTAAGGATTTATTGATATATTTTAGGCAAATCCTTTAAGACTAGGTACTAAGCTGATTGATTGATTCATTTGAGGTATTTGGGCTTTCTGTGATTGTGTTAATGGGTGTGTTGGTGGATCCTCCTGTCCTCCTTGGCCATATCATTACAAAAATATTCATATTTGGCTTTAGAATGCAGATTGAGTCACATATGGAGGCTGTTTCTACATGAAAAGCTGTAGAAAGATAAGAGAATAGTGCTGACCATAACTTTTTCTGTTTGGCCCAGGGACTCTTTGTGTTGATCGTGGAAACATACAGAAGGATCTTTGCTGATGTGTTCCAATCTAATTACCTAACAATTCTACCTCAGGTCAGAGATGGAAGTACTCCAGTGTTTCTGATAGCCTCTCAGAAACACATAACCTCACACCCTTCAGTAGGATAGTAAACTATTACAACCCGTTAATGTGCAAGCTCTGTTTGACTTATCTTTGAAACCGTGGTTATTCGCACAGTGCCTTGTATATAGTAGGTGCTTAATAAATGCTTGTTGATTGATTAAACCACAGACATACTTAATTTGTAGCCCTCTCCCTTCCCTCACTCTCCATAACTTCATTTTTCTGGGACAAGTGGGTGTGGCAGAAGAACTTGGAATGCAATCTCATTTTATTTCCCTGCTTGTTTGATGCAAGCAGGGTTTAAGGAACCCTCACACGCGCACAAACACACACACATACACACACACACACACAATTATTGTAAATGTCAGTAGTACTGTGAAACTTAATTGACAATGTTGGTTGCAGAGACCAGTGGCATTCCAGAGAGTTGAGGCAGGGGTTTGTTCTATGTTCTTCCCACAGCTTGGTGGTTTGACTTGCCTGCCTCTCAGACATGCCCTTGGCTGTATCTTGCCTGCCTGAGGTCCACTTTGGAATGGGGGCAGAGAAAGGGGAGTGGTGTTTTTCTCCTTGGGGGATAATCAGACAGACATTGTATTCTCTGTCCTCTACTGGAATGTGTGAAGGAGTAGGGAGAGCTTGGAATTTTCATTTCTTCCACCCTTGTTCCCTTCCCATAACTGCTGTTGGTCACTGTAAAGCCAAGCTGGAAAGGAACACTTTGGGTTCCCCAGACTACAGTTTTCTCTGTGTGCATCTTGTGTTTTGATGAATTCCTCTGATTTATCTTTCTGACATGTTTCCTTTGATTGAGAATCCTCCCAGGGCCCCTTCCTCATAGTTTGGTGATAACACATAGAAGGTCCAGTGTCGTGGGAGGTGGGCCATGATGAATGGGCAGCTCTATTCACTTTGTATTCAATGGAAGGATGTTTGAGCCTGAGGGGCCTCTAACTCCCTGATAGTTGTTTATTTTAAAATTTCAGCTATATCATTAAATTTTATATTAGAATTATGTGAAACTGGAAGGGAAGGGCCCTTTAGAGGAAAGTCCTGATCTTTTACCCTCCCTTTATGACACAATTTTGCTTTACCTCCTGTATCATTTGGAATACAAGAGTACCCCACATAATTTGCCCTCTACCAATGTGGGGTCACTGTAACATAGATAATGTTGTTAGTAAGTTGTTTTTCATTTGTGTCAGGCTCTCTGTGACCCCATTTGGGATTTTCTTGGCAGCGATACTGTAGTGGTTTGTCATTTCCTTCTCTAGCTCATTTTAAGTATCTTTCCCAGGGTCACACAAATGGTAAGTATCAGAGACCAGATTTGAACTCATGCAGATGAGTCTTTCTCATTCCAAGCCCAGTGCTCTATCCACTGCACCACCTAGCTTGCCCATTCTTCCAGTTTAGAAAAGAGTTAATAAAATTGGTTTCATTGAAATGAAGACTGTGAGTAGAAAGTTAAAGTCAAGTCTGGAGAGATAGACTAGAAAGATATTATATAGGACCTTAAATGCTAGACTGGGGAGTTTACATTTTTCCCATAGATGATAATACAGAACCATAGAAGGCATTTGAAAAGCTGAGTGGTAGTGGAACCCTACCTTAGGAAGACTTTTGAGAAGCAATGTGGAAGAAGGGTTTTAACATAACATGGAAAATAGGTCATAACAAAACCCTAGTGTTAGGGTTAGGGTGAGAGTACAGGTAGATAGGAATCAGTCAATTAACAAGTATTTATCATTTACCCATTACAGATCTGCCTCTATTCAAGTGACTGTGGTATGTAACAAAGTAAAAGGCATAGTATTTGGGCCTTCAGATGCCTGCAATCTGACTGAAGGACACCAAATTAACACAGCATTTCAGTGCTAAACTGTGACTTAAGGAAAGGTTCTGAATCTGTGATTTTTCGAGATATATAACATGTCAGTGTGCAGTTTATTGGCTTAAAATTGCACTAAGATCTTTAGTTTACTTTCTCAACAAAATGATAGTGTTAGAGAGTTGCCTAGGGCAGAGGTGTCAATAGAAATGAATACAGGATGCACCTTAACTTAGAAAACCACAAATTAACATTATCATATTGTGTTGTATTTTCATTTATTTTGTTAAACATTTCCTAAAAACATTTTAAATCTGGTTCTCTCACACTGGGGAGCCACTGCTCACTTGCAAGCTAGGAGTTGACCCCTCTGTCCTAGAGCAATGAGAAGTCAAGGGATTTCTCATTGGACCCAGGGTCACTTGACTTGCCTTGTCTATGTCAGAGGAAGAATTTGATCCAGCTTTTCTTGACTCTGAGAGCAGTTCTCCATCCCTGGCAACCATGGCTGCCTCTAAGTTGTGTGTTTAAAGTCTCTAAATGTCACAGGAGATCGCAGAGAAGAGAGATGCCTGTAGGCTAATGTAGTCGGAGACCACTTCATGAATGTAGAGAGATTTGAGCTAGGCCTTGAAGGATGAAGAAAGATGTACATATGAGGAGGTGGGAAAAGAAAAAAACAGTAAAGCCTAGGCCCTTGGCCAGAGGATGGTGTACGTTAACCAGCAATCTGAAAGCTGGGCTCTGAGATTTATGTTATGTGGTCATTGAATTAGGCAATTCAGATGTCAGAGTTACAGGATTTCCTGTTTATTCTGATTTCCCTGAGTTACATGAAAAAAAGAAACAAGCTTCAAGTATATGGTGCCCATTGCTAAACTGGTGGTTACCCTCAACATAACTTTTCTTCTTGTCAGTCGCATGATCTTTCATTTGATAGCTAATGAGAAAAGAAAGGGATGTTATTTTTAAAATGCAATCACATTCATAAGTTTTTTTTTCTTTTGTGGGAGTGGAGAGAGGAGAGGTATGAGGCAGAAGTATTAATGAAAGTACATCCAACCCTAGAGAGGATACAAGTTGAAAGCACAAATATGTTCAAGAAGGGCTGTGACAGCTAGGATGAGGGTTGTTAAGGGGAAAGGGGATATTTAGGGCCATTTCTTTAACCTTTTAAGTGTGGACAAACCACAGCCTCCCCATGCTGCCCCCCTGGGACATTCCATCTCTTCTCTGTGACTTGGTGCAGGCTGATCCCATGTCTGGAATGTACTTCCTCTTCATCTCCACCCTTTAGGGTCCTTAGTTCTAGGACTCAGCCACCTCCTTCACCAGGCCTGTCTTTATCCTTCCACTTCTACTGTATTTACCTAAAGCTATGTATGCATGGTCCTTCTGGATAGGGCAGGATCAGTGGAAGGACAGGGACTGCTTCTTTTTTCTCTTTGTGTCTCCAATCACCTACAAGAGTACCTGGGAGCTTAATAAATGCTTGTTGAATGAATGATGACTTTGTCAGGGACAGAATTCTAGGCTGGAAGGATTTGGGCACTAATCCGGTGTGTGGTTCCTATGTTTATTTTTAATGATTAACAATAATAGCTAACAATTATGTAACGCTTTCAGGTTTGCCGAGTTATTTATGTATATCATCTCATTTGAGATGAGATAGGTGCTTTTAATATCCTCATTTTTACAGGTGAGGAAACATAGACTACGAGCACTGCAGTGACTGATAAATATCAGAGGTGGGCCTTGAACTCCAGCATTCCTGACGCCGAGTTCCGTGTTCTGTCCACTCTGCTAAGAGGTTTTTTTAGAGGACAGTCTAGACTCCAGCATCAGTTTCTGCCTTTGTACCTGATTGGGACTGGCATGTCTGAACTGTAAAATGATGGGGCTGCCAATGCTGCCATATGAAGTTCCAAGTGTCTGTGGTCCCAAACAAGTGATAAATTTAGCACAGAGAAGCTCTGGCACTAGGGGTGTTTTATCTGGCCCTAGGGCCGATCCTGGATTTCAGAAAAAAGTTCTTGTCAGAAAGAATGAGAGAGCTGTTGCTCTAAACTTTGCTCCCCTCACCCCCTAGCACGTTATCATTTTTGGATGCCACCCAGAACCTGACAGTTTTTTCCCCCATTTATTCAGTAACATGTCCGATGCCCTGGCAAATGCCACATGCCAGCGCTGTCAGACTCGTTTTGATCCATCCGAAAGGATTGTGAACAGCAACGGGGAGCTGTATCATGAAAACTGTTTCGTCTGTGCCCAATGCTTCCGGCAGTTCCCAGATGGGCTCTTCTATGAGGTAAGGATATTGGCTGTGGTGCCCGGGCCTGTTGCTGGGGCCTTACCCTGGCACTCCCTCTGGGATGTGGGCTGCTGCTGTTCTAACCCTTTGGCCTCTTCATGCTGGTTTATTCTTAGTCTCTCGCTCCCTTTTCTCACTGACTGCTGGGTCTGCTCTCCTCTTCTCTGCCTTGAAGTTCTCACTCTGAGAGCATCTGAGACTTCTTCCTTTGGCAATCAGTGGGCTTTTGTTTCTGCCATCATAGAAAAACCAAACAGCTGAGGGTTCTGAAACAGAAAAGTATTGTGTGGAGGATCAAGTGAACACCTAATACCCCTGTGCCCTTAGCTGAACCAATCACATGCTTTATTTTTTTTTTCAGCCAAAGGAAAACAAAGTTTGTTAAAGATCTACCATGTTGACCAGACTCTTAAGGAATCTGCATACCTTCTTACATTTATTTTACAAATAATTTGTTTTTGGTTGGAAGAAACTGAAACTGGAAAAAAAAAAAGAAACATTTTTAAATGTAGGGAGATGCTAAGGTCTCTTCCAGGTCTAAAACTCAATTTGAATTATGGCTTTTACCTGGTTAGTAGTGCCACAGAGCACAGCCTTCAGAGCCTTCCACCATCTGTGTCCATTCTTTCTTCCTAGACTGATCTGTTGTTCTCCTTGCACTTTATGCCCCAGACAAACTGGACAACTGTGTAGCCCCAAATCCTGTGCTGTCCTTCCACTTACCTGTAGTATCTGGCCCCTCATCCCACTGCCATATTTATCACTTCACTCCCTTTTGGTGTTCAGTCATCCAACTCTTCGTGACCCCATTTGGGGTTTTCTTGACAAAGATCCTGGAGTGGTTTTCCATTTCCTTCTCCTGCTTATTTTACAGATGAGGAAACTGAGGCAAATAAGGCCAAGTACCTGCCTCGGAGTCACACAGTTAGTGTCTGAGGCCAGATTTGAACTCAGGAAGCCCAGCACTTGACCACTCTGCCATCTAGCTGCCCCTTCAATCCCTATTCCTCCCTTAAATCACAACTCAAATGCTATCTGCTCCAGGAGGCTTGCATTTCTCTCCCTTCCTCCCCAATACTTTTGTTCTTAGACTTTACTTAGCATTTTGATTCATATCTCTCTAATGTATTTATGTATACTACATATTAGTTTTTTGCCTTTATGTTTTATTCCCCTATTAGACCATATAATGCCTGATGACAGTGACTAGGTCTTCTCCTACTTTTCTGTCTCTCTCAGGGCCTAGCCTAGTGTTAAGTGCCTCATACAGAGTAGGTGCTTAATAATCCTTATTGTTTGTTACATGGAACATTGACTCTGATCAGTGCCACAGATTGCCTTCTGTTTGTTAAAGGGCTGCAACTGCCATCAAGAATTTCCCCGCCTCTTCCTTTCTTCTGTCCTTCTTCTGTTCCTCCCATTTCTCTTTCTTTGTGTTTCTTCCCTTTAATTGAATGACCTCCAATGCTGCCTGTTTAAGACTTGTGTAGAGAACCTTATCTTTAGGCAAAATGCAATGGAAATATAATCTGTAACAGAGGAATGAGAAATTAAAGTAACCTTAGCATCCTGGCATTTCTCTTATGCCTTCTGTCTGTGTTTTGCTTACAGTATGAAGGTCGAAAGTATTGTGAACATGACTTCCAAATGCTGTTTGCTCCCTGCTGTGGGACATGTGGTAAGGCCAGACTGAAGCCCAATTTGCCTTCTCTTTATTCTGAAGACTTTATTGTATGAAGTAGGGGAGTGTGGGATAGCAAGGGAGAAGGGGTTTGCTTTTAGAGGAAAGTGAAGGCTAACCTTTGAGCAGGTGTCATTTGAGGGATGTAGAGCAGGCAACCTGAAGAATCATCCCCATTGTTTGTTATGGTACCTAACATTCAGCTATGGGAAGATTACTTTTACTCTTTAGACAATAGCTGCCCTCTTTCCCCCTTTTCTGACTCTGCAACACAAGTGTTGTTCACTTGTGTCTGACTCTTCATGATCCCAGGGACCATTTCACACCAATAATGTCCATGCGATTTTCTTGGTAAAGATACTGGAGTAGTTTGCCATTTCCTTCTTCTGTGGATTAAGGCACACAGAGGTTAAGTGACTTGCCCAGTGTCACAGTTTCTAAGTGTCTAAGGCTGGATTTGAACTCAGGTCTATCCTGACTCCAGGCCCAGCACTCTATCCACTGAGCCACTCAGTTGCCCCCACTAGTAACGTAAACCCTTATCTTCTACCGTTATCTGTTGAGAACAAATCTCTGAGGAAATGTGACATAGGATAGTTATCTGCAGTTCAGGAAGAAACCACGAGGGGAGGAGTTGCCTATAATGATCCTGATTGGGGAGCTGGCAGGGCCCAGAGTCAAACTTCACCGTAACATGGAGGGCCAGCTTGAGGAGAATATGAAAATATAACCCAGAGATGGCATGCCTATACACAGAGCACAGTTATTTTCTTGGCTCTTGCTTTAGATAGAAGATTTATTTTCCCCGTTGGAGGTTACTTTTCATCTCCTGTTGTAGTGCATTGGAACAAACTTGGCAAAACAATAAGAAAATGTAGGAAGAGTGAAGCTGTTTCTTCCCTGGCAGGTAGGAGTGAATGCATCTCTTTCCCTACTCAAATCTGACTTTTCATTTTCTAGGTGAATTCATCATTGGCCGTGTCATCAAAGCAATGAACAACAATTGGCACCCAGAATGCTTCCGTTGTGAATTGTGTGATGTGGTTCTGGCTGACCTGGGCTTTGTGAAGAATGCTGGGAGGTAAGGAGAGGCACAGCCTGCTGGGCCGATGGGAGAAGAATGCGGATTGGGGAGGATTTGGGGAGGGGATGTGAGCCAGAGGAAGATGGTACCAGGGTACAACAGAAAGAAAACTGAACGAGGGGCTAGGTCCACTTGGATATTAATCCCAGCTCTTCCCCTCTTGTGCTGGGAAACCTTGAGTAAAGTCTCTTTACCTCTCTGGGCCTCTGTTTCTCTATCTCCAAATGGAAATAACACCTGCCTAGTCAAACCATCCCCCAGTGATGTTGTTCTGACTGCACAAGAAAATTGATGTCAAAGTTCTTTGATTACATTTCATTTACATAGTGTTTTAAGTTTCCAAAGTGCTTCACATATATTGTGACATTTGATTCTAAAAACAACCCTGTGAGGTAGGTGCTATTACCATCCTCATTTTACAGATGAGGAAATGGAGCTTAGAGGGTTAATTTACTTGCCCAGGGTGATAGAATCTGTAGGTGGTAGTATCTGATGCACTCTATCCATTGTGCCACCCAGCCGCCTGAAAAGTAGGAAGAGCTATATGAATTCTAGTCAATCAATAAACATTTATAAAATGACTTCTGTGTGCTGGGCACTGTGCTAAGCCCTGGGGATACAAAAAGAGGCCAAAGACAGTCCCTGCCCTCAAGGACCTCACAATCTAATGCAAGAGACAACGTGGAAACAAATACAGACAAAGCAATCCATGTACAAGACAAATAGGAAATTGTTGCTGTTGTGTTCGTCCTTCGTTTTTGAAGAAGACCATGACAGCAGAGACATGATGACATGACTTGCACTTGACTTTGTTTTGAGTGAGGGAGGGCTGTTCAGGTCACCAGCCTCACTTCTCCTCCAGAGCCATCTGAATCCAGTGACCAGATATTCATCAGGATGACTGGAGATGGCCCAGGATGCAATGGGAGACCTTGGCCTTTGAGTCTAAGGCCTGTTCAGGTACTCACTTAAAGTGAGGTAACACCCATTCAGTGAATAGGCCTCTTTTAATTAACAGAGGGAAGGCATAGGATTAAGAGGGGTTGAGAAAAGCATCCTGAAAAAAGATGAGATTTTAATTGGGACTTACAGGAAGCCAGAGAAGTCAGAAGTCAGGAGTGGAGGAGGGAAACATTCCAGGCATGGGAGCAGCCAGAAAAAATGCCTGGAGCCCAGTTGGAGTGTCTTGTTTGTGAAATTGCTAGGAGGCCAGTGTCACTGATTTGAAGAGTATATGGAGGAGAGTGAAGTGTTAGTGTGATGGAAGGAGAAGAGGATGGGAGTACTGGCTTAAGAGTTAGCCATGAGAAGACAACCCTGGGAAAAAGTCACACTTTGGATTAAGAAACCATGGTGACTAGGACTATTAAGAAAAATGAAATGAAAAGTCAAGGATCCTCATGAAGTCCATTGGTTAAAGGGGTGTGTGTGTGTGTGTTCGTCCTTCGTTTCTGAAGAAGACCATGCCATCAGAGAAATAATCACATGACTTGCACTTGACTTTGTTGTTTTTGGTTTTTTTTTGAGTGAGGGAGGGCTGTGCAGGTCACTAGCCTCACTTTTTCCTCTAGAGCCATCTGAATCCAGTGACCAGATATTCATCAGGATGACTAGAGATGACCCAGGATGAGGCAATTGGGGTTAAGTGACTTGCCCAAGGTCACACAGCTAGTGAGTGTCAGGTGTCTGAGGTGAGATTTGAATTCAGGTCCTCCTGACTTCTGCACTGGTGTTCTATCCACTGCATCACCTAGCTGCTCCTAGTTGAAGGGGTAGAAGAAGGGCAAAGGAGATTTCCTGGTAGCTAGTAAAGGGAAGAGAGAATTTTATTAAAACAACATGATGCAGCTTCGCACTTTACAAACTATGCATATTTATAATCAGCATATACAGGTACAAAAAAGAAGGATTACTGTACAAATGGAAGGCAAAGGGCGGATAGGGGTCAACCTGACAGATAAAACACAGTGTGGAGGGCACACAGACTTCCTTGGGTTCATTTAGGGATCACCAGGGGCTGGAAAGAAGCACACTGGATAGGGGTGCTTGGTTTTGTTGAGAGCCCTTGCATTTCATGTCCTTGAAGTTACATGGAAATGAGTGCGTACCTTATTTAAGGCATCCATGGTCCATGCCATGGTTTTGCTCCCTTACTCAGGTCTCAAGCAAGATGGTCAGGCCAACTGCAGGCCCTTCCATGAGGTTACAGAATGTATTTTGGGGAATTATAGAGAGATTGTCAGAACACATTTCAAAAAGAAGAATTTTTAGGACCCTCTCCCTACTTTTTAAAAATTAGATCAGGAAATCTGTAGAGATAAAAGTTGTCTCCTGTTGGTATAGGCTACTCATGTAAGACATCATTTGTGGATCAGTTCGACTTGGTCTCTATGGGTCCAGTTATACTCACCCACCAAGGGTAGTCTACCTTACTGTGTTAACTAAACTAAGGTGGTGATGTCTATAATCAAGGACCTGATCATGTGAACACTACAGCATTTCTTCCCTCCCTCTCCACCACTCCCTCCTCCACCCTCATTCCTCTAGACATCAAAGCAGACGTTTAAAGGAACGCTCCCTTTCACTCAAGCACTTTTCGGATCATTTTCTTGGATTCTTTGGGGAGTAGCCTCCCCCACTCTTGCCTTAACATAATAGGAGGTCAGTGGCTCAGCGGTCAGCATTGAGCTTAGAGAAAGACTTTCGTTGTTCTCCAGTGTTCATATCCCTCCCCCTCTTTATCTAGGCTGAGATCATTAGGGTATCTAGTAACAGTAAGTAAGTAAGCTGAAAATGTTTCTTCTGGAGGGGGAAGGTGTCTTGGTTTGATTATATGTTAGTTCTTGATTTTCATAAATGTAAGAGCTTGTTAGAAGCTGAACAATAGGTGAAGCTGCTGTTCAGGTGTCCGAGTGGGATATTATTGATCCACCAGTATTTCAGTCTGTTTTCTCAGTAGGTGGATGGTTGGCTGTGTTTGTGTAGAAGAAGTAGATTCTTCTACTTTGACATATGGAGCTAGTGTCCTCCAAGGGAAGGTCTCTCTGCACAGACAGACAGTCTGCCATCGAGGCATGCATAACTCACACAGGGAGGCAGCATTTTGTGTCTGCATGTCTCTTTCACAGTTCAGATTTAGCACTTAGGGAACTCTCATTTGTCTTTCCCTCAAAACTTGGTGGCAGGGTCATGGCCCTTTTGGCACAAAGCAAGTTACACAAAGCATCACGAAACTTCTCAGCCACAAAAAAATACATGACAGGGTCCAGGGCACCATTGAGGCTGGTGAGGCAGGATGTGATGCGGTTACTGAGGGCCAGGACCCGCTGGGCCTCGCAGGAGGCCCGCATGCCATCGTACCGCAGGACGTAGATGTAGCGATTGACATGGTACGGTACGAAGCACACCAGGAAGATCACGAGCACCATGATGACCGTCTTGATGGCTTTGTCCTTGAGGTGTTTCTCCACCCGGTGGCCACTGCGCAGATTCCGAATGATCAGCAAGTAGCAGGTGACCGTGGTGACAAAGGGGAAGGTGAATGCCACGGCCAAAGACACCAGGGCATTCCGGGAGGCTTTCTCTCGGTAGAGCTGTAGGCAGACGGTGGTGTTGTTCACCTCCACAGTCTGTGCGCTGACCAGCAGAGGCGCCATGGCCACAGCCACCACCACCCAGAGGAAGGCGCAGGTCAGGTGGGCATAGAGAGGCCTGCGGACTTTGATGGACTTGATAGGGTGCACGATGGCGAGGAAGCGGTCAACACTGATGCACGTGAGGAAGTAGATGCTGGCGTACATGTTGAGGTAGAAGAGGAACCCGGTAAGGCGGCACGGGATTTCCCCAAATGGCCAGTGGTTTCCAGAAAAATGATAAACAAGTCGGGTGGGAAGCACCAGTACAAATGACAAATCGGCCACAGCGAGATGCATCAGAAAAACGTTGGCTGGGGTGCCCGATTTTTGGTCCCGGATAAAGAGCCAGAGGGCAAGTGTATTGCCAACAAAGGCCAGGATGAAATCCAGAAGATAGAAGGAGGCAAAAAGAACATTTTCCAAGGGTGTTTCTTTGCCACATTGCTCAAAAGCGTCCAGGGAGTTGTTGAATTTATTTGAAGCATCCACCACTAGACTTTTCATTCTTCAGCTCAAGTTGGGAGTCCAAAGAAAGATCCTGAAAAGAATCAGAGAATCAGGTGACAAAGGAGCTGACAAAGTCAAATGCACTCTTTGTCCTACACAAGGGAGGTTCCAAATTTAGGATGACCCCAAAAGTTTGTGGCTCCCAGAGTTTAGCCTTTTAGATAGCCATGAGCAGATTCAGGAAATCTCCAGCAGTCTAAAGATCCATAAACAGAAATCAAATGAATTCAAAATTTGAGTTCAGCTCCCAAGATTTATGGAGTGATTCCTAGAAAGGGCAAATCCCCTTCTATGGGCTTGGTACAATTTCTGAGTATCCTTGGGGCTGCCTCTGTTAGCTCAGGCACATTAATTAGATAAACAATTCCAGTGCTGCAATTACCTCTTTAATGATGCTTATTGATGCCCAGACAAATTTGTTTGGGTGTCACAAGAGTCTTTTGTTCCTGAAATTCTCATACACAATACAGCCTTACAAATAGTCAGCCACTCAATCATGGTGAGCCTGGGCTCAGGAGTTAAAAATGCTGAGTTCATGTATTTTGCTATCCCATCTAAGTACCCCCTGGGCAGATGAAAGAAAGAAAGAAAGAAAGGCCCCATCAGACATAGTCTAAGCTCTTTTTCTTCTTCCTTTTAATTCATTTAGGTTAAAAAAACTACTTAAGACAAATTTTCCCAGCTTATGCTTTTCTGACTACATACCAGATTCTGCCAGTTCTCTCCAGAGCTCATTGTCGACAAGAGCTCCTTTGGATCTATTGAAAGAAAGCTGTATGTTGTTATTTGGGAATGTAATACCTGTTGTAGCTAACCAGGCAGTCAGGTGGCTCAGAGAATAGAGCGCTGGTCCTGGTGTCAGGGTTCAAACATGACCTCAGACACTAGTTGTGTGACGTTGGGCAAGTCACTTAACCTCTGTTTGTCTTAATCCATAGAAGGAAGAGGCAAACCATGCCAGTATTATTTGCCAATAAAACCTCATCGGCATGCTATGGTCCATGAGGTCATGAAGAATTAGACATGACTGAACAACAAGAAATAGCTCACTAGCATGTTTAGGCTATTAAAGTTAAACCTAACAATACTGTTAGCAAACTTATTCTTTAGGATCTTCTCTGGCATTGAGGCTAGGAATATTAGACTCGAAATCAAAAAGACTTGAGCAGTAATTCTACCTCCTACACTTCACAGCCATGTGACTCTGGGCAAATTGTATAATCTCCCTTCAGTTTCCTCATCTGTAAAATGGGAATAATAAAGCCCTGTAATACTTCATGGAGTCATCGTGAGGAGTGAATAGGATGATGTTTTAAAGCACTTTGGAAAATTTTAAAGCGATATATGAATAGTGGAAATTATTGTTTTTTCCAATGTTTTCTCAGTTCATTAGAAAAGTAGAGATAACTCTCTCCTAATGGCTGTTAATCAGGGCATAAAAACACTCTGTCAACTGATAACAATATCTTTATGATTCCCAGCAAGCAATTTAATGATAATAAGGTCCTTCTTTTTTCCATAGTCAGAAGGTTATTCAGTAACTCTTCACAGTAGATATACAAATAGGTGACAAGCTGTCCTTCCAGTCTCTCAGAACAACCAGGCAGTCATTGGCAAAGATGCAGAAGAGCTCTCCTCTGTTTTTTGCAACCACTACGTACGGCTACTTTCTGTACCATTATTAGTTCATCCATTTACAGAACTACACCCACAGCTGTCCTCATTGTCTCATTTGCTTTCCTTTCTCAAGATTAGAGTAAGAAAAAGAAAAAAAGAAACTAACTTCCTTCTGACTATGTAACTTTCTAAGCCATCTTGAATTCAAAAGTTCTGTTGAGATTTGACTTGTCACACTTGGGACAATCCTGGCAAAAAGAAAAAAAAAGGTCCTAACTGGGTCTCCCTGCCCTGCCAAAGGCTATCTAGTTTTTCTTGGAGTCCCTTGATATTACATGGTCAACTCCTCTAGAGCTGCAAAATGTATGTACAGTTTAAAAACACCATTATATAAGTCTCCAGAAGCTTGCTGAAGATGCCCTTCACTTAAAGCCACATTACCAAATCAATTAGTGAGCATTTAGTACGTGTTTACTATGTGCCAGGCACTGTGAGGTATGTATGTATGTACATATGTATGTATATATGTGTGTGTATTTTTTTAGAGGATTGCACTCATGAGAGCCCTTTCCATTCTGACTTTCTGGAAAAAATACTCTCAAAATGTTTTTTTATTATAGGAACAAAAAGATCTGGTATGATAGTATTGGGAGGTTGATGGACCTTCACATTTAAGGAACATTACCAATATCATCATTGTCGTCACTAGCATGTAAGGCTACTTATAGTAGGAAATATATATTATATACATACTTATATATGTATATCTATCTGTATGTATGTATGTATCTATTTATCTCTTTATCCACACACACACAAGTGAACTCGTCCCGGCCTTCAGAGAGCTTACAAAGTTCTGTTTTATTTCCTAGAGGTACACTTGAGCGTCTT
The DNA here is from genome assembly GCA_028658325.1 of Potorous gilbertii. Taxonomy (NCBI): domain Eukaryota; kingdom Metazoa; phylum Chordata; class Mammalia; order Diprotodontia; family Potoroidae; genus Potorous; species Potorous gilbertii. The sequence goes on along the minus strand of CM053771.1, from coordinate 264,585,836 downwards.
GTGCAGAGGAGTGATGTGGTCAGCCTTGGAAATGTCAATTTAGTAGCTATGTGGAAGATGGATTGGAGAGAGGGAAGATTATAGGCAGAAAGATGAATTAGCAGGCTGTTGTAAGTGTTTTGTGTTCGTCCTTCGTTGCCAAAGAAGACCATGCCATCAGAGAAATGATGACATGACTTGCACTTGACTTTGTTTTGAGTGAGGGAGGGCTGTGTAGGTCACCAGACTCACTTCTCCTCCAGAGCCATCTGAATCCAGTGACCAGATATTCATCAGGATGACTGGAGAGGACCCAGGATGCACTGGGAGACCTTGGGCCCTGTAGGCCAAAGTCTTTGCAGGCACTCACTTAGGATGAGGCAATGCCCATTCATTGAATAGGCCTGTTTAAGAAGTAGCCAGGGAAGGACCCCTTTAATGAGGACAAGAAAAAGAAAGACATCAGGCTGGGTGGGAACCAGCAACAGTTACTATTGACAATCAGTCTAAAGCTAAGAGAGTTCAGAGGCAGGAGCCCATTGGTGTGCTACCTTCAGAGTGCCATTAGATTTAAGGTTTTGGGAAAGGACAGAACAGGAAGGCAAGGGAAGGGAAGGGGAGGGGAGAGGAGGGGGGGAAGGGAAGGGGCCTAAGGTCCTCTATAAGTGTTTAGACAAGAGGAGATGAGGGTCTAAATTAGGTCATGACTGTGTGAATGGAGTGAAGGGGAGGGGTTGGATGTAAAGATAACATTGAGATACAGTTAACAACTGATTGGATATGGAAGATAAATGGAAATAAAGTATTAAGGAACTAAGTGAATCTATGGATAGAGCACTGGGCTGGCAATCAGGAAGATGTCTTCCTTATTTCAAATCCAGCTTCAGATGCTTGCTAGCTGTGTGACCCTGGGCAAAGTCACTTAACCCTGTTTGTCTCAGTTTCCTCATGTATAAAATGTGCTGGAGAAGGAAATGGCAAATCACTCCAGTATCTCTGCCAAGAAAAACCCAAATAGGGTCATGAAGAATTGGATAGGATTGAACAACAAAAAGTGTTAAGGATGACAGTGAGGTCCCAAACCTGGGTGACTGAAAGAAAAGTGGCGCCTCTAATGATCTTTGTATTGCACATGTTGGATCTGGAGAATGGCTATGGAATATTCAAGTAGAGATTTCCAGCTGGTATTTGGAGAAGTGGAACTGGATATTGATGAGGGCAGGATATATAATTGGAGTCACTTACATAGAGTGGATAATTGAATCCATGGAGGCTAAAGAGATGACCATGACAGTATGTAGAGAGAGAAGGTTCAGGACACCACCAACTATCATGTCGTATATATGCGTCAGATTATTTGTTCAAATCCATCTGGTGCCTCTGCACAATCATAAGATTATAGATTTAGAGCTATAAAGACCCTTAGGTCATCAAGTCCAACCCCTCATTTTGCAGATAACATTAATAATGATAATACAGCATTTATTTAGCGCCTACTAAGCACTTTACAAATATTATCTCACTTGATCCTCACAGCAAGGAAGGGAGGTAGCTGCTTTAATTATCCACCTTTTAAAGAGGAGGGAAGTGAGCCTTGGAGAGGTTAAGTGACTTCCCCAAGGTCTCACCATAAGTGACAGAGGCCAAAATTGAATCTAAGTCCTCTTGACTCGGTTTATCTATAGTGCTCAGTCACCAAGACTATGGCATTAGAGTCTGCAGACTCTTGTGATGTTAGCTGTATGACTTGTCCTAAGTGGAAATTGTACTAGGTTGGTGTGTGTGTGGCATGGCAGGGGTGAGGGGGAGACAAGGATGGAGTGGCTTTATAGAGCTGCTCAGGAAGACCCATAATATTTCAGAGTTGTTCCCAGGTATGATACCCTGTCTCTATTTCTGAACTCTTAAGTTAAAATTCTTAACCTCTTCTAGTCTCCCCCCAAGTGCCACCCTCCTCTCCTTCCCCAACCTATTTCCAGAAGGAGAAAAGAGCCAGAGATGGCATTAGCACTCTCACTTAGTGCCAGAATATTAAGTACAGTGAAATCTGTCAAAAAAAAAAAAGAATTTCTTCTGTGCAATTTCCCTCTGCTTCTCCTACATCTCCTTACTTTGATGGCTGCTGTCAAAGCAGCAGGTGACAGGCTGTATGATATAAATCATTCCTCTGAGTGCATAGATTCATTTGTGAGGGAGGGGGTGAAGCTCTTCCAAGGGAGAGCCTCCATCTGATTTTGAGAGAAGGTGGCAGCATGAAACAGTGGAAAGAACACATCCCCAGAGTCAGAATGCCTACAATGCTGGCTGTGTCACCTAACCTCAATTTAATTATCTATAAAATTAGAGGGCTGACCTCAGGATCTTAAAGATCCCTTTCAATTTTGAGATTCTGGGAAAAATCCTCTGAAGATAGATAGTTTTTATTATAGGAATAAAAGGTCCAGTGTGATAGTATTGGGAGGTGAAGGTGAGAACTTAAAATTTAAGGAGCTTTGTCATCACAAATACTATTTATAAAGTGCCTACTATGTGCCAGTCATTATACTAAGTACATTACAAATATCTCTTCTTTGGTGCTCACAACAATCTTGGAAGGTAGGTGCTGTTATCCTCATTTTACAGATAAGGAAACTGAGGCAAACAGAAATTAAGAGATTTGGTCAAGGTCACAGTTACTAAGTGTCCGAGGCTAGATTTGAATTCAGGTCTTCCTGACTCCAGATCCAGTGCTCTATCCATTGTTTCATTTAGCTACACTGTATACAGTATATACATTGCATACATTTATACAGTATATACTATATCTCTGAAACTCAATGTAGCCTTACTATAACTCTGATGTAACAAAACTCATCTTGAGCCTCACCTGAGGGGGTTTAATTACTAAATTAGGTGGTCAGACCTACACAGATGACATGTATCTTACAGATATCATTATAGGGCAGTCTTCATATATAAACATAAAATAATAGCTCCAATAATGTTATATGCCTATTTCTATATCACATGTTTATATGAAAAATAATTAGTATGTGATGCCATATACTATGATTAAGATATAATCCCCTCTAATTATTTTGGGGGGAGCAAGAATGAAAGCTATCCATCATTATGTCTTCCCTGAAGGAACATTTGTCACTATCTGCATAGCGCTATTATAAATTAGATATCAATCCATTCTGTCCAAGAAAATTCCACTTAATCCCAGTGAGCTTCCTCCAAGAGACTTCTGAGCTGACAGTTATGACACAGAAGGAACAGCAAAGAGAATACAGCTTAAGTAGATTTTTTGCTTTTGACACATTGTCTCAGAGGTCATCCTGAGAGCCCTACTGGTGTTGGGGAAGAGGAACAGGGTTTTCAGAAATGACTTGAGTCTTGGCTGGGTCACTCACTAGTTGTGGGCCCTAGAACAAGTCACTGGAGACTTAGGTTAAAATGGGGTCAATAATACCAGCCATGCCAACTTCACAAGATGGTTGTGAATAAGATCCTTGAGGATGGGTCCTTAACTTTTTGATATCATACATCCCCTTGAACATCTCATAAAGCCTATTTTTCTATGTATAAAATACATAGGATTACAAAGGAAGTCAATCATATTGGAATAGTTATCAAAATATATAAAAGAAGTTTATAGACATCAGATTAAGAATGCTTATCTTAGTCAGGGGTGGGAAACCTGTGGCCTCAAGGCCACATGTGGCCCTCTAGGTTCTCAAGCATGGCTGCAGGTTCTCCGCCCCTGTCTCAGATGAATACTTTGTATTTGTAGAGAATCACAGAATTCAAGTAAGAAGAGACCTTGGGGGTCACCTAATCATACCTAAAAAGAAATTCTATCTGCAACATCTTTGACAAAGGGTCATTCAGCTTCAGCTTGAGCACCTCTCATAAAGCGGAACTCTCCTCTAAAATAGCACATTTCATTTTGAGATAGCTCTGATTATTAAGGAAGCTATTACATCTGGATGAAATCTCTGCACCTTCCAAATACTGCTCTCTGTTCTGCCCTCTGGAACTAAGCAGAATCAGCTACTATCTTTTCCACCAGACAACTCTCCAAATACTTGAATACAGCAATAATAGTCTATTATAGTCCCCTCACCCCTACTCCCCCTGCCCAGCCCCAATTCTCATACAGAATATACTTCTCTTTTTCTTTATCATTCTAGTCACCTCTGTGATACTTTCTATCTTGTCACTTTCCTTCCTAAAATGTGGTACCTAAAAGCCAACACAATATTTCTGATATGGCATGGTACTCTAGAGTAGAGTAGAGAGTAGGACCACCATCTTCTCTTCTTAATTTTGAACATGATATGTTTTTTCTGTTACAGAATAAGACCATGTCAATCTTTTTCCATGTCATGCTGTTAACACATATGAATTTAAACTAAAACTCTTAGATATTTTTCATATGTGCTATTGTCTAACTATACTTCGCATCCTGTACTTGTGAAGTTGATTTTTTGAAACCAAGTTAAGAGCTTTACATTTCTCCTGATTTAATTTCATCATATCAGATTCAGTTCATTATTCTAACTTATAGAGACCTTTCTGAATCTGCCATCTAATGTGTTAGTACTCCCTTCCCAACTTGGTGTTATCTGTGTATTTGATAAACCTGAATTTATGACTTCTTCTAAGCTACTGATAAAAATATGTTGAATAGTACAGTACTAGGACAGTTTCCCTGAGCAACTCTCCTGGAGACCTCCCTACAATCTGTGGACCCATTTATAATGTGAACCCATTCATCAATGACAACTCCTTGGGTCTGGTCGTGTGACTAGAACTAGTATTCACCCAACCATGTTATCTGTCATCCATTTTGAGATCTGTCCATTATCACTCCTATTTTCAGAAAACATTCTAGTACTACTTGCATCTTCATATTCTTTGCAATGTGGAACACAGCCCAGTACTCTGAACACTTGTCCCTACAGCCAAAAACAAGATTATACTTAAAATTTATGGTCTGACAATTCTCAGTTTCCATTAATCAAAGAGAGCAAAGGTTCACTTTGAAGGTCTACCATATGCTTCATTAATTCAGCATGAATATTCCTAAAGGAACATTCCTGGATCCCATCAGTAATTGCTCGTGTTCATGTAGACAGCTGGCTTTCTTTTAAAAACACATTTATGTGTAGTTTATGGTGATGTTTAGAAATATAACTCTGAGTAGAACTGTGGTTATGAGCACACAAAAGGAGAGTTAGTATAAAAGACTGTTCAGTTTAACAACTTTTTATTGGGCACCTACTGTGTGCAAGGCCCCATGCTAGGTGCTGGTGGGGCAGAGGTATCCCTGTCTTTGGGGAGCTTACATGCAGTAAACTAGTAGGGAAATGAGATAAGGACAAAAATGATCATTGATACCAATTAGAAAGTGATCAGTGCACAGGAGAGGCATGGAATAAACCACTGCTCCTTGAGAGATTTGAGGAGAGAATGGAGAACCTGAAACATTTTTGTAGACAACTCTTGTTTTCACAAAACTCAAAACGTATCTGATGGCAAGGAGTAGCAGGCACTTTGAGCAAAGCACCAGATGCCCTGGAGGTTATCTTTTTGATTTTTATTAAGCTTCTTTGTTGCTCAGTTCCCTCCCCTTCTGGTTCAGTGGTAATTTTCCTGAATCCCAAGAAAATTACGGTCAGCAGAGAATAAATCAAGATAAAGGAGAAGAAGCTATCAAGAGAAGAGAATATGAAGCTTCAAGGGAGCAGCAGTACCACATACAAGCATCGGGGAAATATAGGAAAGATGCTGAGAGGCATGAGACACAACCTGGCCCCTATTGCCTGCTTGAATAAAGTGGAAAGCACACAGAATGATTTGAACAGAGGACATAGGGGATCATCTCTTTGTTTTTGTGTGTTGACAGCAAGACCTTCCCTTCCGCCAGTTTTCTACCCGACAGTAATGTGGGGTAGTGACCAATGATCTCAGGCTAGGGACATCCCCGAGCATATATTGGCTCTCGCAGCACAGCTGTAATGACAAAAGCAACTAAAACAACAGCTGACATGTAGACAATGCTGTACATAGTTCTTAGCCCAGTGCCTGACACATAGTAGGCATTTAATAAATGCTTGTTGACTAACTGGTATGGAGTATAGGCTGTAGCTTTTTAATAATATGTATGAGGCAACAAAATAGACTGTCCTGTATATTTTTTAAAAGAAGAATTAGATAGACAACTGCTTTTCTTACCATTAAGAAGCCAACCTGTCTAGGGGTTGAGAAACAAACCAGGGATTAACAATGTCTTTTTGAACATCAAGAGTCTATGTATCCATGAGATGCTAAGAACCGATTAGAAAGTATCACCTGCTCCTTCCTTGTGAAGGTGAAATCCATTTCATAAGTATAGCCAGCTAGAATTTTAGCTGATAGAGCTTGATGCAACAGCTGTCAAAATTCCACATCAAGTCAACATGGTATATCCCTTGGGGACCTCAGTCCTACTCTTGGCCATCCTTCAGACTAGCATAGGAAAATGATTTACCCTCCCTGAGTCCTAATTTCTTCATCTGCAAAATGAGATTGAACTAAATAATCTCCATGGTTTGTAGAGAGTCTTGAAGTTGAAAAAAATCATGGAGGTCATCTCATTCAAACTTCTGTCTAGTCAAAAGCCAACCCCTCATCCCCACATCCAACCTCAGCATCCCCTGTTAGATGGTCATCCCTAGTCTGCTTAATACTTGCAATGAGCTCACTACCTTGATTCCTATTTCAGGAATCTACATCCAAAACCAAACCTACTAAAACAGCAGCCCCTCACCTCCCTGAAGAAGGAGCTCTGACTGCGATAAGGCTCCCTTACAGATCACTTCTCTTTGGGCTGAGTTCTAGACAAGAGTGACTCATTGGAAAGACTACCCTCACACTTCCTTTGCTGAATGACTCACTCCTGAATTTTGACTTCAGTACTTTAAAGAAGCAAAATAAACAGAGTAGGGAAGGAGGGTTAGATTCCAAACTCACCCCCACACTACTTACTGTACTCCCACTACTTCCTTCTTTCTAGTCAGTCAAAAATCAAGCTTTTTAGTAAGCTGGGAAAAACAGAGGAAGAGAACTGGGAACAGCCTGAGTCTCTGCTTTTAAACCACTTGTACTGACCTGAAGTGGTCCCGCGACTGACCGCTATTAGTTCTCTGATGAGGGAGTGGCTTCTTCCCCTTTTATCTGCTTGTGATTATTAATTAGTACTCTCTGATTGTACTCTGTCAATGAGTAGGACTTCTGCATTTCTGATTGTGGCCTTACATATGTCTGGATCTACTTATAATATTTATGCTTGCAGTAAAATCCCATTGGTCATAATGGAGGTGAGCAGAGGTACGGATAATCCAAGAGCCTGGGCTGAGAAGAAATTGATCGATCTTTGGAATGGGTTATAATGTTTTACCAGAAAATAGACCTTCTTAGTAGTACCTTCCTATAGGTTATTCCTTGGGCCCATCTTGGTATGGCAGGGAGATATATATATATATATATATATATATATATATATATATATACACACATATATACACATATATATGTATATACATACATGCATACATATATACACATATATACATACATATACATATACGTATACAGATAGAGAGAGACAGAGAGATGAAGAAGAAGGAGGAAGAAGGAAGAAGAAGGAAGAAGAGAAAGTGCTATGTGATAGAGGAGAAATAGCCCAAGGTACTTACGTAGTTGATCAGTTTCACAAATGTAAACTTATATATATGGAGAACAGGCAGTGCCTACCTGGTGTGATTTTACAGGTGCCAAGAAGACCCTTCTGCCCTAAATATCTGCCTCCCCCATCTTCTTATTAGCCTGCCAGGATACTTGAAATTCATCCTAACTGATTTATTTCTTTGCATTGACACAGGTATAAAATTTAGTTCCTGGCTGCTTTTTAACTCCTTCCCTCTACCCCACCCCCAACCCGGACGAATTTTTTCATTAAATTATTTAGAGCTTAATGTGATTTAGTTTAGTGATGTGGCTTTCTTGAAGACAGGTGAACCCATGGGAATTTTGATGGGAAGGGAAGTAGGGAGGAATCATTTTGGAACAAACTTCCTTTAGGAGGGTAGATCTTGGTGAAATTCCCATCCTTCTGCGCACTTCTCCCCATGGATATTCAGGGTAGGTAAAGAGGGGTGGAAACTTCAGAAAAAGAGATGTGAGAAGGTACTAGGAACAAAACTACTGGTCTTGCTTCAAGTTTGTTCAAGGACACACCTTAACTTGTGCCGTGTAGGATAATGTTCTACATAGAGTATCAATAGCTTTGAGGAAATAAAAATTATTTTGTCCTACTACAGCAGACTTGCCTCTCCTCTGCAGTTTCAGACATGGAATTATAGGATGTTGTCATTCAAAATGACTTTAGACATTATCTGGAGAGAGGGAAAGAGCTCTGGATGGCTATCAGAACCTGGGTTCTAAGCTAGGCCCTGTTACTCACTGCTGGTAGACTAAGTGCTTGCTGAGTTCCCTTAGACTTCAAGGTCCCCTTCAGTTCAAAGACCTGTCATCCTTTTTGTTTTCAGGTGAGCTGATGGAGGCTGACAGAAATTTGTTGTTTTCCTAAGGTCACACAGTGAGTTGGCAGATGCCAGAAGACATTGTTATTAAGGAAAAAAAATCTCTCTTAAAGGATGTCAGAGTCCGAACTGGGGAGCTCGGAAAAGCACATGTTCTGAAGACAGCTTTGTATGTGGTGGTACCATCTGAAAGGGAAATGGCAAAAATGAAAGAATTCAACAGGGAATTACCTAGAGACATTGTTTCTGACTCAAGGCTATGCCTTAAAGTGACAATGGAATTCAGGATCACCATTCCCCATCTTAGCCCCAACTTCCGAGTGTATTAATTTGTTACTGATGGTTCTGCTTTGAACTCTAGCATAAGAGCTTTTTTAATGTTCCTCCCCTTTAGAATTAATTGGCTATTGTTTTTTAAAATTGGTATTAGAAATGTCCAGGAAACTCCTTCCACTCTGTATCTACTTTTTAATTTATTAGTCTTAGAGCATTACTTGGGACAATGAAAAGTTAAGTGACTTAACAAAGGTCACACAGCTTGTATGTATCAAGGTGGGATTTGAAATAAGACCTTCCTGACACTGAGGCCAACTCTCCATCCATTATACCACATTACTCTAGGAGTGAAGTTTTCTATAGATTGAAGCTGATCTAACACCTGTCAAAGTTGGCATTTCACTGATATGCTTCGAGCTTGGGACGGTATGTCTGCCACCCAAAGATTAGTCTAGCTGGGTCCAGAAAGACTCAGTCAGATGCTGACTACCAGATAGATCTGTCCATCCTTCCTTCCTTCCAACTGCTATAACATAGCTCTTTACAAAAGCATCAGTGGAGAGAAGTACCCACAAGATCATGGATCTTTGAAGCATGCCCCCCCCTTTTAGTTTTATAAAGCACTGTAAGAACACAGAGTCACCTCCCCATCATGCTAAGACATCAAAAGTAGAACTTCTATAGAAGGATGGTGGACAGTGGATAAAACATACATGAAAAGAGAGCAGTCTAAAACAGAGTGTGGTCAGTTGTCAAATAAATGGTTAGGTTGGAATCTTTTAGATGAGATGACCAAAGGACAGCATGAGACTTTATTCCTATCCTTAAAGCATTTATATAGTCTGAAAATTGGCTATTATTTATTATTCCTGCTCCAAAGACCATAAAGCCAAGACTTAGAGAGGTTAATTTGCTCAAACCCATGCTAAGGCTGCATAGCTTGTAAAAGGTCTTGAGAGGTCATCCGGTCCATTCCTCTGCCTGACTGTGGTAGAGCCAGGAAAGTAGCCAAGGAGTGACTGCACCCTGGCATATGAGAGAGTGTTTCAGCCCCTTGCCCTGGCTTCCTTCCCAATTTTAAATGACTTGGAAATCATGAACAGTGAAAGAGGGAACTTCTTAGGTAGTTAATTATATCCCTAAAGGATAAGTAAATTTTATGAATCTCATTTCCAGATCAGGAAACTGCTAAATTAAGAATCAGAGTTTGGAATTAGAGCCAAGGTCCAGTTCTAGGGCTGGGATGGCTAGTCCACATTGATCCCAAAAGGCAATGGTTTTATTTGATGAAAATCTAAATAAGGTCACAGGAGAAACTGCTTGAACCTGACAGCCACCTTGTGGTTGTTGTGGCACTTTTCAGGCAGAAAGGGGAAAGAAAGACTGTTAGCAGAGTCTAGGCATATTTTTGCTTTCTAAAGCATTTGTGTAAATGCATAGTATCTTCTTGGGTGGGCTTTGCAATGAAAGAATTGGCTCTTGAAGGAGTTGTTGCCTTCCAGGGCCACCAGCAGCCATGAGAGGCTGGCCTGTAACATGGGACTTTTAATGACACAAAATCAGGTTAACTAGGAAAGCTCAAACTGAAATCAGAATTTCACATTTTGGTGATAGCACTCTTGAAGTGATCACTGAGTTGGGGAAATCAAGGCTGGCTTTTTTTTCTTTCTTTTTTTTTTGAAGATGAACACTTCCCCAAACATCTCATTCTTGCATTTTAAAACAAGATGTGTAAGAATGAAAAATCTGCACAGGTTTCCACAGATGTTCCACTGGATCTGTGGAATGTATCTAGTCTTGCTGCCAGCCCAAGGGATAAATAAAGTCAGATCCGGAGGTGAGGTAGCCTGTTAATTAAAAATCTGGGCAAGAACCAGTCCTACAAGAAATAGTTAGGATATGCCAGGCTGAGGCTCAGAAAGTCACAAGTTAAACTGTACAAAGCACCCATTAGGGAAAAAAGAGATCACACTAAAGTGGAATTTCCACACCCATTTATATTTTGTTTTGCTTACATCATCTACAGTTTATCATAGCTTACATCCCTGCTTTCTTCAAGCTCTGACCATCTGACTTCTTTACCCTGGGGGTAGTGTTTTCCCTCTTTCTATTAGTTCCCTTACCTCTCACAGTTCCAAGGGATGAAGGAAAAACCTCAGGATTGGGGTCCAGTATGTTTCTCTGATGCCAGCAAGTCAGGCAGAAGAGCAGGGCAAAGTGAAGTGAGCCGGAGGGTCCTTGGGGAACAGCAGCCGAAGGGTCAGCTGTAGGCTTAGTGAGGCTGGAGGAGGGAGCCCTCGTATATAAAGAAGGCAGTTAGCCCAGACTGGGTATGAGCTGCTCCTTCACATGGGAGGGAGGGAGCAGGAGAGGGAAGAGAGGGGGGCCCATTCCCCTCTATGAAAGACAGGCTTCATCCCTATAGAAGCCCTTGTCAAGAAGGGGAGTTCCTCCTGCTTTTCTAATATTTATGAATATTCCACTGTGTTCCCCGCCTCCCCCTCACGCCCCCAGAGCCAATCCTTTCTGAACTCCCAGTCTTGGGTTTTCTTGAGTCTGTGATTATTGTAGGAAAGGTAGAAAGGTTGGGGGATGGGGCTGGAGGGGCGAATCTGGCTGGTATTAACAGACACAACAGGACATTTCAGAATGGGATCATTCCATAATAGTAGGAATGGGGGGCAAAGGGGCTGGCTACCATGGCAACGAGTCTGTGCTTTTAAGACTGCACTTGACTGGCAATAGAGGGGGGTCTATGGGGCAGCAAGAGAGTTTGTGAATGGGGAGGGGGTGATAATAGTCAAGTCAGTGGGAAAAGCTGAAGGGCCCTTGTTTGGCCAAATGAGAGGGGACTCTTTCAGGACAGTTGCTGTAGGGTCCTTGTGTCCTGCCCTGTATAATTAGCCTCCGTGAAGCCTAGTTGAATAAAATTGATGCCTTTATCTGGAGATGAGCACAGCTGCATACTTCCTAATAATAGGGTGCTGTCTATCCCTCATAGGCAACTTGGGCTCAGTCTGGGAGTGCTCATTTTAGAGAAATAGGATGACCCCTAAAGTGAGAACCAGGACTTTCTCTGTCATATTTCTCTTTGGTTACATCTTGGGAGGGTAGAGAGGGCGACAGTGTGTTTTAGATGTGGTTAAAGGGTGTGTGTGTGTGTATGTGTGTGTGTGCGCGCACGCGCGCGCGTGAGAGACAGACAGAGAGATAGAGACAGAGACAGATAGAATGACTTTCTAATTCATCCAAGGGTTCCTCTCTTGACTAAGACTTTCTCTTTCCTCTGGTCCCACAGATGCGCAGTAAAACAACTAATTCCACTTCTCTTTTCAAGCCTAGAAGAGTTTTAAATCCAAACTAAGTTCAATTAAATTCTTTTCTTTATTCTAAGGATGAGGCTAAATCTATGAAAAAATATTCTAAATTTAACCAACCCCCTCCTCATCCCAAACATTTCAGGATGGGAGATTAAAATTTAAAGCTTTCTCCTCAAATCTGGGATAAAGACTAGAGAACAGTGCTAAACATTACCCCTGGCAGTATGGAAGTATAATTATTTTCCCTGCCCTTTAGAGTTTTTTCTTTCTATTTTGATATTGTTGAAGGTATTTATTTAGGTGTCTGAGTATGGACACGGAAATGCTAGAAATAAGTGTTCACAGAGAGGAAGGTAGAAAAATTCTTTGTGAAAGAGACCAGGGATCTAGCACTTAGCCCCTCTGCTAGTGACCCCTGCTGGACACTTTTTGTAATTCCATAAGCAACTATCAACCAACAAAAACTTAATAAGCTTCTATTGTATACCTGGTCCTATGAGAAATACAAGAGAAATAGATCCTATCTCCAAGAGCTTGGTGATGCAAGACGTACATTTTTGAAACAATTAGAGAATAATTATGTAATAATAGTTATTATTAGTATGTGATTAAGAACTGAATTATGGCCTGGGGACAATAAATACATTTAGTTTAGAGGTTTAGAAAAAGGCTAGCAGTCACTGAAGTCACTGAAGGCTGACGTTTTATGGATGAGAAAGGATTTAAGCTGGGCCTAGAAGGAGAGTTAGGTTTGGACAGGCAGAGAAGGGAGGATGGGGCTAGGCAAATAGAGGGAGTAGCTTAGGTAAAAAGTCTGAAATTGAGAATGGACATTAATGCATCATAGGATCGTAGATCTAGAGATGAAAAGTCTCTCAAAGATCCTGTCCAACAATTTCAGTTTACAGTTGAGGAAACAATGACCCAGGCACTCTGCCAATGTTAAACAAGTAGTAAATGCAGCAGTATTTGGGCCCAGGTCTCCTGACTCCAGAGTCAGGGATATTTTATTATGTTACTCTACCTGCCATACTAGTATACCTTGGATATCATCTAACTTAACTGCATCATTAAATTTTTTAAAAAATGCAGATGAAGAAACTGAGACTGGTAGAGGTTACACAATTTGCTTAAGATCACACAGTAAACTAGTGCAGAGCTGGCACCCAAACTCAAGTCTTCCAATTCTAAAATTTGAGCATTATGCCATGCTGCTTACCACTAAAACCCAGCTATTTAGTATGTTTTGGGCTGCATGATGGGGCAGCTAGGTGATACAGTGGATAGAGTGCCAACCCTGGAGTCAGGAGGACCTGAGTACAAATGCAGCCTCACATACTGACTTGCTGTGTGACTGTGAGCAAGTCACTTAACCCTGTTGGCCTCGGTTTCCTCATCTGTAAAATAAGCTGGAGAAGGAGACGGTAAACTACTCCAGTATCTTTGCCAAGAAAACTCCCAATGGGGTCCACAGAGAGTCAGACATGACTGAAACAACTGAACAATGACAACGGGTATGTATACAGGCATATACATATACACACATGCATACACATATATACATGTATGTGCATACATGCATATATACGTATACATACCCACATATATTTGCAGGATGTCTCCCCCATTAGAGTGGAAGCTCCTTGTGGGCCGGGACTGTCTTTTACCTCTTTTTGTATCTCATACATTAGCATACAATAGATGCTTAATAGATATTTATTGATTAGTAGATTATTGAGTTTTCTTCTGGGCACTTTCCTTTAGGAAAGGCATTAAATAAACTTGAGAGCATCTAGTGGACGTAAACAAGATGAGTGGCCTTGAGTAGACATCATGTATCAGGTTCATCTGAAGCAGTTGGGAGTATTATGCCTGGAGGAAACTTGAAGGAGGCAGGATAACTGCCTTCAATCATTTGAAGTCTGCAATGTAAGAGGGAACAGGTTTGTTCTACTTGGCTGCATGAAGGAGAACTAGAGACAAGGAACATTAGTTACAAAGAGACAAATTTTGGGTGGAGGTAAGGAACACCACCCAATGGGCTATACAGGGGGGAGAGGGTGACCTGGGGAGTAGTGGGCTCTTTCTTGCTGCAGGCAGCCAGGTGTAGAGAGTGCCCGCAGCCTAGAGTCAGAAAGACCTGAGTTTGAATCCAGCCTTGGATAATCACTAGTAGTGGGCCTGGGGGAAAAGTCATTTAAGTGCTATTTGCCTCATTTTCCCCAACTGTACAAGGATAACAATAGCACCTGTCACTCAGGGCTTTGATGAACATCAAATGAAATAATGCTTGTGTTTAGCCCAGTGCCTAGTACATAGTAGGCACGTAATAAATGCTTCTTTCTCCTTCCTTTCACAGATCTGTTATAAAATGGGGGCTCTTAACCCTTTTTATGTCATGGACTTCTTTGCCAGTCCGGTGAAGTCTATAGACCCCCTTCCCAGACTAATGTTTTTAAATGTATAAAATAAAAAATTATATAGGAGTTGTATAAATTATATAAAAGTATATATATAGGGAATAAATTATGTTGAAATATTTATGTCTATGAATATGTCTATATCTATAGATATACCTATTGAGATGTTTATCTGTACAGTTCCCAGATTAAGAAGTCATGTTTTAGATGGTTTGAATCAGGCTAGACGGCAGTTGAGGCTGGTTAAACAGGATGGGGCCATCTTATTACAGGCCTTGAAAAATAGGTGCTGTGAGTCATTTCAATCATGTCCTTCTCTTTGTGGCCCCATTTGAGGTCTGCTTGGCAAAGATGTTGGAGTGGTTTGCCATTTCCTTCTGTAGCTCATTTTACAGATGAGGAAACTGAGGCAAATAGGGTTAAATGATTTGCTCAGGGTCACACAGGTAATGTCTGAGGTCACATTTGAACTCAGGTCTTCCTAACTCCAGGTCCAGAGCTCTATTCACTGCACCACCTACCTGCCTCTAGATGCTGAAAAATAGGTAGAGGAATTTAAACTCAGTGGGATTGGCTGCTGTCAACCATTATAGTTCTTGACCAGTAGAGTGGAATGATGGAGGTGATTCTTTACGAATTTCATAACTAGTCTTACAGTGTCTCATGGACACCCTTTCTGGCTGATATTACTCATAGTAGTTGAATGTTAGGAAGTCGGTAGAAAGTGAGGAAGGTTCTGTGGTAACATGCATGCACGCACACACATACATGCATACACAAAGAGGTTTGTATAATTCCCATACACCAGTAGAAGCTGCCTCAGATTCAGATTCCTCCAGATACTCTGAGCCTCTCCACACTGCTCTGATTCACTGTTTGTATATCTATCTATCATCTGTCTATCTATCTATACATACACACACACACACACACACATACACACATACACACACACATAAAATTATAACTGGAGCCACAGTCCAACCAGGCTCAGTAGAGGAGAGTGCAGGGTAAGGCTGTTTCTGGGAGAACCCTTTGCAAAATATGCTCAGGGTTATATAATCCAGAGTTTACTCTCCTACCCACTATTTTATCACATACTCACTCAGATTTTTTTCTCCCACATGCAGGGGAGATAGTTGTTTTTTCACACTGAATGGTGTTAGAAACCGTTTTGAAATCATCAGAGTACTTTAAGGCCTTTGTAAAGGTGGAGGTTTTAAATTAACATTTTTATGTTTGACTTTTAAAATTGGTATAAAAATGAACCAACATTCAAAAACTATTTACTGTTTGAAAAATGAAGTTTTTCCATTATCCCATGTTTGCTTCTACTTTTCTCATTTTGCTTATTTCCTTTCTGCATATTTAATACTTTAAAAAATTTTATTATAAAGTCATAAAAGTTTCCAGTTTTGGGTTTGCTACTCTTGAGGAACGGGAAGTATCTATGGACATATGAACACATCCCATGTTTTCCAAGCCTCCAAAGGAAGGAGAAAAGATTGCATGTGCTTTGGACTTTTTCCAGCTTCTTGAGGAAGCAAAGGCATTATTCAAATCTGTGGATGTCAGGGCTTGGAATAGCCCTTGGAAAGAAAACTTGGGAGGGGACGTGCAGTTCAACCTCTTCATTTTACAAAGAGGGAGACAAAGTCCTAGAGAAGTTAAAAGACAACTTCTTGATCTTTTGTAAGTCATAGAACCCAGAGGTGAACCCAGATCTTCTGGCTCCAAATCCAGTCATCTCTCCCTTGCACCATGACGGTCATGTCCCGGGTGTTTCAGGCACCAATGATACTGGGAAGGCCTAGAAGACAGGACATAAACTGAGGGGGTGGGGCCTCAGGAGAAGCAGTGACTGTTGATGTATGATGTTCCTTTGTCCCACCTTCTCTCAGGCACCTGTGCAGACCATGTCACAATCGGGAGAAAGCCAAGGGCCTGGGCAAGTACATCTGCCAGAAGTGTCACTTGATTATTGATGAACAGCCTTTGATGTTCAAGAATGACTCTTATCATCCAGACCACTTCAACTGTACCCACTGTGGGTGAGTACCCTGGCATCTGGGGGAGCCTGGGAAACCTGGTGTCTGTCAGGGCCTTTCAGTCAAATTGCAGAACCAATCAGTTATCCTAATCAATAAGATGTTGCTGAACTTCTCTGTAGCCTTTCCCCCTATGAACAAAAGAAAACAATTTTTAATCAAATTTCAATGGAAAACACATTTAGTTGAAGGGTAAACATATCTTGTTTATTTCCTACCTTCCATTCCAACATCATGGAATGAGAGTGACCAGTATTGTTTGGAGAACAGACAGCAGCTTAGATGGATTTCTTGGTGCTCACTGGAGCATACATTTTACACACTCAGACCAGTAGTTCCTATTTCACATATTGTCTGTAGTCTGTTTTGCTACACGTTGGAGTTCCCCTGGGTTACTGGGATCAAAGTGGGGTATTTTGGAAATAAGTACACCTAAATTCACTTAGGTTCCTGTCCAAATTTTTAAAATCATCTGAACTTGGTTTGCTAGCAGGCAATACCCATAGCATGTATTTTTAAAGCAACACATTTAATTAGGATGTTAATCCTAATTAATCAAAAGAACAGAGTTTGAGATTCAGGTCTCCTCCACCAGTGAATACCAGAGGAAACAGGAGGAAACAATCCCTGGGTAGACTCATATTCTAGGTAGAGAAAGTGCCTCATGTAGCCAGATGGATTTGATGGGGAGAGGCAAGAGGGTAAAGATTCAGCCAGGCAATGTCTATCTTCTTATTGACTTCTTAGCTGTCATTGTAGTAGTAGAAGGAGGTCATCTCTGTATCTCAGTTCATTGTTTGACAGCTGCAAGCGCATTTTGTGGATGGCCCTTTCTCCCTAGGTCTCCCTGCCCTGGTGAATTCTTCTACTGGTTACCACCATGAATAAGTCTCAATGAATTATGAAAGGTGTTGCTGGACAGACATATTTCTATTATAGCTCCTCCTGTACCTCCCTCCTTCTGCCAGGTGTTATGCGGGACCAAAAAAAGGAGAAGGCATAGTTCCTGTCTTAAGGAAAATACATAGTCTAGTTGAGGAGGCAGGAAACATACATAAGAAATGTAACAAGACAAATGCTTTTTAGTTTCAGAACTTCAAAAGATTTCATCAGTGTAGACATTATCTCCAAAGCAGCTGCATAGCTCCTCCATGCCTTAGTAGATGTTATTCATCAGTGTCTATGGCCAAAATGATTCCTTACCTCGTAGCTAAGTCTCTGATCATGAGCCAAGCTGATCCTTGGGTGGTGGACACAGAGACTATCAATGGACCTGTACCTGCAATCTTTCCAGCCTGCTAGAACCTAGACTAGCTTTTGAGAACACAAGATCACTCCCAGAGTAGGACTTGAGTGGAGAATACCAGTCCTAATTAGGAGAACACAGTGTCATTTTTTTTAAAAGAGTGCTTTGCGTGAGAATTTATGAAATTAAGTTTGACTAAACAGAATGTATAAAAAAAAATTTTCTTCTGTTTACTTTTCTATTTTCTCTTTATTTTCTTCTATTTAGTTAAAAAAAATGCCAAAACACCCTAAAAGGCATGGGAAATGGTGAATTTATAGAATCTGGGCTCTTGAAGTCTCCCTTCTGCCTTAAATTTCTGTTTATGGAAGAATATCCAAAGCCATCACAGTCAGAGGCAGGAAGTGACCCCTGGCAAGGCCCAACATCTCTTGTTCTCCTAAGGTCCTATATTTATGTTCCAGAAAGGAACTGACTGCAGAGGCCAGAGAGCTAAAAGGGGAACTTTACTGCCTGCCCTGTCATGACAAGATGGGGATTCCCATTTGTGGAGCCTGCCGGAGGCCCATTGAAGGACGTGTGGTCAATGCCCTAGGAAAGCAATGGCACGTGGAGGTGAGTCTGTCATTCAAGGTCTAAAATGCAGGAGAACTATAAAAGTGCTAGGAGTCACTCATTGATTCAGCTATGGAAAAAACAATCAGTAACGGTGCACAGACCTTCCTCGTGTGTCCTCACAAATAGTAATGCCATCGTTAGGTAGAACTCATCTTTATCTTCAAACCCGCCCCTCCTCCTAACTTCTCCATTTTTGATGATGGTACCATCATTCTTCTACTGCCTCAAGCTTAAAGCCTCAGAGTTTTCTTTGATTTTTCTCTTCCTCCAACAAATTCAGTCAGTCTCCAAATCCTCTCCAGATTTTTCCATAATGTATCATCTCTCCAGATTTTTCCAAGTTCACTCTGGATTTTAATGCCTCCATGCAAATTCATGTCCTAGTTTTATGTAGCCTTCACTATTGCAAATAATCTAGCAGATTTCCTTCCTCCAGGCCCTCTTCTCCAATCTGTCCTTCACCCAGATAACAAAAATAATCTCCATAGTACACAGTTGCCTATAGGAGAGAATAGAGGCTCCCATTTATGACCCTTTACAATCTATTTCCAACCTAACCTTTCCATAAGACGCTATAATATTCTATAATCACTTTATTCCACACCCCTTCTTGTACTCTCAGTCAAATTGGACAAACAGACATTCCTTAATCTTATACTGTCCTCTCCTGCTTCTCTGTTGACATCTTTTTCCACCAAGGTCCAATTTAGGTACCCTGGGGTTTTCTCTGATGCTCCAGTTGAATGACTTCTTATATTTCTAAAACTACTTCATTTTCACTCCTCCTTTGCCTTCATCACATTCTGTCTTCTTTCATGCTTGTACAGGCAACACTTCAGACAGGATGAATCCCCTGGGTCACAGGCTCCCAGGCTCAAGTTGCTCTGTAGCCCACATTATTTTAGTTCATGAGCCTCCATTCATGGGTTTACCTTTAATAGCCAACCAGAGACACATTTGGCTCAAAGCAAAGGCAATTAATGAAACTGCATAAAATATATTTCCAAAATTGTGCCTTACGATCCTAGAGTACACTCTTCCACAAATGGCCACAGTGTTGGTTTGGAGGGTAGACACCCAAAGAAATAAAAAAGGGAGAGAGATACACAAGAGGTCGACAAGGGGACTCACGTTTCCAATCTGCCCTGATTGCTTTGGGCTGGTTTTGTTGATTTGGTAGTCTTACTTTGTGTGGATGCTGCTAGACACTACTTGGCTGTAATTTTTGGTGTCTCCAGTTTCTGGCTTGCCTGAATTCCCTGGGTAAGGGACTAGTCTTTTAGCCTGCTTTCTCAGAAAATGTAAGCACTCTTACTGGAAGACCAACCTCTCTAATCATACTTGCTGCAAGTGTTGGATCTGAGGCCACTCATCTTCAGATGAGATTATTAACCCCATGTGAGAAGCTCTTTAGAAGAAAGCTAATTAGCAGATCCCCTATTTAAATTTAACCCCTAGAGTCTTTCTGATTTGGGACATGGTGGCTTTGGACAGGATGGAGCTAGGTGGTACAGTAGATAGAGCACTGTGCTTGGAAATCTGACTTCAGAGACACAATAGCCATGTGACCCTGGATAAATCACTTAACCTTGTTTGCCTTAATTTCCTCATCTCTAAAATGAGCTAGAGAAGGAAATGGCAAACCATTCCAGGATCTTTGCCAAGAAAACCCCAAACAGACTGAACAGCTCCTTGGTCAAAGATGTCACCTTAATTTGTAGTAACTTTTTAGTGCATTTCCCAAATTTTCATATCTGGCTAGGCTAGTAACTAGGCAGTGGTTATTTCCTTAAAAACTCTGGGGTTCAGAATATTCCTCTTTTTAAATAGGAAGTCTCTTATATTCAAGGGGGAAGAAAAGGTATGGAAGTTAGGGGGAAGAAAGGAAGAGTGTGCAGGATGATTGTTTCTGCAGCCAATTTTGTGACCTTTTCATTATGCAAAAGAAAACATTCCCATTCTGAAAAGATTTTGTTTTGGTCTCACCCTTTTATATCTTGTAAATGCATCCAGTCAGTCAATCTCAAAGCACATCTATTAAGCACTTGGTGATATACAGAAAAGCAAAAACCAGTTCCTGCTTTCAGGGAGCTCACTGTCTAACATTAGACTCCGAGCCCAAAAAGGAGCATAGCTTACATCTCATTGTCTCTGTTACTTCCTTCCTCCAAGTCTGAAAGATGCTTTGCTCCACCTCATCTATCTGGTTTTTATCCTCCCCATTGGACTATAAGCTACTTAAGGACCTGGGTTTGCAAATTTTCTTCCTTGTATTTCTTTGTGCCTTGCTTAATGTTAACTGTATTGAAAAAACTCTCTTGCTTATCTACACATGGATTATCACAAGCTTCTGTTTGCTCCTCTGAAACTCCCAGGAGGCAGTGTAAACTTTGCTAAGGGACCCATAATGAAGGTCTCCATTCCTCTTCCTTCTCTGTAATTTTCTAATGCATTCCCAAGCCAAATACAGAAACATCTTAGATTATTTGGAGCATGGCTGCCCTTGCTTCATCACAGATAATAGAGAATTATCTTTATGTACTTACACGTACATGCATTCCAATTCTGGCTTGTTGGAATATCTTAAATGGATCAACTACAAATAAATTCATTGATCTCCTTAGCTGCCTATTCAGCTAAAACCATTTGTTCATTTGAACTAAGTGGACCCAGAAGGAATCTATGTATTGATTCGTCTCTTGTTAATGACAGAAAGCATAGCTTTCTGTCCTGTGCCTTTTTCCTTCTCTCTAATTTTCCCAGCCTCTGCTATGGGTTATTAGGTCCAGCTAACCCATCGAAACAACAACTATTAGCATCAATCACATGACTGCCTTTTTCTTCCAAATAGTACCAAAAGCCAGGAATCTTAGGATCCTCAAACTGAAAGAGATCTTCCTGAGATCTTCTTGCTATCTGTTTTTCATTAGATGGTTTCCAGGCAGTGGGAAAGCATAGCCAGGATTAAACCTTAGTCCAATGGAGCTCCATAGGTTTGTTTCATTCTGAGAGCCCTGGATGACTTCAACAGCTCCCTTAAACTCTTGGAGTCTCAAATTCTTCACTTGCAAAATAGGGATGATGATACGCTTGGACCACCTACTCACTGTACGCGCTGTAGTGAAGAAATTGTTTTGTAAACTTCAAAATTCTACATAAATGTATGCTATTATTGTATTATCTCAATTACACTTTCCAAAATCCAGTGATTCAGCAAACATAATGCACAAATCTGTCTAGATAATGGATCTTTAATTTTGCAAGAGAAGTTTGCCTTACTACATAGTAATAGGGATTAAAAATAGGCACACGATGAACCAGAATTCATCCATCTAAATGAATTTTGCCTGCTTCAGAGCGGTTGTTTTAGAAGGTATTCACTCACTCCAGAGAGGCTGCTGTTTGGACATTTTATGAACTCTTCCTAAGATCACAGATCTAGGACTTAAAGAAATATTATAAAACATCTAGATTCCTTAATTTTACAGGTGAGGAAACTGAATCCTAGAGAAATGAGATGACTTACTTTCTCAAGGGTACACAGGTGAAAGGTACATAGGGGAAATAGGTTTTTAACTATGATTATGAATTTGGTGTTCTTTGCAATGGATCATACTTTTTAAAAATGCTTCATTCAGGCTTCATCACTTACTTTCTTCACCTCGACTTGGTTCTGATTGAATTTTGACTGTTTCCAAAATACAAATCTATCTTCAAAGGATGAAAATTTGCCTCCACTGAAAAAAGTCAGTTTCTTGAAGCAGGGACTATGTGATTCATTATCTTCATAACTGAGCCCCTGGCACAGAAACCTTATTTTCTTGGTGTAGACCTAGGCATTTATCAGTGCAGGCAATTCTCAGCCTCCATGGATACAGATCAGCAGCTCCTTTATAATTTATAGTGTTAGAAACTTTGCTGAGACACTGAGATAAAGTGATTTACTTGGGCTTATACAGTTAATGTGTGTCAGGGATAGGGCTTATATGGGTTGTCTTGACTCCCAGGGGAGCTCGATTACCATGTTGTCTCTTGCCATACCTATATATTGGTATTCTTTTAATGAAATGAATTGGGATTGCACTTCAGGTTCTGAAGGCAATTGTGAAAGGATTCACTTAAAATCATGAAAGGCATCTCTATGACTGTCATTGTTCAGTTATGTCTGACTCTTCCTGACCCCATTTGGGGTTTCGTTGGCAAAGATACTGGAGTGGTTTGCTAATTCCTTCTCTAGCTCATTTGACAGATGACAAAACTGAGGCAAACAGAGTTAAATGTCTTACCCCAGCGTTACATAGCTAGTAAGTGTCTGAAGCTGGATTTGAACTCAGACTCCCTGACTTCAGGGCCTGCATTCTATTCACTATGTCCCCTAACTGTTTTATGATTACAAATGGCCAATATATTTGCTTTGGCTGAGAGAGTTTTCTATGTTGCTTGGAGTCACAGGCCCAGGACAAAACAAAAATAGTCATCTACATAAGTTTGGAATTGTCTTTGTTTTTTAATTAGCCAGCCAATTCCTGGTTTTCATTGTCACAAGTCACTAGGAATAATTTTAATCATATATGACTCCTAAACATTTGTTCTAAATAAGGTCTACCTTTCCCTTCTGGGGACAACACTTTCTCAGACCCACAAATGGCATGTAATTCAGAGAAGTGCCAGATTCTGAGCCACAGCTAAATGACATCCCAGCCAGCTCTCAGTTACTAGCTCTGTGATCATGAGAAAGTCTTTTAAACTCTTTGGGTATTAGTTCCCCATCTATAAGATGAGATGGTTGTACAGGACAGCATCAGAGGCCCATTGCAGCTCTAGATTTATGACTCCATGGTATGGAAAATCCTTTCAAGTTGTGAACTAAGGATTTGTATTTCTAGCACTTTCAGGAACAGGTGGGTGCCTTGGTTCTCAGGGCACTGACATTATTTGATTTCTTCCTCATCAGCATTTTGTCTGTGCCAAATGTGAGAAGCCATTCCTGGGTCACCGTCATTATGAGAAGAAGGGCCTGGCATACTGTGAGACACATTACAACCAGGTAAGCTTCGCTCACCTTGGGAAGACCATGTTGCTAGGAGATCAGCAGGGCTTTGGGGATGGTCATCTCTTGGGCTGAACCTGTGAAATCAGCTTGGACTCCAAGGGAAAGCCTGGGACACTCTGGGTCGTTGAAATCCATTCAGTTGTTAAATAAAGGTTAACATAACCCTTGTTCTGTACCTGGCTATTTGCCAGTTATTTTGAAGGAGTTATGAGGCAAAGCCTTGGTCTCAACCTTTGAGGAGTTTACAGTAGTGTCTAGTTGGGGAAAGAAGACTTAAAAAAATGAAAACATTAGAAAACAAGAGAAGGAAATATGTGCTAAGTTACAACCTACAGGTCCTAAGTGTCACAGGAATGTTTTGAGGATGGTGTGGAGTGGGCTCAAGGAAAGCTTTCTGAAGGAAGTGGGACTTGAGTTGGACCTTGAAGAATTCGGACATATAGACAAGAAGAAGGAAGGAGGTCACTCCAAGTATTTGGAATAGTTTGAGCAAAGATATGATGGTTAGAGTGGGTATAGTGTATTTAGAGTACTCTTAAGGGACTAGGTAGGCTGGGACAGAGGGTTCTTGTTAGAGAGTTAATTACAAAGAGACTGATTGAACACCAGACTAGGGAATTGTAGCTCTATCTTATGGGTAATGGGGAGCCTTTGAAGATTTTTGAGCAAAGGACTGACATGACAAAAGTACTTTTTAAGGATGATTTTTTTGACAGCTGTGGGCTGGGTGGATTGGGAAGAAGGTAAACCAGAGGTAGGTGCAGGGTGCAATGATGAAGACATAGACCATCAGAAGCCATCAAGTCCAGCTCCCTCCTTACTTCCAGAGCTGAAGCTCTGGATTTATGCAGATTAGAATCAGTCTTGGTTTCTCACACAAATCTCTTTTTGCCCAGTAGTCCCACCCTAACATCCTCCAGAGAACAGCAGAATTTGGCTTGTGTCTAGGTTTCTGCCACAAAAGGAAAACAGATTTCAGTTCCCCTGCAAACATAGGCTAATAATATATCAAATATAGGACAGGATTTATTTCACTGAAGAGAAAATATAGAAGACTCACACCCACGTCCATGAAGTCAAAACTTCTGTCCTTCCCCATCCAATGACCTGTCCCATCTCTAGCAGGAACCTACATAGTTCTCTGACTTATAATACTCTCCTGGAGTTGAACCCTCTTTTCTGCCCCTACAAATCAGTTGCTGCTAAAGAGTCAAATAAACTGCCTTTTCCCCATCAATTTTCAGGTTTAGAAGACTCTCTTGAGTCCCCCCACCCTGATCCCCACCAGGGTAAAGCACTTGGGGTCACCGAGAGTTAGTCCTTTTCCCCTGGACCTGCACAGTCTATTTAACTCACATCACTAATTAAGAGCCCAAGAATACACAATCCTGTTCCAATATCTCATTGTGGCATGGGGAAGTGCCCCAGGAGAGTCCAAAATCTGGTCAGGTTTTATGACACTAGGCTTCAAGGACAGTTTTGCAACAGGTGATGTCTACGCTCTGAGGATCAGCCTGGTGAAGCATGGAAAGCATTATCCCCAGCAGGCTGGTTACTTGGGTAACTAGATATTATTTATTTTCACTATTTTCATTATTAGCGGGCCTGCTGCCTTTGAGAGAAAATATAAACTTCCTGTTTGACATTCAAACCTATAACACTGCAGTCCCCACCTCTGTTTCCAGACTGGTTCCACATTCCCCCCCTTATGTACTGTATATAGTGCAGCCATATTGGCCTACCTTGGAGTCTCCTTCCCTGATGCCTTTCATGGGACCGTAGCGGTAGAGTTACAAGGGACCATCAGAAGCCATCAAGTCCAGCTCCCTCCTTTTACCAACACAGAAACTAAGGCTCAGGTGCTAAATATTGGAGACAGGATTTTGAACCATCTACTTCTCTTGGTTCCAAGCTTTCTTCTCTGTTTCCAGGGCTTTCACCATAATCCAGGTCCTTTTCTCATGCCATGATTACTTAAACAGCCCCATTTCCTCACTCCCATCCCTTTCAATCCATCCTGCAGATCAGCATCTGATAACTTCCCCAAACTCTCCCTTCTGTCTGCTGCGTCTGTACCAGGAGCCTGACTCTCTGGATCCACAACCAGCTGTCCTCCCCAGCTTCGTTAAACATCATACTTGCTACTCCTTCATGGGATTCCTTCACTTTACCTGATGAAATAAGACAGTGTAGGTGAATATGATAGTGGCGGAGGAGTAATTCCTCTACTGTCCTTTGCCCGGGGTGATTCCATGGGGACCTTCTGAAGGCGTTATCCCTGCTTCTTTTATTATCTAATACAGAAGACTGACTCTAATGGTGGGAATTGCAGACAAGATGATGGGGAAGGATGGGGGATTAGGCTAGAATAGGATAGGATAGGATGTTATAACTAAAAGGTCCCAAAGAGTTCATCTTGTCCAGTCTCCTCATTTTATAGATAAGAAAACTGAGATTCAGTAGGTTAACTAATTTTCCTAAGGTCACACATCCTTTCAATGGCTGAACTAGAATGAGACAACCAGTTTGACATTTCTGGGAGTATCCTAGCTCACAGTTTAGTGTTCAGCCAATCAACCTGATATATGTATCAGACAGGTACTTTCTATGTACCAGGCACTGTGCTAAGCATTCAGGCGACAAAATGCACAGTTCTAATTGGGGAGAAAACACACAAATCATTAGATATCTGACAGGCCACCAAAGGAAAAAGTTTTGAGATTGGAGCCTCAAGTATCCCTGACTCACTATCTCCAGTCTTGATATTGTGTTTGGAACATAGTGTGTGTCCTTCATTGCCAAAGAAGACCATGCCATCAGAGGAATAATGACATGACTTGCACTTGACTTTGTTTTGAGTGAGGGAGGACTGTGCTGGTCACCAGCCTCACTTCTCCTCTTGTGAATCCAGTGACCAGATATTCATCAGGATGACTGGAGATGACCCAGGATGAGACAGTTGGGGTTAAGTGACTTGCCCAAGGTCACACAGCTAGTGAGTATCAAGTGTCTGAGGTGAGATTTGAACTCAGGTCCTCCTGACTTCTACACTGGTGCTCTATTCACTGCACCACCTAGTTGCCCCTTGGAACATAGTAGGCACTTAATAAATACTTGTTGTCTGACTGGCTGACTGTGCAGGCCACAGACCTACCTTTCTTAAGCCAAGGACCAGCCTTACTGGAGCTCAGGTTCCAGAGACAGAAGGAGGCCCATGTGCCCAGTGCTCAGAAAATGAAGAATAAACAGAAGGACAAATGCCTTCCAAAAATCTGTCAAATGGGGATATGATGGACTCCAAGGCCTGGTGTGTGTGACTAGAAAGGAACATGAGAGAGAGTATTCAGAGGATTAGAATGGTTGTGTGAGAAGGTTTCTACAGGGCTTCTGTGAAATGTCTATTTCATGCTCCGTGCAGCTGGTGGTTTGGGAGAAGATGAATGCCTCATCTGCCCCATGTAACCCCTCTTTGTGTCTGCTCTGCCCCACAGCTCTTCGGGGACGTCTGCTACAACTGCAGCCACGTGATCGAGGGAGATGGTAAGGCCCCTTCTGTCCTCTCCAGGTGTCCTTTCCCTCTGGACTGCCCCAGCTCTTTCTGCACATCTGGCCTTGTTGGATCCACAGTGGGGATCTGGGCCCTTGTTGTTCAACCTCAATATAATTTCCCTCTGTCTGTGTTCTATTCGCAGTGGTGTCAGCTCTCAATAAGGCCTGGTGTGTGAACTGCTTCTCCTGCTCCACCTGCAATATTAAACTCACGCTGAAGTAAGTCCCTCCTGATCCTCCAGCTGCTCAGGAATAATTCTTTCCAGGGATAGGGCTAGGAACTAGACCTGTGGTTTCATCAGTATAGGGAACTCCCAGATAAAGAAACATCATCTACCAATGCAAATTGTCCCCTTCTCTTCAGTTTAGAACCTTAGAGAGTTCCCTGGAGCAGAGAGGTCAAACTCAGAGTGACTCCTGAGTGTGGCCTGAACTAGATTAAAATGTAATTGGGAAATAGCTAGCAAAACAAATAAACATAGTGCAATATAGATAAGGTTAATTTGTGGTTTTCTGAGTTTGACATCTCTGTCCTAGAGAGCTGAGAAGTTAAGTGACTTACCCAGGGTCACACAGCCAGTTTATATCAGTTCAGCTCAGGCATGAATAAATAAATATACGTAAGCAATGGCTCCTTCTTTTAGCACCCACCTTTCTCCTGTCTCTTAAGTTTTCCACAAATCCCTTGGTTGGCCTTATTCCTAAAGGACTCCGGAGGTTTGGGAGAAGGCCATTGAGGGCCCCCCGTCAGGGGCCAGGGGTCACATTTTACTTTCTGCTGACTCCAGTAGGAGCTGCTGGATGAATGCTAGATAAAACAACAACAGCTATATAGTGCTTTAAGATTTGCCAAGAGCTTTTAAATACGTTTCTCAATAATGAATGTGATCCTGCCAGGTAGGGACCATTATCATCCCCATTTTACAGATGAGGACACTGAGGCAGAGAGAAGTTAAATGACCTGCTTAGAGTCACATGGCTAATAAGTGTACGAGACAGGATCCAAACCCAGGTCTTCCTAGCTCTAAGTTCAGTATTCTCTCTGTTACACCAACCAGCCATTCAAAGGCATTCTGGCCCAGGACAGCCTTACAGAATATCAAGGGATGTAGGAACAGGTAGGAGATGGCAGGTATCACCTTAGACAAGAGCAGAGGGTATTAGGGAGGCCTTGAATATGAAATACTATATTAACTGAATTCGGAGTGAAAAATTTTCTGATTTAAAATGCAGAGTCTCATGGCACTGATCTGAGAGCTCTGTCCCTAATGGTTTAAACTTTCCCTCTTCCAAAGGAACAAATTTGTGGAGTTTGACATGAAGCCTGTCTGCAAGAAATGCTATGAAAAATTTCCTCTCGAGCTGAAGAAAAGACTGAAGAAACTGTCTGAATTGGCCTCCCGGAAAGCCCACCCCAAGGCTGTGGACTCAAATTCTTTCTAAAAAGCCTCTGCTGGGATTGCGTCCTCAACACCGCCATGCCGACCTCTTCTGTCCTGTCTGCTCTTCCTTTCATCTTCCTTTTCTCCTCTTTCTACTTCTCTTGCTTCCTTCTTTCCTCCTTCCTCCCCTCACTTTTGTCATCCCCTTCCTGACATCTCTTGCATAGACTGATGGGGGTTCTGAGGTCGTAAGAGCACTCACTGTGGCAGGACCTGTTGAAGATTGAGGGAATAGAGGAAGAGAGAGGATCTGTATTTCATTCCTATAGTCCACAGCTGGTTTGCTGCTCTCACTACCACCACAAGTCTCTGACATTCCCCAACTCTAGTTTCTGTGACCCTTGGAGAGTTTTCCAGCAATATTCACTTTGAGATTAAACCATCCAGTAAGTTGGAATACAGCTGAATCTTCCCTGTTGTCTGGAAGTGCACCAGACACAATTGAAGCCCTCATTTATGGACCCAACCAAGAATCCTTTGGATGTCATGACTTTTTCCTTCATTCTTTGGGACATCTTATAGCTCAGTGGGCAATGGTCTTCCCATTCCCTTTCTACAAGTTCTCTCTCCCTGGTAACTCATATTTCATTACCATGTGCCTGAGAAATTCCCTTCTTTTAGGGTAGGGATTCTTGACCTGAAGACCCATCCCCAGGGGGTCCATGGTTAGATTTCAGGAGGTTGGTGGACTTGAATGAGGGAAAATACACACACACACACACACACACACACACACACATATATAAATATATACATATATATTTCCCCTCATATAATTGATTTCTTTTGTAATTATATACATTTTATGCATTTAAAAACCTAATTCTGCAAAGGGGTCCATAAACTTCACCAGACTCCCCAAAGGGTCTGTGACATCAAAAATGTTGAGATCCCTTGCCTTAGGGCCACATCAGATTCTGTTGAGATGCCTTAACCCATTGATGAGATGACTTTCTCACTCGCAGAGCCTTGGCCACCTTGCAGCTGGTGTGGTCCTGTTAGATTCAGTTTGTTTAAACAAGTATTCATTCAGCATTCACAGTCCTATGCTAGCGGCTGTGGAGGAGCCAAGAGAAGGCAAAATAACTGTCTCCCATTTATAGAGTGCTCTCAATTTTACATAGAGCTTTTCTTGCAACACCCCTGTGAGAAGACATATTCTTTTCTGTTAAAGAGATCGTGGTCCAGTTGGGGAGACAAAATTCAAACACCTAACACATTTAAAAAAATTATACCTCCTACCACCAGATAATGAAATGAAGGTTTTCAGGCTGCAAATCATAAGTGCTCTAGACATACAGCAGAGACAGACAGATAGAGAGACAGACCAGCATGGACTGGGGTACTGAGAAAGGAGGAAGCAGGACCTGGATGGGTCTGGAAGGATAGACAGACTTTGGATACATGAAGAAGCAGAGAGTGGAGCTTGAAAATGAAAGGAACAGAAATGAACAGAGCCTTCAAGTAGGCCATGGTGAAAGGCTATATCATGCAAAGTCTGTGTGCCTACAGTCATAGAACCCTTGGGTCAGAGAAGTCAGTCTAGGCCCAAAGGATGGTCTTCTTCTAGAAGACCATACTTAAGAGGGGAAGTTATCCTCAAGTTATTCCTTAGAGGCCCACCTGCCTATTGATTTTCTTCAGGGTCCTAGGGAGGAGGTAGATATTTTATCCTCTGCTGCAATTTCTGTGGTGTTAGCCAGACTCTGTGGTGTGGTGTGGAGGTATGGAGTTTGGCAGGAGTGGGGCATGGGGGAAGAACGAAGAGAAAAGAAGGAAGCATCTGTACAATTGACAGAAACCTGCAATCCGTCTATTGCCAGGTGTTTACTGAGCACCATCTTGTCTATCTTTATCCTCAAAGACTGCTTGCTTGAGGAGGGTGGGTGGGTGAAATAAATGAATGGCCCATGGGTAGACTCATATGGTCCCAAATAACAAATCCCCTGTATTGGGGACAGGGTCCCACCCCTTTCCTTTCCCATATTGCTCAGCACCAGAACACCCTAAAGTATCATTACAGAAAGAAGGAGCTGAGAGGGACCTTAGAGGTCATCATGTCCAATCTCTTTGTTTGATAGATTAGAAAAATGAGACATAGAGAGAGGAAGGAATTAGTCTAAGGTTACTAGGCTAGGAAGTGATAGACTTAGGATCTAAACCTAGGTCTTCTTACTCCCAACCCTGCACAGTGCTGCCTCATGTAATGAAACCTGCCATTTGACTCCTCTGCCTTTCATATTTTGAGATCCCTATTTATTATTTGCATAAGGATATCACATAGGATATAAAGTATTCACATGCACTAATTCGCAAAGCCTGGACTAGCAATTCCTACACATTTATAGAGAGAAAACATGAAATGTTTTTTTTTCTTTTATCCTTTCCTCCTCCCTGTCAGGACAGCTTTCATTTGGATTAGATTCAGGATAATTTCCTTATAATGGATGGTCTTCTCTGGCCAGAGAGAAGATGCACAGTCTTCTAGAATGTTAGGTTTAAAGAAGCCTTATGCATCATCTTATCTATTCTCATTCTACAAATAAGGAAACTGAGACATGGAGAGGGTTAAGTCACTCATCCAAGATCACATGTCTAGTTAGTACCAGAAGAAGGTCCAAAACCCAGGGCCCCTGATTCCTAGTCCAAGTTTCTTTCCATTAGACTGTACTGATACATGTGTGGACTGGAGCAAGAGTTATTGTTTCACACTGAGGAAAGCAAGGCTCAACCTCATAGATGCTCTTGTGTTGAGGCCGACCTTGAATGAGTGTATGGTCACAAGGAAGGGAAAAAGAACATTCTCATTGAGTCCTGGGTGAGGGATCCCTTTGTAAATGTTGGTTTGAGGTTACTGGACACTTGTAATCCTGTATGTACCAGTGTTACCCATCACTACAACACATGAGATTTATTGTAATTCCTTCTCATTGCTTTGCACAATAAAGATTTACAAGAATGAAGGTGGTTGTGAACTCATGAAATAAAATGACTTGGAGCTCCAGCAAAATAATCCAACAAGCACAGTGAGTGAAGTAGCTTCTAAGGGCTTGTGCTAAAGAGTGCAACAGTGATGATACCTGACTGGTCCTTCTATAGCAATGACTCCCCCTACAAGAAGTACTAGTCACTGATTCTCCCTACTTATGTGAAAGAGAGAACACCTGGGAGGTAAATGTGCTAGAGGGGAGGAATACTGAATGCTTTCAATTCAAGCAGTACAGAAAATAGCTCAGAACTAGTGAGAGGAGAAAAGAGCTTGCACACCCAAGGGGAAAGGGACTGGAAATTCATTTGGACTCAGTCCTCTCCCCAAAGAAGTTGCTCTGGGCAGTCAACCAGGCTGGGGCCACATACCCTCAACACAAGAAGACTGAAAATGTCTAATATTGTGGGGTTTATACAGCAGTGGAAGGGAGAGGTACCAAAGAAAGAGGAGGAAAATGAGAGAAATAAATAAAGAGAATAAATAAAAGGCTTGAAAGACTAAAAGTTCAGGCAAAATCATGGCTTGCAAGGCAGCGAAGACAAAAGAGAGGATCATAAAGAAAAAAGGAAGAATGAGCAAAAATACCATGAACATGTATTATACTTTAAAGGAAAGCAAACCCAAACTTCTCAATCAAAAAGGCAATTCTATAGAATCCCTGAAGATCATATAACAATCCCAAGAAACTCCAGAATGGTTCGAAAAAGAAATACAAATTGTAGATGAAGGAATTAGGAATAAATGAGGTCAGAAAACAGATTTTTCAACACAAATATAGAAAATGACAAAACTTAGATGTGACAATGGACAATAATTTCTCCAAAGTTTTGAGGGAGGGAAGAGAGAGGGAGGGGGGAGACAGAGAGAGACAGACAGAGATAGAGACACAGAGAAGAGAGAGAGAATGACAGATGTGGAACCCAAAAATGCAGAAGTGGAAGAAATTGTCAGAAGAGAAGTAAAAAAGCCACAACTTGAAAAGTACACATAAATATTATATAAGCCAAAACAACTTACCTGGAAGACAATGTGGTGCAGAGGCAACTTAAGGATTGCAGTTCTCCCAAAAGAACAAGACAGATTAAAACCTTGAATGCTATACTGCAGGAGTCATAAAAACAAACAGCTACTGCCCAGAACTTTTGCATATAGACAATGAAGCACTGACACTGAATCTATAGATTGCTGTCAGAGAAAAACCCCATGCTTGAAACTCTGAGACAGGTAGTGGCAAAATTTAACATTTTCAAAAGCAAATGACATATTTTGGTAGCAGTCAAGAGAAAGATAAATACAAAGGCCTGTCAGTTGGAGTAATCCAGCATTATGTTTCAGGGGCAAGAAATCAAAGAAGAAACTGGGAAACTATTTTAAAACAACAACAAAGGAGCTCAAGCTGGAACTCAAAATAACATCTCCTAATGAAAAGAAAAGATATCCTTTCAATGCTAGAGGCATTTGAGGCATTTTTGCAGAAATACTATAGAAGTGATGAGAATATTTGATTTACAAAAATCTTGCAAATAAACACAGATAAATTATAAGAGTTGTTGTTCAGTTGTGTCTGACTCTTTTGGACCCTATTTGGGGTTTTCTTGGCAGAGATACTGGAATGGTTTTCCATTTCCTTCTCCAGCTCATTTTACAGATGAGGAAACTGAGGCAAACAGCGTTAAGTGTCTTGTCCAGGGTCCCACACCTTAGAAATGTCTGAGGCCAGATTTGAACTTAGGCAGATAAAGTCTTCCTGACTCTGGGCCTGGTGCTGTATGCACTGTGCCACCTAGCTGCCCCCAAAATGATAAGAATCACTAACATTTACATAGTGTTTTAAGGTTTGCGACACACTTTACCTATGTAATCTCACTTGATCTTCAACACCTGTGAAGTAGGTACTGTTATTATTGCCATTTTACAGCTGGGGCTGGAAGAGGGTGAGTTGCCACTGTCTTATGGCTAATAAGTTCCCAAGGTAAATACCAACTCAGGTCTTCCTTCACTTTATCCACTAGACCACCCAGCTGCCTCTGTAGGCACAATCACCAAGAGACGACTAAGCAATGGAACCAAGCCTTTCATGTTGATGTTATTTAAAGTAATTTTACTAAGAAAAAAAAAAAGAAAAAAAGGTTTAAAAAAACCCCAAACAGGTTAAAGATTGAAGGCAAAAGAAAGGAGGAAGTGCTGTGCTAAGTCCTGTGATCCCCTATAAATCACTATCTTCTGCCAGAAAAAGAGCACAATGGGGAGCTACATAGAAGGGGAGAAGAGAGATAAGAGATGGGTAAGCTAGAGATTCACCTTCACCAAGTATATAGATAAATAGAGGAGTGATAATTGTTTCTCTAATCTATTGAATAAGAATGGAGGCTATTGGGGAATAGCTTATAAGCACCATAGAAGGAAAGGATTTGGATGGGGCCAGAGAAAGAAGGGTCTCAGTTTAGAAAGGGAAATGAAAGGGTGGTACTAAAGACATTCCCATGCTGGTGGTGAGGAGGGAGGTATGTGTCTGTGGTAAGAATCAACAAGAGGTAAGAGTCATCTAGGGAATAATATTTGCACATTAGGAGACCACCTTCCTTGAAAAAGGGTTGTTTTTTGTTTTGTTTTGTAAGAACGTGTTGTACCTCCCAGGACTAAATATTATCCCATGAGAGTAGATATGAGTCCTTAAGGTCGGCCAGCATCCAGGGTCTTAGGGATGAGATTAGAACTAGAGTTAAGATAACATGGTGTTAGAAGTGAGGTATAATCACAGTTATTTTTTGTCCTTTGTTCTTGAAGAGGCCCAAAATGACATCACCATGTTGGGAGTCAAGGTAACTTGTGTCTGACTATGACTGATCAGACTGATATGAGCACAGAATGTTCTACCACAGGTCAGGTACGAATAGTCTATATGAACATTTGGAGTGGAGTTGTCTCTATATTTGCCCATCTCATCATGTTTCTTTCAAGTGACTGCAATTCTACTTCACTCAAAGGGCACAGCACCTTCTTTGATGCAGGTAGCCATGATGGGTGGTCCTTTGCCAGTGTCTCCTATGAGAGGCAATCAATATCAAAGTTCTTCTGTATCATTTCTTCTGACTTCCATGTGAGTGCTTACCTTGTGAGTTCTCCATAAAAGTCTTTTACACAATGTACAACTGGCATTTGAACAATGTGGTTTGCCCTTTATAGTTACACTCTCTGTGGTAGAGTTTGAATGCTTGGTAGTTTGACTCAAGGAAGGATCTCCGTGTTCAGTAACTTATCTTACCAGGTAGTCTTCAGAATCTTCTTAAGACAATTAAAATGGAAACAATTCAGTTTCCTGGCATGTCATTGGTATACTATCCAGGTTTCACAGTTATATAACAATGGGGTCAGCACAACGGCTCTGTAGAACTTCAGTTTGGTAGGCAGTCTTCTCTCCCACACTTTCTTTTGGAGCCTACCTAACACTGAGCTAGCTCTGGCAATGTGTGCATCAACCTGATCATCTATGTGGACATCCCTGGAATGCATACTGACAAGGTAAATGGACACAGCATTCAATATTTCTCCATTTGCTATAACCACATATGATTGGTGTGGTGCTGGCTGGTGGAGAATCTATGTTTTTTTGGTGGTCATTATGAGGCCAAAATTGGCACAGGAAGCAGAAAATCAATCCATACTTTGTTGCATCTTGGCTTTAGAGACAGTATTGAGAGCACAGTCATCTGCAAACAAAAAATTATGCACCAATTTCCTCTTCACTTTAGTCTTACTTGTAGCCTTTTCAAGTTAAATAATTTACCATTAGTATGGTAGCTGACTTTGATGCTGTTTTCATCCTCATTGAAGGTGTCCAACAACATTACTGAAGACATCATGGGAGCAAGCACACAGGCCTGCTTCACTCCATTGGTGACTGTGAAAGCATGAGAACATTGTCTATTATCCAGAATCTGGGCAGGCATGCCATCATGAAACTGATGTACAACACTGTTGACCTTCTCTAGGCACCCAAATCTACCATAATTTTCCACAAGCTCTTATGACTGACATTATCAAAGACCCTGGTCAGATTGATAAACTTTGGGTACAGATCTCTGTTATGCTTCATGCATTTCTCCTGGAGTTGTCCAGCAGGAAACCATATCAATCATTCCTTGACCCTTTCTGAAGCCATGCTGGCTCTCAGGTAGATGACTATTTTCCAGGTGAAGGATCATGGTAAAGACAAAGGAAGGACCAGACCTCCTAACTCAAGACATAGATTGACTCCTCCCACATCCCACTGCTTCCATTTAAAGTTACTTCCCTCATCAATTGATATTTAAGAATGAGGTATAATGGGAAAGAGAGAGGATGGAGTAAGAGCTCTAAATGCAATAACAAAAATGAGATAGAGGAGAGAACTCAATTTGTTACTCCAGAAGCTATATCCTCATGACACAGACAGAAAGTCTAAAGAGAGAACAAGTAAAAGTATAATCCATATATTGGAAAGTAGAATTCATAATAGACTAGAAAGAGAAATAAGGAGGATAAAACAAAGGAAAGCTTCTTGGAAAATGGTGCCACAAAGGAATATTATTTGAAGTTAGAGGTTGGATGAAAGTGGGAAAGGAAGATTTTAACTCATATACTTGTTTTTTTTCCCCAGATTTTAAAATTTATTTGTTTTCAGTTTTCAACAATCACTTCCATAAGTTCCAAATTGTCTCTCCCTCCTTCCACCCTTGCTCCCTAAGATGGCATGCAATCTTATATGGGTTCTACACATACATTCCTATTAAGCACATTTTCACATTAGTCATGTTTCATAGAAGAATTAAAACGAATGGGAGACATGAGAAAAACACAACAAAACATAACACAACAGAGAAAAAAATAGACTATTTCACTCTGCATTCCAACTCCATAGTTCTTTTACTGGAAGTGGATGGTATTTTGTATCATGAGTCCTTTGGAAATATTTTAGGTCCTTACATTGCTGTGATGGGCTAAGACTATCAGAAACAATCCTTGAACTCTGTGGCTGTTACTGTGTATAATGTTCACCTGGCTCTGCTCACTTCACTCAGCATCAGTTCATATAAGTCTTTCCAGGTTTTTCTGAAGTCTGCTTCTTTGTCATTTCTTATAGCACAATAGTATTCCATTACATTCATATACCACAACTTGTTCAGTCATTCCCCAATTGATGGGCATCCTCTCAATTTCCAGTTCTTGGCCACCACAAAAAGAGTTGCTATAAGTATTTTTTGTGCATATGAGTCCTTTTCCCATTTTTATGATGTCTTTGGAATACAGCCCTAGAAGTGGTATTGCTGGGTCAAAGGATATGCACATTTTTATAGTCCTTTGAGCATAGTTCCAAATTGCCCTGTAGAAGGTTGGATAAGCTCACAGCTCCACCAACAATGAATTAGCGTCACAACTCTCCTACATCTTCTCCAACATTTATCATTTTCTTGTTTTGTTATGTTAGACAATCTGATAGGTTCGGTGTGGTACTTCAGAGTTGTTTTTATTTGCATCTCTCTAATCAATGGTGATTTAGAGCATTTTTTCATATGACTATAGATAGTTTTAATTTCTTCCTCTGAAAACTGCCTGTTTGTATCCTTTAGCCATTTATCAGTTGGGGAGTAGCTTGTATTCTTGTAAATTTGATTCAGTTATCCATATATTTTAGAAATGAGGCCTTTATCACAGACACTAGTTGTAAAAATTCTTTTCGTTTTCTGCTTCCCTCATAATCTTGGTTGCACTGTGTTTGTGCAAAACCTTTTCAATTTAATATAACCAAAATGACCTATTTTGTATTTCATAATTTTCTCTATCTCTTGTTTGGTCATAAATTCCTCCATTCTCCATAAATCTGACATAAACTGTTCCTAGCTCCCCTAGTTTGTTTACAGTATCAGAATTTATACTGGTATACATTGTCAGGCATTGGTCTATGCTCACTTTCCACCACACTATTTTCCAGTTTTCCCAGCAGTTATTGTCAAACAGTAAGTTCTTATCCCAGAAGCTGGAGTCCTTGGGTTTATCAAATAGTAGAGAGACTACTGTAGTCATTGACTACTGAATCACACACTTAGTTTAGCAGGGAAAGAGAAAGAAAAGGAGTAGAAACATAAATAAAAAGAAAGAAAATTAGCAACTTAAGTAACACCAAGGAACTTGAGGTAAAGTAAGTAAATGAGAGTGGGGTAGGGAGTGTGGTGTGGAAGTAGACTAGCATCAAAACAATACAGGAAACTAATCACTGAAGCAAAATGCTAACTTAAAAGAAAAAGATGATTAAATCAATACAAAAGGAATAAAAGTAGGAAAAGACAAGCCTAACAATATTAAATGTTTAAATGTAAATAATCAAACAATGCAACAAAATGAAAGAGAGAATCAGAATGGATAAGAAAACAAATTTGTTATATAAAAAATTTTTATATAAAATTTGTTTATATAAAACAAATTGTTATATAAAAGAAACACATCTAAAAATAAACGCATATAGAAAATGAACAAAAAAGGCTGAAACAAAATTTCCTATGCATCAGCTGATCTCCAAAAAGCAAGGATTGAAATCATGCTCAAAGAAAAAACAAAAATGCATAATGTTAAGAGAGTTAAACATGGAAATTGTGTTATACATAGGTTGCCATAATAGACAATGAAACAATTAATACTAAACATTTATCATAAAATGGGATGGCATCTAGATTCATAAAGGATTAACTGAAATCCAAAAAAAAATGACATCAACACAATAATTATACAATAATTATAGGAGATTTTAATGTTAATGCTCAGAGCTGGATAAGAGAAAGATAATAAAAAAGGAAAATATAAAATTAAGCAAACTGTTGAAGAAGTTAGATTGGAAATATTCATGGTATCTTATGGATGGGAGTATTAAAGAATATATATATATATATATATATATATATATATATATATATTTCTCAGCTTCACATGACACCTTTAAAAAAAATTGACCATGCACTAAAATGCAGAGAAACTACAAAAAACAAACACACAACCCCCCCCCCACCCCGAAAGAGAGACAGAATAATGTGGTGTCAGGAATTTGGGTGTGAAGAAATTACGAAGACATTAATTTAAATTAAATTAAAATTAAATTAAATTAAATTTAAATTTAAATTAATTCAATTAGGCATCAAGTGCCTACAGCATAAATACACTTTATCAGGTCTTGGAGAGACAAAAACAAAATGAAAAACAGTTACACTATTAAGGAGATTCCATTTTACTAGGGGGTTTAATATTTATGTAGTAAATACAACATCACTTTGGGAGAGATAGAGTGCATTATTTACTGGTGGATGGCAACAGGAAATTGTTGTTGCTGTGTTTGTCCTTCATTGCCAAAGAAGACCATGCCATCAGAGAAATGATGACTTGACTTTGTTTCGAGTGAGGGAGGGCTGTGCAAAGTTACCAGTCTCACTTCTGCGCCAGAGCCATCTGAATCCAGTGATACCACCATTAAAAATGCCCCCATATTGAACCCTACAGAAAGATAAGGATTCTGGGAGTGGCATGTAAAGAGGAAGTAAATTCCAGGAGATGGGGACAGCCCAGGCAAAGACAGGTCTGGAGGTGAGTGATGGAATTCTAAGCTAAGAGAACATAGTGGCTGGAACATAGAGTGTGTAAAAAGGGAATAATGTGAAATAAGTCTGGAAAAGTAGACTGGAACCAGACTGTGAAAAATTTTAAATATTAATGTGGGGTGTTTGTTATTTTATCCTCGAAGCTATAGGGAGTCACTGAAGATTTCTGATTAAGTAAATGAAGTAGTTAGATCTGTTTTTCAGCAAACTGGTTTTGGTAGCAGTGCAGGGGATACTCCAGCAACAGGGAATATTCTAAGGAAACTATTTCAATAGTTCAAGTGAGAGGTTATAAGGGCCTGAACTAGGCTGGTGGTTACTTGAGGAGGATAAACGAGAGACACATTGTGAAGATAGAATTAGAGTTATGGTGATGTTGGATATGGGGAATAAATGAGAAGGAAAAAAAGATGATTCTGAGGTTGTAAATTGGGGTGGCTACAAAGATGGTCATATCCTCAAGAAAAATAGGTTAATTTGGAGGACCGTTGTGTGTTGTGTGGGAGGATAATTAATTCCATTTTGGACACTAGGAAGCTACTAGATGGTGGGTCGTGTCCTCTCCAGCAGCAAGCTGGCTCTACTGGATGCCCAAGTGGGCACTGGATGTCTTTCCATCACCCATGGAGTAGTCTCTTGACTTCATCATTCCACCCCCACCCTCAATCCCAGACTAAGAACATCCTTCATTTTGTGTTGCTTTTCCCAGTGCAAAGAGTTCCTAGTTAAAGCTCTGCCTGAGGTCAATCCATTCCAGGATGAGGAAGCTGGAGAAGGAGAGGTAAAACAGGTGTCAGCTTGTCTTTCACTGTGGAGATGAGAGTTGCTGTCCATTCAGCAGACGGATGGGTTGTTGTGGCCTCAGCCTCAGTCCAAGGCTTGGGAATTCTTCTGCTTGTTCACTGCACTCAGGAGCAGCTGCACGTAGGAGGTCAGTAGGTCATCCATCTTATAGCCCTGGGTTGGGAGACACAGAAGAGTCACAGAATGGTCAGGGGGAATCAGTGGGGAGAGGGGAGGATGCAACTGCCACAGAGCCCCAGGAGCCGGGACAGAGAAGGGAAAGGAATGAGCATTTAGAGAGTGCCCACTATGTGCCAGGCATGGCGCTAAACTCTTTACAAAGGCTATTTCATTTGACCTTCACCACAATCCTGGGAAGTACGTGCTATCGTTATCCTCATCTTTACAGCAGAGGAAACTGAGACAAACAGAAGTCAAGTGACTTGCCCAGAGTCACAGAGCTTGTAAGTGTCTGAGGCCAGATCGGAACTCAGGTTTTCCTGATTCTAAGTATAGTACTCCATCCACTGTGCCACCTAGCTGTCCAGGGGAAGAGCTTTCATGCAACAAACATTTAGTAGGAGCTTTATATATGTGTACACACACACATACACACAAATGCACAACTGTATTAGGTACATTAGGCAGTGGGGATGCAGGTAAGAAAAGCCATATAGTCCTTGTTCTAATAGAACTTTCAGACTAATACAGGAATAAGACATGGACATGTGACAGCGAGGTGATACAATGGATAAAATACTGGACTTGTAGCCAGGAAGACCCGGGTTCAAATTCTGCTTCAGACACTTTACTAGCTTTTGTGACCTGGGCAAGTCATTTAACTTCTCTTAAACTCAGTTTCCTCATCTGTAAAATAGGGACATTGATAGCATTTACCTACCTCACAGTGTTGTTGAAGGATCAAATGTGGTGACATGTTTAAAGTGCTTGGTAAACCTTGTAAATACTAGTAATTATTGTATGAAATGGTCTTGAGGACGCCCAGGAATCCCTGGATCACACTTTGAGAACCATCGCCTACACCATGCTGCAAGTCCATAACCTAACATAGTTCCTTGTAATGTAGGAGGTGTTACTGAGGGTTTGTTGAGTGGATGAATGAGAAAGCAAAAATGACTGGGACCACCTGAGAAATCATGGATCTTTGACATTTCACAACAAAACATATTTGCCTGTGGTTATTTCTTTTTTCACAGCCCTATCTCCAAGTTAATGATCTTGTAGTAGGACAAGATAGATTTGAATTTTATCGCTTTTCCCTGCTCCTCTTTCTCTTCTACTGGAAACAAAACCAATGAATCTTTGCCCCATGTCCTCCCTTGCCCCCCCCAGAGCCCCTGGTATTCAGAGGGGTCCCTTCTATGTCCAGACTCAGTGTGGGCTCACCAGGGAGGTCTCACACAGCAGTCGATTCCCCCTCATGAGGTTCCCAAGCACCAAGTGGAAGTAGGTGCTACCACTGCTCCAGCTGGAGATTTTTGTAAACGAGTAGCTGTTCAGGAGCTCCTGCAGGGAGAGGTAAGGAAGAGAAGACAGAAATTCAAGGAGCCAAGGTTATGGGGAAGGGTTTGGGGCAAAGGTAGAGGGATGCTTAAGAAACTTAAGCACAAATTTGAGCTTGGTAGTCAGGAGAACTGACTCTACCACTAACTCTCACAGTGTATCCTTGGTCTGGTATTTAATCTGTCTGAGTCCCAGTCCATCAAATGGGGCTGTTTCTATCGATTCTAACTATCTTGCAAGAGGCTAATGAAATAAGGTACTCTAGGCATCTCTCCTGAGGTCAGAGCCTTGACTATGATCTCCACTCTTCTATCGTCCACCCTCCTTTCTGTCTTCCTCCCCACTGGGCCATCACTGCTCTCTAATCGGGAAAGACAGTGTTCTGAACCCAGTTTGGGTTCTGGAGAGCAATGCTAATCTCCCACCTCCCCTCCCCAGACCCTGTAAATGTTGTTGTCATCTTGTGGTCTTATTGGAGGACTTGGTTAGGTTAATGGACCCTCTGACCTTGGTCTTGGGGTGGATGAGTTGCAATCCATGCTTGTTGATGGCGATGAGGATGATTTCTGGGTAAGTAGGCTCTGAGCTTTGCTGGAAAGGAGGAAAAGGAGAGAAGGAAGGAGAGGAAATTACTGATGTTCCTCACTTCATCCCCTAACCCATTTTTTGCCCAAACCAATTAAGACAGGTAACTTGGGATGGAGTTGAGAATAGCTTTGTCCTGCTTTGTAACTCCTGGCCTGGCTCACTCACTCAGGGACTAGCTTGAGTCCTTACAATCCAGTGGCTGCCAGAGAAGAGACTGTCAAATCATATTTTCCTTTTCATCTTCCGCTCACACCCCCATCTCCACTTATATATAGGAACAGAATGGTCATAGCCATGTTCTCAGGCATGCAGGAAAAGCTTAGACAAGCGCATGCATTCTCTCTCTCTCTCTCTCTCTCTCTCTCTCTCTCTCTCTCTCTCACATACACACATACACACAGTTTCCTCAAGTCCTGATGTGAATTTGCAGGACAAAGAGACTTCCTGAATAGGATTAAAGAAAAAATCATAGATTATAGACTCACTGAAGACTGTGTGGCTCCTGGTATGTGTAATGGAAAGAATTCTTTACTTACAGTAAAGATCTGGGGTTTGAATTCCAGCCCTGATATTGCCTGTGTGACTTTAGGCAGGTCACTTAACCTCTTAGGACCTCAGTTTCCTCATCTGTAAAATTAGGGGATTGGTTTGTTGTTTAGTCATTTCAGTCGTGTCCAACTCTGTGACCCCATTTGGGGTTTTCTCAGAAGAGATACTGGAGTGATTTGCCATTTCTTTCTCCAGCTTATTTTACAGATAAGGAAACTGAGGCAAGCAGGGTTAAGTGATTTCCCAGCTAGTGAGTGTCTGAGATTGGTTATATCACTTCTAAGATCCTTCCAGCTGTAAATGGAACAGCGGTGTAGTAGTACATAACTTAGGGTGATCGAAAACTTCTCTGAGTACCACTTTAAGCACCAGCAAATTGGGGATAATCTTGAATTATCTACCTCATTCTTGAGGGGGAAACGCCCTATACAAATGACTCGTCATCATTTTTATAATTTTCTTAATATCCCTACTACTTAGCACAGTTCCCTGGACATAGGAGTCCGTCAACAAGCATTGACAGAGCATTTGCTATGCACCAGAAACAGTGTTAAGTGCTGGGGATACAAAAAAAAAGGTAAAAACACTGACTGCTTTCTTTGAAGCTTGCTTTCTAATGGGAGAGACAATATGCCGATAACTACAAGATGTATACAGAGAAAGATTTTCTGACTACAAGAAATATACGGAGAAGATTTTCTGAAAAGGAAAAGACATTAGCGGGGGTGGGGGGAGGGTGGTGGAGGGTTAATCCATTATATTCTTTTAAATGAATGGGGTTCTGTACTGGGAAGGTCCGGATGGGTGGGGTCGGAAACAAAACCTACCTTCACTTCAAAGAAGGCTGACCCAAAGGTGGGCCACCGGTAAATCAGCTTCAGAAAGGCCACCTTGGCTTCATCCACTGTCTTCTCTTCACATTTATTGTAAGCAGCAAAGATGTTCTGGAAAGGAGATGGGGTGCAGGGATATAAGCATGGGTGAGTGGGGAGCCTCTTATGCAGAGACTGGAGAGAATGCTCTATGATTCTGGGGCACTGGACCTGGCTTCATGGACCCTAGGAGAATGGACAGACTGACCACAGCTTACCTTTGTTAGTAAATCTGACGAAATTTCAGGCTCCCGAACCAAGTAGTCTTTACAGGAATCAATATCTACTCTTTTTCATTCTTTCTATAAGTTTCTTTAAAAAGTGAATTCTCCTTAGAGTTCTTGTCCATAACCTTTTTCTGTTCTA
Organism: Potorous gilbertii; assembly: GCA_028658325.1. NCBI lineage: Eukaryota > Metazoa > Chordata > Mammalia > Diprotodontia > Potoroidae > Potorous > Potorous gilbertii. Next base: position 264,542,022 of record CM053771.1, on the reverse strand, counting down.
TTTTGTATATGGAAATGAATTTTATTTGGGAGGCTTTTGGGTGTTATGTTCAGCATAAAAACATTAAAAAGTGATTTTTCTCTCTAGATTGATAATGTTCACTACCCACATGCTTTAAGTATTTATTTACAGAAGATTTCAAAAGAATAATTGCAAATTATTAATAACTATATGAAAGACTATTCCAAATTACTAATAATAAGAGAAATACAAATCAGAACAACTCTGGGGTTTTATCTCAAACCCAGCAAATTGACAAAGTTGTCCAAAAAAAATGGGAATAGTAAATGTTGGTGCGGCTGTGGAAAGAAAGGCATTCCTGTTGTGGTTTGATTTGATATGACCATTTTGGAAAGTGATCTGGAATCATGGTTAAAAAAAAGTGACTGTGCTCATTCATATACTTTGGCCCAGAGATATAGGAGGACAAAGAGAGAGAGAAGGTTCTTATAGCAATATCTTTTGAGGTAACAAAGAACTAGAAACAAAGAAGCTATTAATTAGAGAATGGCACAAAAATGTAGTGGAATATTACTGCATTATTTCAGAAAGATGAATAAATAATTCAGAGAATTATGAATTGATACAAAATAAAGTGAGCAAAACCAGGAAAATAATTTACGTAGTGCCTACAATGTAAATGGAAACTACAATAACAATAACAGAGCCTTGAATGCTGATTAATTATAATAACCAAACTTGACCAAATAAAGAGATGAGAAAATGTACCTCTTTTCCCTTCTTTGTAGAGGAGGGGGACTATGGGATATAAAGCACTGCAAATACTGGTAGACTTGGTTGATGTGTTGGTTAGTCTTACTGAACCAATTTCTGACCTTCTTTCCTATTGATTTCTTCTCCTTTCCTTCCCTTCCCTTCCCTTCCCTTCCCTTCCCTTCCCTTTCCTTTCTTCCTTGCTTCCTATTCTTTCTTACAAAGGGGGCTCTCCAATGGGGGGTGAGGGCATATATTTAGAAATAAAGAGTGACAAAAAATCTTAATCATTTTTAAAATTACAGTTGCCTATAGGCTTGGTTGATATGTTGGTTAGTCTTACTGAACCAATTTCTGTCCTTCTTTCCTATATCTTTCTTCCTCTCTTCCTTCCTTCCTTTCTCCTTTTCCTTCCTTCCCTTCCTCACTTCCTTTGTTCATTTTTTCTTCTACATGGTATGGCTGAAAGAATACTAGATTGATAGACAGCAGGTCTGAAGTCCTGTGTTCAAATCTCAGACTTCATTGATTAGAGACAAGTCATTTGACCTCATCTGTAAAATCGGAATAATAATACTTTCGGTAGCTCCTGCTGCACAGACCTTTAAGGGCGGTGTCAGTCTGAATGAACATTATTTGATTGATTGATTGTGTCTGTGTCTGGGGGTTCTATAGGGAAACTAATAGCTAAGGTGTGAGCTTCCATTGCTTTTTGATGAGTTGATATGAATAAAAACTTTCTCAGAATTGGTAATGTCAATCAATGGGAAGATAAGATTCAACTTGGAAAAATATCAGTTTGTAGACAGCTTTTCAGGAATTTGCCTACTTCAAAAAGCAAAGGATACCTGTACCTGGGAGGGACTTTAAGGATGGAACTGGGGAAATGAGGGCAAAATATATTACGAATAGGAGTAGCCCAAGACCTTTCCTTTTCCTTTACTCCCCCAGGTCAGTGGATTACTCAATACATGGTCACCCTAGGGAAGGGATGGAAACTGCTAAGGGCAGACCAATGACCTTTTTCCATTCCTCTGAAGACATCAAGTGCATCAAGTTCTCAGGCACCAAGTCCTTCAGGATCCTGGAGACAGTGGCTAGCTGGGACCTGTCCTTGTCAAACTGGACCTTGTAAATGAGGCCTGCAAGCTGGATGGCATCCTCCCTGGAGCACTTGTGGAATCCACGCAGGTATTTGGGCAGCTCCTGGCATAGACAGGCAAACAGTCAACTTGAGCATTTCCTCCTAATGTACCGATGTCTGAAGACTGCCTGGCCTCTTACTGGTAAACAGGAGTTTGCATGTGGCAGCTTTCCATGTCCCCACCATGCTGCTGCTCCAGAACTCTCTTGTCTCTCCTTCCTCTTCCAATTGCTCCTCCCCGCTCCCCCCCTCTCCTGAAAAATGACTGAGAAATTCATCTGCATTCAGGTGTTAGGGCTTCATATATCTTTTCTCACAGGGGGATTTATTCCTGGATCCTGGATAGGAATGAATGAATCACTAATAGTAGATTGGTGGTGCTCCCTTCTGGCACTGGGAATGAGACAGAAGTGTCCCTATCCCTAAATGAATTGGTCCCAGACACAGCTTTAGCTAGTTATAGGTCAGCTGTGAACATTTCTGTGTGTGTGTGTGTGTGTGTGTGTGTGTGTGTATGTGCGTGAATGTGGGCTTCTCTGCCTCCTTTAGTGCAAGATATAGCTAACTTGTTTGGTTTAGAAATTTTGTCGCTTACAACTCATATGCCTTTCAAATCACCGTGTATCACAGAGATGGAGTCCCAGGAGAGGAAGATCCTGGAGTTTTATTCTTGGCTCTCTCATAAATTAGCTATGTGAAGTTGAGAAGTTTCTTCATCTCTCTGGTCCTCTGTTTCTACATTTGTAAAATATTATGGAGCAAGACTAGATGATCCTTAAGTCTAATATTACATCATCTAATTTCCTGCTACCAGTCCCCAATCCACTGAGCTCACCAATACCATTCTGTGTTCCCAGAATATGTAACATTCTCTGCTTAATTCATGATAGTGGAGTATCCAAGAGGTCTTTTTTGCCTACCCCTTTCCTTTTCAAATTCAAGAGCCTCCACAATCTGACCCCAACCTATTTCTCCAACCTTATCTTCCATTGCTCTCTACCATGGACACGCTTACTCCCACCTCAGCTTACATTATAACCTCCCACTAGACTTCCCCATACCTACCCCAGCCTTCTTCCTACTTGCTCAAATCTTATCCATTCTTTAAAACCTTGTTGAATAATTTCATTTTCTCCTCTTTCTCTTGAGGATCCCCTGATGTATCCCCTGATACATGGTTCTTTCCCCCTCTACTGGAATCCTATATGGGCCAGTGGTCCGTCCCATATTACGTACTATATAGATCCATTCCTTAGCTGAGTTGAGAAGCAGCCCTTTTACCTGATGATAGTGAAGGATGGTGTCAGCATTCAAGTCTTTCCCAGGGGAGACATTCAACCAGAGTTTTCTCATGAAGTACACATGGTAATATAAGGTTGCTGTTGTCCCTGAGTGAACAAGGTCATGGCCATCAGCCACAGGGTCAAGGTCTTCCTTAAGCAGGTAGCCTAAGTCTCAGGTCAGAGGATGCCCATCCCCCCATAAGAGCTGCTAGATCCTCTTAGACTTGGTTTCATTTCAAGTCTTCTCTCCCTCTACCCCCACCCATGGTGCCTTTCGGCTCCCTTTGATATCAATCTCCCCTTCCTCCATGCCCTCAAAGGACCATACAGTTTATGTTTATTTTTAACCAAAGCAAGTAAATCAGTTTGGGTTTGAACACTGAAGTTGTGCTTTGAGGTTATTTAAATACTACCTGCTCTGTCATGCCTTCATAGAGCCATAGACTTAGAGATGGGAAGGATCAGTGAGGTCATCTAACCCAATACCCCTCCCCATTTTATAGCTGAAGAAAAGAAGGTCCTAGGAGAGTCAGTGATTTAGCCAAGACCACATAAGGCTCTGATAGTGACTATCTGTGTCCCCATCACCTTGAGCAAGTCACTTGTTCTCTAGAGACCTTTACTTTTCCTAAACTATAAAATTAGAGGATCAGACTAGATAATCTCAAATATCCTTTGAAGCTCTAAATGTTTTGATTCAGATTCTATTCAACATCTCTCAGGGTGGAAATCTTGTGATTTCTACTTTCCACCTCTCCTAGGACAGATGGCACTTCCTTTTACCTTCTTTTGTGGGCTTGGTCTTTCTTATCCAGTCAGACACCTCCCTTAAGGAATCGAAGAAGAAGTCTTTTTCCTTTTGGCTGATGACCTGATGGGGAAGAGCCAATGTGAGATTAGATGGCAGCAAAGAAGAGTGCAAAGCCCTGCCCCCCAGGCAGCTCCTCACCAAGGAACGAGCTGAAAGACTGAGACTAGGGCTGGCCCTGCAGGGTGAGATAGCTTTCTACGGGAACCAAGAATATAGGAAGGCAGAAGAAAATGCATGAATTATTTGAAACTTGCTTTTCTATAGTGAAATCACATCAAGAATATTGGGTTGAGTTCTGGGAATCACATTTTCTCCAGCCTATGCATCCAGATTCATTATATACTGCTCCCCTTCATCCACGCTGTGGTCCAGCCAAATTGGCCTTGTGACTGTTCCTCACACATGGCACTCAATCCTCCAGATCTGTGCCTTTGTCTAGGCTGTGTATCCCATGCCTATAATTCACCCCTTCCTCATCTCAATTACTTACAATTCCTAACTTCCCTCAAAGCTCAGCTCAGGCACTGCTTCCGACATGAATTCTCTCCCTCCTTCCAGTCCCTCTCCCACCCACTGAGAAATCAAGTAATATGACACCCATTGTACACGTGAAGTCATGCAAAATAAATGTCCATATTAGCTATGTTGCCAAAAAAGCCAAACAAACTAGAAAAACAAAGTGTAAAAAAAAGTTTTGATCTGCACTCAGTGAGGCCTTTCCTAATTTGCCCCACTGTTAGTGCTTTCTCTTCCACTCAGCAAGCAGGTAGGCAGGTAGGCAGCCGATAGAGTTCAGGGCCTGGAGTCAGGAAGACTTGAGTTCAAATCTTGCCTCAGACATTTATCTAACTCTGGGCAAGTCACTTAACCTCTGACTTCCTCAGTTTCCTCAATAATATAATAATAGCACCTACCTCACAGGGTTGTTGTGAGGAACAAATGAGATAAGGTTTGTGAGGCACTTAGCACAGCAGTACGCACTTAATAAATGTATGGATCCTCCCCGTCCAATCTTTTGGTATTTACTATATATGTTTGTATATGTATACATGTACATACATACGTGTATATGTACATAATATAGAAATATACTATATTAAATATAATGTAAATATACTATATTATACAGCTAATACTATAATAATACTATAGTATTAACATATATGTACATATATTTTCCTCCATAGAATATAAGTTATTTGAGGACAGGAGCTGTCTTTGGTTTTGTCTTTGCATAGTCAAGGCTTAGCACAGTGCCTAGAACACAGTTAGTGCTTTAATAAATCTTCACTGAGTGATTGACTAGGTGGTACATACCTAGAGGAAGTTAACTAGAATGGTGAGAAGACTAAAAATTATATCCTTCAAGGATCTGTGGTAGAAACTTATCCTGAAGGAAACCAAATTTAGGGGCACTTAGGATAGAACTATCTTAAAGTATTTAATGAGCTATCATGTAGAAGAAGGATTGCTTATTAAACTTTTTATGGTTAGCCCTAAAGGACAAAACTAGTAGTAATAAATGTAAATCACAGAAAGGTAGAGGTCAGCTGAATATAGTTTTTAAAAATAGTAATGATATTTTGATGTGTCTATAAACTCTCAGACAGGTATTTCCTTCAGTGGTGCAGGTAGCAACCCCTCTGTGCCTTCTTGTCCTGTGCAACTATGGTGTATGGTTCTTTCCATGGATCCCTCCTGAGGACCAGCCCAATGTGCTGAAGACCTTCCTATTTCTTGACATTTTATGGGTTCCAGTGGAGCACACTGAATGCACATGACCTGTTCACTTCCTTTTCTGGTCACCTATGTCTTTGTTAATATTTTTTTACTGCTTTCCTTGCACACTTTGCTCTAGGTAACATGCTAGCATGCACTTCTCCATTACCTCTTGTGGGACTCATCTTTAATTCTTTGCAGGCTATGGCACTAAATTACTCATAAAGACCATCACTAGAAGAACATTAATGTTAAAAAGATGGACTTTTCCATAGGCAATTACTCCTATTAAATTATGGACCCACATAATTGTTCATCTGAGGTGTGTTTCCAACATATATGTGCTAAACATCCAAATGGACAATAGACATTTTTCATCCATTTGGTTTTTCATGTATGGATAGTTAGGCTAAACTCTTGGGTAATTATGGATCTCTTTAGTATGCTCTCCAATATTTTAGGATTTGATGTAATCAGCACGATGTCATCACCGCCAGAAGCATCAGGAAATTCCCCTTTAATTTTGACAATGGTCTGGACCTCCCCCATTAATGACAAATACCTTTAGCCATTGTATGTTCTTTTCCAAGTTTTAATTTTTTGATCATTCGTTAGCTGGACTGGATATTCTGGCCACCTTCTCCATGTTTTTCATCCCTCCCAACCACCAATGGCTCCCACAATTTCCTACTGCCATTGTTACTGTCATACCTTGTCTGAAATCTTGACAAACAGGCTACAACCCTCCCAGGAATTTAGTTGCAGGTGGGTGCTGATGTTTTGACACAGGTCTTGAACCTTTGTGTTGGTTCCAACTTCAAAGACCTGGAAGAAGCAGGGTCATCAGTTAGAGGGGGAAAAGGCTGATTTTACATGTGGGCAGGACCGGAATGGAAGACAAGAGAAAATGAGGAACACGGCCAAGCAGAAGAACCAGGAGAGTCTCTCTACTGTGGGAATGTCTGTGAATATGTGAGCTTTCCCTCTGCTTTTTTCACAGGAACTCAAGAGAAGATGGGATATTTTCTCTGCTGTGAGGATGTGAAGAAAACAAGTGAGGATTATATTTCATGATCCTTCATATTCTGTTGGAGGGGACATCATAGGTCATCTTCTAGTCCAATTCCCCTCAAATTACATATGAAGAAACTAAGTAGAAGGAGAGACTTGCCCAAGGTCACACAGTCAGTGAGTAGTATATCTGGGATTAGAACTCACGTCCTTTGATGGTAAGTCTAGAGTTCTTTCCATTACATCACTCTTCCAGAGCACTAGATTTGGTATCTGATGTCCTTGATTTGAACCTTAGTCCTATCACTAACTACTTGTCATTGGGGCTTCTGGGGATTCAGAGGTTAGATTAGTTTTTTTTTAAGGTGTCACAGTAGATAGAGCACTGGGCCTGGTGTCAGGAAGATTCATCTTTGTAAGTTCTAATCTGGCCTCAGACACTTACTAGCTGTGTGACCCTGGGCAAGTCATTTAACCCTGTTTGCCAATGGCAAGCCACACTAGTATCTTTGCCAAGAAAACCCTAAATGGGGTCATGAGGAGTTGAACAAGACAAACTACTGAATAATAGCAAAAGGTTAGTTCCACATCTGAATCAATGATCTTCTTAACTTTTGAAGACTCAAGGCATACAGCAGGTGAAAAATACCTGAAATACACCTGTCTCTCTATTTTCCAAGGGCCAATGGTTTACTTCATAGCTTCTCGCATCTATGGGCTTTCCTTTTTCTCCTTCTTCCACTTGTCTCTTTGTCCCTTTCATTATCTACTAGGACCTCTCCCTCAAATTTGGACAGGACTAGAGACAGAAAGTGATCTCCTCCTTCCCCAATACTACCTATTTTAACAAATTATAAAATACAGGAAAAGTCTGAATCCTATAGTACTCAACATGGTATTAGACACACAGCAAGACATTAATCAATATTCCTTGAACTAAACAAAATTATTGGTAGGAGTCAGCTCTGGGTTCCAGTGATGGCTCTTTTAGCAATTTTCTGTATAATTCAAGGCAAGGTATCAAAACTCTTTGTGCTTGAACTTCCTCAACTGTAAACATTACTTTGTGTCCTATTTATTTCATAAGGTGGGGTTATGAGGCTCAAATGAAATTAAGAACACTTTTGGAAGTTTAAAGTGCTAGTCCTTGAAGGTAAAGCTGGAAACTTTGGTCCCAGAGAGGAGGTGAGAAAATACACCTCCCTCCCACCTTACATAGGTGAGGGACTTCATACACTGTCAGGCTTGTGCCTGTAAGTTTACCATTCTCTGCCCCACCCCCTCTCCCTCTGTTTCTTTTGTATTCTTTATTACAAAAAATGGCTCCCTGGATAGGGATTGAAAAAGGGATATATTTGGAAATGAAGGTTAACATAAAAACAAAAAGCATCTGTAATTTTTTTTAAATCAGTGGCAAAAAAATGAGTTTAAGAATTTCTTTCTTCTTTACCATTTTTGGTTTCTCTCAGTTCAGAGAAGGTCAGCTATGACATTATCCTTCAAGAGCTCATAGATACATGCCTCTTCAAGTGTCAGACTAGTAATAGCCATGGGTGTGATGGCCCCAGATCATACCTGGCTTACAGTTGATCATTAAATTTTCACTGTGAACATTAACACCTCAGAAATCAGCAGATGCTACAATCAGACCTTGACTTATTAGTTTGTTAATATCTATACTTAAGAAAGTGATAGAGAAAGTGTTAATAATGCAGATTAAATTTAAAAGTGTATCATGGGTATATTTGTATTTCCTAGAGAGTCAGTTGTTGAATATTTACTAGCACATCACTGGTAATACCCAACCTTCAGCAGACCCAAGTTCAGGGACCCATGGCCTGACAGAGACTACAGGAGGAGCCCACATTTGGAGGAGATGCCCAGACCTCTCACCTCTTCTGTGTCATTGGGGAAGTAAACCTTGTGACGGATCTTGATGATGTTTTTCTGAATGGCCTCCACCTCCACTTGGTGAGGAGGACACTTCCGGGGGCCAGTCCTAGAAAAGAACAGTGTAAAAAGTGTGGCCAAGATCAGGATGGCAAATACCTGTGCTTCTTTAGCTCAGTAGGTTAGCTTACAATATCAAAGCTGAGATTCCAGATTCAGTCCCTGAATGGGCCAAGTTGTTTTGCTTAGTGATCCTGGACTATCCCCCTAATCCTAGCTAACCAACTGTGAGCCTGTATGTGCTGTTGGTCACAGAAGGATGACAGTGAGAGTGAACCAACCCCATTAATAAAAATACCATTTTGTACCCATTACTCTTTTGTGTGTTCTCTAAGATCCAGAGAAATTGCTGTGCCCGTTTACAATATTCCATCTAGGCAGCTAGAAGGCACAGATCTTGGCTCAAGACACTGACTAGCTGTGTGACCCTGGGCAAGTCACTTAACCTTTGTTTGTCTCAATTTCCTCATATCTAAAATACAGATAAAAATAGCACCTACCTCCGAGAGACGCTGTGAGGATAAAATGATTATATTTGTAAAGCTCTTTCTCAACCTTAAAGTGATATATGAATGTAAATGACTATTAATTAATTTCTTGTCTCTATGTTTGTGTACTACCTATCTCTCATGCCTGGAATGCACTCCCCTTCTCTCATCAACTATATTGAGATATACTTTGATGTTCAGCTCAAGGACCACCTCTCCTGATTCTCCCAATTGCTAATATCCCTCCACCCAATGGAATTTACTTTGGGTAATTTTTGTATTTATCTATGTTTATATTGTTTCCCTCCAATAGAATATAAACTCCATGAGCCCAGGGGCTATTTCATTTTTGTCTCCATCTTCAGCACTTGGCACATATTGTTGTTGGTGAGTCATTTTAGTCATCCAACTCTTCATGGACCCATTTGGAGGTTTTCTTGGCAAAGATACTGGAGTGATTTGTCATTTTTTTCTCCAGCTCATTTTACAGATGAGGAAACTGAGGCAAACTAGGTTAAGTGACTTGCCTAGGGTCATTCATTAGCTTGTTGTTCATCCTTTTGTTCTCAAGGAGAGCCATGACATCAGCAAGGTGATGTTATGACTTGCAAGTGATTAGACTGAAATGGGAGAGAGCTGTGCAAAGTCACCTTCTCACTCTCTCCTCCAGAGCCATCTGGGTCCAGTGGCAAGATAGAGGTAAGATGACTGGAGATGGCCCTAGATGCAGTGGGAGGATCACACAGATAGTTAAGTGTCTGAGGCAGGACTGAACTCACAAAATGAGCTTTCCTGACTCGAGGCCTGGTCCTGTATCCACTGAGCTACCTGGCTGCCCTAGGTGCAAGTAACAGATGCTTAATAAAGGCTTGTTGAATGAATGGATATTCCTAAGGACTGGGTCTCACCAACAAAGCCTCCCCAATGCGGAATGAGTGCTTGTCTGTAGGTACCTCTGTGGTTGTTCATTGACTGACTGATTGACTGACTGCTGGGAAATTTGGTTCCAAAGTTGGCGAATATGTATGGAAATCAAACAGATTTCAATCCAAATTTTTTGGACCTCATTTTTGGTAGCAGGTGGGCTTTGGTTCAGACTGTGAAGGTGTCGAAATTTGTTAGTGTTCCATGCTACCTTTTTGCCTCACATTTTACAGATGGGGGACTGAATTCGATAGCTTCCAGTATCTTTCTGGATCCAAATCTTTTTCTAAATGTAAATGATCCTTTCTCTCTCTGCTTTATATGATGGAAAGCACATCAGACTGACAGGCAGGAGCCGAGTCGCAATCCCAGCTCAGTAACAAACTAGCAGCTGATCCTTGATAAGTCACTTTATCCAGCTGGCCTTCAGTTTCTTTCACTGTAAATTGATGGAGTTGTTGATGTATCTCTGAGGTCCTTTCTGATACTAGCATTCCAGCATTCATGTTGTTTTTCCCACAAAAGAAGATAAAAACTGGAATGTGCTGTGTTTGGGGCTACTTTCCAGCTGGAGCTGTCCTTGACCCTCCCCATCCCAAGGCTTCTGGGGAAGGCCTCCCAGCTCAATCTTTGAATAAAGGATTCATTCAACCATGGGACAGTGAATTTTATTGCAGGGCAGCTGGGCTGTGCTTCCCTACAGCTGTAGATTTAAGGGAACCACTGAAGGCCTGGGAGCACTTTTGGATGTCTCTAGGTCAGGTCCGTTGGGCCCAGATGTCACTACCTTCTTGTCCTTGGTTTAGAAACTGTGAGTGGCAGTGGTCACAGTGCCCAAAGTCAGGACTAGAGAATGGGGAAGTAGGATACTCAGAGGGATGTCATGAAGGGTACTTTTAAATATCAGTGTTTAGAAATGCTTATTTTCAATGCCAAGAAATTCTTTTCCTGGGGCATTTAGGATTTATTTTGGGAGGACTTAAGCTGCATTTGTTACAGAGGAAACTCAAAGTCTTTGGTGGACAGTCACACATAGGGCCAGGACATCAGTGCCATTTTCTGTCTTTGCCTAGGGTGCCTAACTATCTTATATTAGCCTGGCTCTTTTTAGGGGAACCTGGAAGCCATCTCATCCCCCTTGCATTATGGACTTGGCTGGAAATTTCCTTGAGTATGGTCTAATGAAAGGAGCCCTTGATTTTAGAGTGAGATCTGCTTTTTTAGTAGCTGTGTGATTTTAGCCAAGTCAATTAACCGCTCTAGGTCTCAGTTTCCTTTTCTATAAAACAAGGGGAATTATGCAATTTTTAAGGTCCCTCCCAGTTATAAACCAGTTCTAAACCCTATAATCTTAAGTCGTTTTGTTCATTTTTCTGTCTCTGACAAGTTTCTGCTAAATCCTTTCAGATGACAGAGACAAGTAAGGTCTCTGTGTGTATTTCTTCCTACAGTCTTGCCAGGATCAGGAAGTTTATGCTTTTATTCGGCCTTTTCTTTAGGATAGTGTTCTTTTTGTTCAGCCTCCATGGTTCCATACGCAATTGCTATCCATTCCCTTCTGGCCATTTGTCCACTAACCTGTCATTTTTGGAGACCAAGGTATGTGTATTCGTCCTTCGCTGCCCAAGAAGACCATGCCATCAGAGAAATAATGACATGGCTTGCACTTGACTTTGTTTTGAGTGAGGGAGGGCTATGCAGGTCACCAACCTCACTTCTCCTCCAAAGCCATCTGAATCCAGTGACCAGATATTTATCAGGATGACTGGAGATGACCCAGGATGAGGTAATTGGGGTTAAGTGACTTGCCCAAGGTCACACAGCTAGTGAGTGTCAGGTGTCTGAGGTGAAATTTGAACTCAGGTCCTCCTGACTCCTGCACTGGTGCTCTATCCACTGCACCACCGAGATGCCCCGGAGACCAAGGTATCTTATCCTGTAGATCTACAGCCTCAGATGCCCTTAGGCAGCCTCAGCTCAGGGCTATTGTTTCTCTTTCTCAATGTTCAAACTACAGAGATGGGGGGAATTGGGAGAGGAAACTGTACCCAACTTGGCCACTATACTGTTTCCAGCAGAGTCAAGTCAGTGTCTGGGGAAGGGCATGCTTTGAGAACTATTTGGAGTAAAGCCCTCATGGCTATGTGCCACCTGTACATTTTGCCAGAGCCTGGTGCCAAATAGTTTGAAATGAGGGAGGTCTATACAATATCATCTTTGGCTAGAGGAGGAAGGATGTCAATTTTCTGAACTGGGAAAGGATGAGATTTCTGTGGGGCCCAACTTTCTCTGGATCAGCACCAGAAAACTCTGGAGGTCCATAGTCACTCCTCAGGTCTCAGGGCTTTCCCCTCCCAATGCACTCACAGAGATTCTCCTAGAGGAGATAGCCCTGGCCAGGGCACAGTCACTACTATGTTCTCAGTGAGGTCTCTGTGGGTTGTTGCTGCCCAGATCTGGATGGAGTAGAGACCTTCCACTCTAAACATCACAGAATGTTGTAAGAGAGACAGGGGATTAGGAGATGAGGAGAAAGAAATAGAGATGACAGAGTTGGAGAAAGTCAACAAACATTTGCTAAGCACCTACTACTACATGTCAGGCATTGTGCTAAGCACTGGGGATACTGAGAAAGGCAAAAATATCTTTGCTCATAAAGAACTCACAGTCTAATTAGAGAGACAATGTGAACAGGTATATATACAGAATAAATTGGAGATGATCGAAGAGCGAAGGCATAAGAATTAAGGGGGATCAGGCCTTGAAGGAAGCTCAGGAAGTGGTGGTACAGCAGAAGAGCATTCAGGCATGGGGACCACCAGTAAAAATGCATTGAGTTTGGGCATGGAATGTCTTGTGTGAAGACTGAATCAAAGAGTAATTGGAGAAGAGTTAGGTATTGGAAGACTGGAGAGGTATGAAGAGGCCAGGTTATGAAAAACATTAAAAGACAAATAGAAAAGTTTAGACTTGATCCTGGAGATGAAAGGAAGTTACTGGAATTTATTGAATAGTTGGAGGACATGGTAAGACCTGGGTTTTAGGAAAATAATTTTGACAGCTGAGTGGAGAATTGACTAAAGTGGACTAAGGAATTGAGTCAAGGAAACCAACTAGAAGATTGTTACAATAGGCCAGGTAGGAGGTTATGAGGGCTTGGACCAGGCTAGCAGCTGTGTCAGGAGAGACAAGTGAGTATACATGAGAGCTGTTTCATATCATAGAATCAACAGGACTTGAGGGTTGTCCTTCATTCTCGAAGAGGTCCATGACATCAGGGAGGTGATGCCATGACTTGTATGTGAATTGGATTTAAGTGAGGCAAGGCTGTGCAAAGTTATCAGCCTCACTCTCTCCTCCAGAGTCATCTGGGGTCTAGTGGTAAGATATAGGTCGGGATAGGATTCGGCAAGTGATTGCATGTGCAGGATGGGAGAGTGTGAGCAGTTAAGGATGATGCCTAGGTTGTGAGCCTGGAAGACTGAGTGGATGATGGTGCCCTCAATAGCAACAGGAAATTAGGAAGAAAAGAGGCTTCAGGGAAAAGACAATGATTTCAGAGAAACACAAAGTTGAAAGAAGGAGAGGAGTGACAGGCAGCAGAAAAAGAGGGAGGAGAAAGGGAGAGAGGGGAAGTTAGAGGGAGAGAGGGAAAGGGGTAGAGAGAGAGAAAGAAATAGATGTCAGAGAGGGAGAGAAATAGAAATTGTGTTATAGAGAAAACACATATAAAGATTGTATCAGAGAGGGGTGGGAAAATAAGAGAAGCAGAATGTGGCTGAAAGAATGAGACAAAGGCAGAAATCAAGACAGTGACAGGGATGGAGATGGGTATGAGAGGATGAGAGGGAGACCCAGAGAGAAATACATATCTAAAAAAAGGCAGAAACAGTCACTTGAGCTTCTACAGACTACTCCTGCTTTTCTGGAACCACAGGAGTCTAGATGAGGATAGATAGTTGAGGCCCACAGATAATTCACAGAATTATCATCTCATAATCATATGAGATCTCATTTGAGACATCAACTAGCATTTCCACCTAAACTTTTACCAGAGTTGGGGGAAGTCTTTAATAAGGGTGAGTTAGAATGCAATACCACCTTTTTCCAAGCCTGTCTACTGAGAGAAAACTTCTCAGGCAGAGAAGCTGTCAACAGTTAGGGAATAAGATGGCAAAGGAGGGGAAGGAACCAAGAGGCTGGGATGACCCACATCCCAAGCTAGTTCATTAAACAGCCCCAGTTTTTAAAGCAGCAGGTGCAAGCAGGCCCTTCACCTTCGGTCTGATCTTCTCATTGCTTGAAATGTGCCAGGCTTGACTTACCCCAGTCTCTGCTTTCTGCCCCTCCTCTGCTTTTTCTGTTTATCTAAATCCTACCATCCTTGAAGGCCCAGCTCAAGTTTCATCTCCTCTAGAAGACTCCCCTAGATTACTCTGACCTTCACTGATCTCTTCTAATTTAAAGGATAGTTTGAATTTATTCTCTCCTGTATTGTTCTCTAGCTGTTCAATGTGAGTAAATTTTGATTCCTCTTATTAGAATGGGAGTCCCTTGAGGGCAAGAATTTCTTCTTTTCTTGTCTCTTTGACTGTATCTAATATAGACACAGTAGAATCCTGTTGACTGTCAATTACCTCATCACCCTCTGAATCCTCCTGCTGCAGTCAGGGGCGATGAGTTGATTCTGCCTCCTTGACTCGATGAACTTCTGGGTGTGTGGCAGCAGTGTTTTACTAGGTGGGAAGAGGCCAGTGCAGAGCCAGAGAAGTTGCCAGCCACGCTCCAAGCTGTAACTGAAGAAACAACCAGCCATCACTTGCCATCCAACATGGCCATTTAGGAGAGAGTTGGTGGAGGGGGAGGGCCTTTGAGCAGCCCCCTAAATGATGAATCCTGAGGGGCCCCAGGGGACAGGAATTATGCATTTCCCACATAATCAACCTTAGGAAACAATATGGAGTAAGCACTAGGAGATCCTTAGATCTAGCCTGACCTTCTGTCCTTTAAGGGAGAAGTGAGATGGGTGTGTGTATGTGTGTGTGTATCTATATATGTATATACACATATACATATATATGCACATGCATAAGTGTGTATCCACACATAGATGAACATACAGGCACATATGCATATATGTATGTATATATACATATATATAATATGCAAAAATCTATTTTTGCCTCCCATCTTCCTTCCCTATTAAAAAAAATTCTTGTAACAAATATGTATAGTCATGCAAAATAATTCCCAGACTGTTCATTAAGACAGGATAGATTAAAACTCAGGCTCTGTGACCTTTAAAAAATTTTTTTTGGATAATTTTTTTGATAGCCTACCTGTTAGTATTTTTTGTCAATTGCTTCATGATTTGGCAGTAAACTTCATCCCTCAATGTAGCCTCCTGGATGGCAGCTGCAAATATCTGGTCGGTGAGCTCCACAGGGTCCCTGGCCTGCTTGGATGGGTAGTCTCCCATATACTTCAGGATGGGTGCGAGGGCAGTGAAGGAAAAGGGGGATTTGCTAGACTTTGGTGGGGTAGGAAAGTAGAAGTGGAGGTTTTGGAAGGTATATATGCAGTTTAAGATGCAAACCATAGCTCCCAATTAGTACAGTGTTCTAGAGGTAACTAGGTGACAAAGTGAGTAGAGCACCAGACTTGGAATCAAGAAGACCTAAGCTTCAAAGAGGGAATAACATATACAGTGGGGTAGAGAAATCTATCTTACCCTATAGTAAGTAGGAGGGGAAAAGGGAAAGAAGGGAGGGGGGCTGATAGAAGGGAGGACAGATTGAGGGAGGTGGTGGTCAGAAGCAAAACCCTGGTGAGGAGGGAAAGGGTGAAAGGAGAGAGAAAGGCATAAATGGGGAGGGGGGGAAATAGAATGGAAAGACACAATTAGTAATGAGATGAACTCTCCCATAAAAAGGAAGCGATAAAGTGGATTAAAAACCAAAGTCCTACAACATATTGTTTATAAGAAACACATTTGAAACGTCGAGCTACACACAGAGTAAAGGCAAAAGACTGGGGCAGAATCTATTAGGTGTCAGCTGAAGTAAAAAAAAGTTGGGGTAGCAATCCTGATCTCAGACAAAGCAAAAGCAAAAACAGATCTAATGAAAATAGATAAGAAGGGAAACTACATCCTGCTAAAAGTACCAGGGTTTCTTAAACTTTTACCATTCATGACCTCTTTTAGCCTTTAGGAAGCATTAGTTGGTATTGCATGACCTGAAGGCATGCACAGTGCAAAGTGTGCTTGCTTTATGTTCAGAACCAAGTCTGCAGTGAAGTTACACAATGCAACACCAGCAAGTGCTGCCAGAAACACCTCAGATTCATTGTGTATTTGATATTTAATTAATTTTTGGTTGTTGCACATCCAGGAAACTTCTACTATTTCCCTATTTTCTGCAACCACATATGGGGTCATGACCCATAGTTTAAGAAGCACTACCATAGACAATGAAGTAATATCAGTACTAAAAATATATGCAATAAGTGGCACTGCATTCAAATTCTTAGAGGAAAAGTTAAGTGAGTTACAGGAAGAAACAGACAGCAAAACTACACTAGTGGGGGACCTCCACCTCTCACAACTAGATAAATCTAACCACAAAATAAGAAAGAAGTTAAGGAGGTAAATGGAATTTTAGAAAAGTTAGATGTGGTAGACCTCTGGAGAAAACTGAATGGAGATAGAAAGGAATAAACTTTTTTCTCAGAGCATACATGCCATATAGCTCTGAGAAAAAAGTTTATGGGCATAAAAACGTCATGATTCATGGGCATAAAAACCTCATGATCCAATGTAGAAAGGCAGAATATTAAATGGATGCTTTTCCGATCATGACACAAAATTACATGTAATAAAGGGCCGTGGAAAGATAGGCTAAAAAATAATTGGAAACTAAATAATCTAATTCTAAAGAATGGATAAGTCAAACAACAAATCATTGAAAGAATTAATAACTTCATCCAAGAGATTGACAGTAATGAGACAGCATTCCAAAATTTACAGGATACAGCCAAAGCAGTTCTTTGGGGAAGTTTTCTATCTCTAAGAGCTTACATGAATAAAATAGAGAAAGAGGACATCAATGAATTGGGCAGACCACTGGGAAAAGTTAGAAAAAGAAGACCCAAACTCAAATCCTTCCTCAGACACAGCTCCTCAGCTGGTGACCCTAGGCAAGTCACCGAACGTCCTTTAGCCTTAGTTTCCTTATCTGTAAAATGGGAATAGTGGTCCCTACCTCAAGATCAAATGAGATAATTTGTATGAAGTGCTTCATAAATTTAGAAGTGCTATATAAATGGTATTACTATTGTTAGTATTGTTGATGATGATGGGAAGGACAACTTACATCTGAATTCCATTAGAATTTGGTTCCATGATCACATAATGACCTCTAAACTTGGCCACAGACCGATCCATGACCAGACCCAATTATCGTTGGGGGAGTGAAAGGGTGAGAGAGTATTGGTGACTAAATGCAATTCATCTCCATTAATGGAGACATGGTTTAAGATACACATCTTGCTGTTGGGAAATGGAGGGCTTTGAATAAAAAGGATAGTCTGGTCTATATGGACAGATAGATACTCATTCTGCCAGGCAGGGTCCAACTGCCAGTGTCTAACTACCATGGTGCCCTGACATGACATGAATAGAGACCATCAACTGGGAGCAGGGTACATTTCAAGACAGCACCACATAGTAGACAGAATGCTAGCCTTGGTGTCAAGAAAACCTAGGTTCAAATCTGTGTGACCTTGAGAGAAGCAAGTGTCTCTGGGCTTCAGTATCTTCATCTATGAAATAATGGGATTGGATTTGATAACATCTTAGGTCTCTTCCATATCCCTTTAAATCTTACCTATAATCCATAGCTTCCCTCTGCCATTTCCTCGCTGTGGAATCATAGGGTAGTCCCATAAGGTCTCTGAGCCTGAGTTTCTTTATATATGAATCAGAAACAATATTTGTAGTACCTACTTTATAGAGGGTTGTTAGGAGGCTTGAATGATATAATATTGCTGTTCCAAAAGTCCAAGTATGATTTTAAGCTTTGATACCTTTGGGGATGCCCCACGTATATAAGGTGTCAGCTAAATAAGTAAAAAAAGTCAACTATTAGAATGTTTTATTGAATGCTGGGGGTAACAAAAAGTGAGTTTGAAACTTCTTTTTGGTTTTACCCTGTGGTTGAAAATGATCTGAGTCCTCTTTCCTACATCAGACAGTCTAATCTGATTACCGGAACTGAATTTGTCTTTGCTGACTGAGGATCTTCCTGAGCTCACCTGCATTGTCCTGAATTGCCATGATCTCTGTACCAGTCTTAGGCAGGGAGGCTCAGTGAGTGCAGAGCACTCCAGGGAAGATGCTTTTCTTTTTCTTTTTACTAAATTCCAAATATCAACTTGTTATCTTGTCACTTATCACTTTTCCTCCTAAAGCTGAGGGTGGTAAAAGAATTTCAGCTAACTTACTTCCGATTAAGATTTTATATATTTGCATAATTTAAATTTATACAGCAATGGCCTCTAAGGAGTTTACACTTTCTTGAGAATTTTTTTTTTAAGGTTAATTAAATCCTGCAAAGCAAGTAGGAACAGTCATTATTTCAGGTGGAGCCATGGGGCTTTGTCCCAGGGTATGAAATTTATAGGGCAATGTTGACTGGTAACACTGTCCCAAAGAACTTCTTACCCTGATAGCCCTGGCCCCATCTCCAGGAAGGATAGTAGTGAGTTCCTTCCACAGTGTGTCTCCTCTTCCTTCAACAAGATAAGATAGAAACTTCCCTATGTCCTGGAGCAGACCTCATTCTTCAGGACTACATGCTTGCCTCTAGTGCAAATACTGCTAGGTGTATCTCTACATTAGTGTTCCCATTTTATAGTTGGAGGCTCAGATTGGGTAAATGATTTGCCTAAAATCACACAGTAAATCCTAGGCTGAGGGACCCTCCTGAAACTTCAGTCCGTTTGGTACTTGTTATTCTGTGACTTTGGAATGAGTAGCTATTTCTTCTTCTATGCCTCAATGAATTTCTGAATTTGGGGCAGCAGTGACTTATTGCTGGTCATGAGGAGGCCAGGGTAGAGTCTACGTGTAGGTCTCATCCTGGGGGATACAAAACATGAATTGTACAGGGGAGTCCACATGGAAGAGTCCACTCCCTGCCCCCCCACCTCAGCTTGTGGTCATATTGATAAGGAATCCTTAGAAAAGCTCACTCTCTGCCTCCACTCCATGGAATTGGGAAGGGAGGTCTGCCCCATCAGAGAAAGGATATCAGCAAAGGTCTGACAGGCGACGTCCCTAAGGTCCGCATTGGCATGGACTCTCTTCAGTAGTGGTTGTCTGAGGGGCTCCCAGGAATGCTCCCACAGCCGGCTCTTACCCCGTGCCTTGGGGAACATGGCTTTGTTGATAGTCTCTTTTTCAGGGAGCCTAGATAAGGAGAGAAGCTTGGTTGTGACCTAAGGACTCTTGTCAGGGAGACCTCTCCATGATGGAATTAGTCAGTTGGAATGGCAGGGTCAAGGCTAGGGCTAGAGGGAAGGAATCCTAAGGCTTAAACAGATCTAAGCAGCCAAGTTAGCTCAATGAGTCTTTACTGAGTGCCTTCTGTTTGTCAGCCCCATAAGAAAAACTTGGAAAAAGGGAAGGTCACCAATTTATGGGGACGAAAGGTATTTAGTTTTGTCTCATTCACTACAAATTTTTTTCTCCCTTTTTCTCTATTTTTTTCCACCATTGACTTTTCGATTCTCTCAGACATTTCCTTTTCCCAGACTTTAGTCAGCTGATGGTTCTCTCTCTTTCTACCTTCCCACTTACCTCCAGTCCAACCCGTATTGTTGAGAGCCCTTGGACCTAATGAAATATCCACAGATTAACCCCACCTGCTTCATTTTACAGCCTTACATCTTCCAGCTCTCTACTCAACTACACTATGTACTAGCCATACATAGCCAAATGGTGTATCATTGAATATCATTGAGGTGTAAGAAGAACTCAGAGTCACATGGGACTTCTGTAGAGTGATGAATACAGAAGAAAGCAGGGTGAAAAGAACTTGCAACAATGTAAATTGGAGGTTCTTGACCTGGGGCATATGGGTAAATTTGGGGGAATGGTTTTGAACATAGATAAAAAAAAATATATCTTTATTTTCACTAACCTCTAATTGAAATTTAACATTTCTTCTATTATGAAACAAGCATCATTCTGAGGATTGTTTTCCTTTTTAATTAGATGTATTTTCTTTTATGCATTTCAAAACAATTTTCTAAGAAGGGGTCCATAGGCATGTCCACTTGGCAGACCGCCAAATGAGTCTATGACACACACAAAACAGCAAAGAACCCTTGAAGTAAATGATGATGGCATTAAATGGCAACAAACTCAGGTCAAAGACAGTGGATCACCAAAGCACTAAAATGTATGTTCACATTTTACTTTTTTTGGTGATAAAATGATGGGTACTATCAGTTGTAATCCTTCTTTTGAGCAATTTTTCTCTCTTTTTTTACTCCTTAATAGAATTTTATTTTTTAATTAAATGTAAAGATAGAGTTCAACATTTATTTTGTAAAATTTTGAGTTCCAAACTTTTCTTCCTCCCTGCCTCCCTTCTCCCCTCCCCAAGACTGCAAGCAATCTAATATAGATCTATATATAATATAGATAATGTAATATAACATGTACAGTCATATTAAACATATTTCCACATTAGTCATGTTGCGAAAGAAAAATTGGAACAAAAGGGAAAAACAACGAGAAAGAAAAAATTCAAAAGTGAAAATAGTGTGCTTCAATCTTCATTCAGACTCCATAGTTCTTTCTCTGGATATGGAGAGCATTCTCCATCATGAGTCTTTTGGAATTGTCTTGGATCATTGCCTTGTTGAAAAGAGTCAAGTTTATTATAGTTAATCATCATACAGTGTTGCTGTTTCTGTGTGCAATGTTCTTCTGGTTCTTTGAGCAATTTTTCTTAACTGTTCTTGGGGAATATATTTTGTTGAGTGGCATTAGTTGCATGTTTGTTGGGATGTGTCTGCTGTCAAAGTAAAACTATCCACAAAAGAAAAAGATGCTGATGGAGACTGAACTACGGCGCTTCTTTCTTTGGTTGTCTACAACTCCAGGACTAGGTTTCACCTGTTTGTGAGGGTAGAGGGTAGGGTTACCTAGGAGCATTACCTGAAGTATTCATAGGAATACTCCTCTAGTGTGTATGACTTTCCCTTCAACTCTTCTTCTTCATGCTCTTGTGGCTGTGCATTCTGAGTGGCCAGTTTCCGATCCTCAGGGGACATTGCCAACAGACTCTAGATAAAATACAGATACCCAAAGTGTTGCAACATTCTCCCTTCATGCAACAAGCCTGAACCCCAACAAAGTTCTACCCCCCAATTATGCACTAAATGTTTGAGGCCAGGTCTAGAGGAAGGGCTCTTCAAAGAGGAAAACACCTATCCATAGTCCCAAGCTTCTAATCCTTCCCAGCTGATGACATGGGTATGAACTCAGCACAAAGTACCAAGGAAACATTAGAGAAGAGATAGTGTGACCTTTAGTTCAGAAGCTCACATTCAACCTAAGTATTATCTGTTTAGTTACTTAGACTCATCACCCACTCACCCCACATAGCCAAATGATTGCTAGGTTCTGTCTTTTTACATTGAAAACATCTCCCATATACACATCTCCTTCTCTCTACTCACACAGGCACACTCTGGTGGAGACCCTTATCACATCCCACTAGCAATAGCCATCTAGTTGGTTTGCTCTCTGCATCACTCTCTCTGCTCCACTCCATCCTCCTAGTTGATAGTTCTTAAAGCACAGATCTGACCTTGTCATCCCACTCAGTAAACTTCTGTGACTCTATTACCTCCAGGATCAAAAAAAAAAGCCCTTTACAATCTAGCCCCTTCCTATCTTTCCAATCTTCTTCCTGGCTGGACTCTACACCTGGAATGCTTTCTCTTACCTCTGTCTCCTGGATTCCTCCAAGACTTGGCTCAAATTCTACCTCCTGTTGAGGCCTTTCCCAATCCTTCCAGCTGCTAGTGCCATCCCTCTGAGATCTATCATGTATATGATATCTAGGTAACTGTTTGCATGTTGTCTCCTCTTTTAAACTGGGAGGTCTTTGAGGTCGGGGACCATGTTTTTGTACTTAAGAAATGCTTTTTGATTGCTTGATGAGTTGGTGAAGAGCTTCTTTCTTTAATCTAATTGACTTCAAACAGCAAACTAATTACTAAAAGAACCAGGCCTCACATACACAGCTCGATAGAGTCAAATGCATATTCTATGTGCAAGGCCATCCTCTGGGTGATTCTCATTTGCTGCCCTCTTGAGATGAAGCCCCAGAACTGGCAGTGCATGTGAATTCTGTCCTGTTCTTGGAGACCTGATCTCTAAGTATTTCCTGACCTGGAAGTAAACTCTCCATCACTTCCACACTAGTTTTTTTATACTTCTAAGACTAACAGCTCCACCACTAACTCCTTTTACCACCATGTCAGTGCCTTTGCACTGACTGGCCCCTCTCCACTATCCATCATCCCTAGAATATACTCTCTCCTCACCCCCATCATTTGGAATCTGTGGTTTTCTTCAAGGTTCAGTTCAAATTCCACTGTGTATGTCAGCCTTTTCCTCCACCCCTCCTTTTACCCCAACCTGCTAGTACCATTCTCCAAAATTACCTTCTATCTATTTTATATCTACCCATATGTATATGATGTCTTCCCCAGCTAGACTGTAAACTCCCTGAGGGCAGGGAAATTGTCAGTTGTGTCTTCGCAGCCTCAGAGTCTAACATAGTAGTTAAGTGTTTGTTGATGGATTGATTGACTACCCAACTCTGGAAGATAGGATAGTATAACGAATTCTACTTTTCCATACTATGGCTAGAAAATATCCCTCTTTCCTCTCCCCATCTTGCATATCTTACAAGTTGCCAAATATTGTCCATTCTTTCCTCATAATCTCTTTTCCATCTGCTCCCCTTTCCATTTCCTACTAAACTCCCCATTCTTTTTGTTCGTAGGCAACTTTAGTATAGGCCCTTTCCATTTTTCCTTTGGACTAGAGCAATAACCTCCAGTAACCTTCCTGTTCCCAGGATGCCCCCTCTTTTGTCCATCTTCTTATAGCTGCTGAATCAATATTCATAAAATACAGACCCAACAATGTTACTCCCTACTCTGAAATTTTCAATAGCTTCCTATGGCCTTGAGATGAAAAAATACAATCCTGAACCTGATATTTAAAGCCCTCTCCAACCTATTTTAAACTCCCTTGTTTGGCATTTAAAGGTTCTCTCAAATTGCTTCCAATTTGACTTATTATATCCTACTCGCCTTCATACTCCCAAGGTATAGCTAAACTGGCATTCTTCCAGTGCCTCACTTATGACATTACGCTTCCTTCCATGCTTGCCATGCTCTCTTTCCTCTCATCCATCTTAAAGCCCCTAGTTTCTTTCAAAGTTAAGGCACCACCTTCTATAGCAATGCTTTCCTTATTCCCCATTGATGTAATAACCATCCCCCAAAGACTTTGTATTTATTTTGTATATGTTCTTGTTGCTTCCACTAATAGAATATAAAGTCCACACTGGCAAAGATTATTCATTTTTGTCTTTGTGTTCTTAATTCTTAAAACCCACACTCATAGCAGGTGCGTAACAAATGCTACTGACTGGGGGATTAACACACTCTCCATTAATAACAGTTCCTAGTCCGATCTGCCAACCTAGTAAGGGACAGCCAGAGTGGGAACACTCTAAAGGGTTAAAAATGCTATGCCATTACTTTGTTCTTTGGCAGAGGGATGAAGGCGCTGGATCTAAAGTCAGGAGAGTCTGGTTTAATTCTCCTTCATTTGCTAGCTGTGTGATAATAGGGAAGTCACTAACCCCTCTGAACTTCACTATCCTAACCTGAAAGTAGGGATAACAATACATAGTGTTCTCTATATCGTTATCCTTATGATGTACGTTTAGGGGTGAGACTGGGGGTGGCGAGCACTGTAGAGGAGGCAGGAGCTTCTTCAAGGGAAGAGGACCACTCAGTTGTGGTCTTCGGATCTCTAGCCATCACTGCCCAGCTGCCCTCCCCACAAGAGAAGGGCTAACCAGAGGGAGGTGGAGCCTCAGAGCAAATAGAGGCCTCTTTTCCCATTTCCACCATGAAGAAAAGTCTCTCTAACCCTTGCTCAGAATTCCAAACTGGAAAGAGGCCTCTAGAGGTCATCCTATCCAGCCTCCTGTTTTCGGACCAGTGAACGAGAGGGAGTGGAAAAAACTGACCTCAAGCGACATGAGTTTTAGGGCTTTAGTTTCCCTAGTTGCACTGCACCATTGTTTTCCTTCTCTGCATTTGCATTTGTGCGCAAGAAAAAGGAGACCTAAACTAGATGACCTTGAAGGTCCCTTCCAGCCCCGGTATTCTATGATCTATGAATAATTAAGATATTTAGGACAGTTGATTTTTTTTGTCCCTTTTGCTTTTTTTAAACCAGTCACTTTTATGCTCTTCTACAATTCTAGGGCATGCAAGCTCAGAGACCTCAGGGGTTTTGATCTTGGAATTACTGGGGCTGAACAAGAAAGACTTTGACCCATGCACAAGTCAGAAAGGAGTATGGAGGCTTCCCCTGACACAGAACCACTCTCTCCTCCTATCATGTGACAGATAGTGGTCTCTGTTAGGGGTTGGGACAAAAATATCTACCAGGATAGGTGTTGGGGAGAAACACAAGACTGGGGACTTAGAGAAGGGCCATAAATCTATGACAAAAAGGAATACAGTTCAGATCTTGCAAAATAGCAGATAGTTCTGCTTTATATTTAGTTCTGTAGGTATCATTACCATCATCTGTGGGGTAGGCTTCACAATGGTCGGGATGATATAGATGTCTTCAATGGATACTGCTCCAGTCTTGTCTGTCCTATCATTGTGGGCCAATATCCAGTTGTCGTTGGGTGCCACCCCTTCATCTTTAGTCAGGATCAACAAGTCTCCTCTTTTATACATCAGAATGGTGGGGTCATCTGGAAGGCCAAAGACAAAGGCAGAGGATTATCTACCAGGAAAGGTGGGCCATGCCAATGAGGCAGGAAGAATAAGTAGGAGGGGAGGGGGATTTTGCTAACACTTTATCCCCTGGCCCTAAAAATTAAGCATTTAGTTATTTTTGAGGCTTAAAGCCAAGAAAGACCCAAAGAAGAGGAGACAATAGTGACAATAGTTTCCATCTGTTTCTTTGAGACCCTTCTTCAGAAAGGATAGAGTTATCCTGGTTCTCATTTTACCTCTTTCCTACAGTGCTAGGAGTCTAGAGATAGTCTTCCACAGACGCCATCTCTGAACCATCATCATGTTGGAGCCATCATCATTACCTTCTTCAAAGTTCACCTGTCCTAGGCAACGTTTCTTCTCTGATCCCTTCCTTCCTTTGCAGTCCATGGTACTTCCCCACTATATTCTAGGGTCTCATCTTTGGACCTCTTACAGGCATTCTTATAGGCAACTAGGTGTCACAGCATATAGAAGCCCTCAATTCGGAGTCAGAAAGACCTACCTAAGGTCAAACCTGGCCCCAAACACTTACTAACTGTGTGACCCAGGACAAGTCACTTTACTGCTTCCTGTTTCAGTTTCCTCAACAGCAAAATGGGGACAATAATAGCCAAAAGAGTTGCTGTGAGGATCCAACGGAATATTTGTAGAGTGCTTTGTCGACCTGAAATTGCTACATGAATGCTGTTGTTTTATTTCCCCAATTAGACAATAAACACTGGAAAGAACAACATGTACTTCTCTTTTATTGGATATTGGAACAAGAGTTGGTGACCTTTTGAGGAGGAGAGGATATTAGTGAGAGGGAGAGTTAGGAATCAAGGATGGCCCTGTTGTGAATCTTGGTTGCTGAATGGATGGTGGTAGCCTTGACAGAAAGAAAGAAGTCAGGAAGAGGAGTAGGTTTTGAGAGGTGGAAAGATAATGAATTTTGTTTGGTGCATATTGAGTTTGAGATGCATAGGAAACATACAGTTGAAAATGTCCAAGAGGCAGCGATGGGGGTCGGGAGGGGACAGAAGCTGGAGTTCAGATGAGGGACCAAGTCTAGAGAGGGCCAGTAACTTGCCCAAGGTCCTACAGCTACTGAATTAGTGACAGGACTGGAATCTGAAACTAGGCCTCCTGATTCCCACTCCAGTGCTGTTGTGCTTTATATTAGAGGCAGACTGTTTCTTACTCTAAGTATCAGCTCTGTGCTCTGTCCTGATGTTGTCTGACATTGCTTGAAGATGACTTTTGCTACAGAGAGCCAGGAGGAAGGCTGAAGTGAATTCAAAGAAAGTTGGAGGGTGCGGCTGGTTCCAAGAGATGCATAGGCACTAGAGGATTGAATGTAACAAGTCCAGAGGACTTTTTGCCAAACTCAACCCCAATGTGAAGTAGAAGGCAGGTTCTCTGAGTATAGGGACTATATTGTCTTTGCATCTCCAGTGCCTTACACATTGTAGGGACTTAATAAATGTCTCTTGATTTGAATTTTTAAATTGACCTCAGTACTGGCCCAACCCCAGAGCCTAGCCTTTTTCTAGACACCTTCAGACTTCAACATGCTAGTTATAACTTTTTCCTCTGGCCCTTTATATCCATTAATTTTATTTGATTACTGACATGCTTCTTGCACTTGCCTGATCAGGAACTTTATGATTGCTGATTCTCTCCCCCCATCCCACTGCTGCCCCATCCATCCCTTCCCCACCCTCCAATCCCAACCATCCAGCAAACTAAGATGACATCAACTAACATCATGGAATCATTGGTCCATTATAGGGCCTGCCCTTGCCTGGCACCTCACACCCCTGCTTAGCACCTTGCCCCCCTCCTCGCTTCCCTGAAACTAGGGTACCTGTAGATTTCTTATCTCTTGTGGCCATAGCATATATGGATTTCTTCTTCAGACCCTCCAGGAACATGACTATTAGCCCGGTGATAGCCACACTCTCGCTGGAGACAAACACATACTCCTCTGTATTCAGGGTAGACAGGGTGAAATTCTGCTTAAATACCTGGGGTGCCCTGTGGATGAGAATGCTGGTTATCACTAAGGCCCAGGACTAACCCTTGCCTCAGAGATAGAAAACTGTTCTCCATTATCCAGTCTGAACATGTGAATGATTCAATCTATGGACTTTCCTGAGACTGGATTGTTTTATTTGCAGATTGACCAGACTATGAATGATTTAGGCCCAGCTGTTTCTACATCTCTTTACAGTATTTAAGTTATTTCCTGCTTCCTATGGTAAAAGAGAAGAGAAAAATGAAAGAGGAGAAATTTTTATCCATCAAATTTGGCAACCCTACTTGAAAAAATTCTGGTCAGAGATATGGCAGAAATGTTCAGCTAAAATGGTGTCAGAACAGAAGCCAAAAGGTAAAGGCAAAAGACACAACTTATAAAAGCAGGAAGGAAGGAAAGTGTAGGTGAAAGAACACTGGGTTTGAATCCTAGCCCTCTGGCATTTACTATGTGACCATGGACAAATCCTTTCATCTCTTTGAGTTCCAATTTTCTCATCCGTAAAAAGGGAATAATAACTTTACTAAATACATGCAATTCTTTGACTCTTGGGATGCTTCCTGGAGAAGGTTGCCATAGAGATGTCAGACTCCAGAAACGGCCAAATAGATTCTGCCCTATTTGGGGACACTTTTGATCTAATGGGAAAGGGAAGTTGGAAGAGTCTGTCAACATTCAACACACATTGGTTAAGTGCTTACCATATTCCAGGAACTATACTAAGTTCTCTTCCATCTTGGACACCATGCAGGATAAAAAAACTGCAGACAGGGCCAACTGCATGTGTGTGATCTAATAGCTAACATTCCTATTTTATGGATGAAAAATTGAGGCTAACTGAGGCTAAGAGATTTGCCTAAGGTGACACAGCTAGTAAATATCTGAGACTGGATTAGCACTTGTAGCTTCCTGACTCCAGGTCAAGCATTCTGTCTATTGCCCCACCTAGTTGATTAGTGATCCCTGGATCTTCTTCTTCCTGGACTCAGAAGAGCTGCTACTGTAGAATTATGGGGTGCTTGTTAATGGAGCCCACCCTGCTCAGTCGGGAGGAGATAGAGACGTGATCCTCTTGGTTGCTGCCTACAGCATCTGTTGTATCATATATTATTTACCTCCTGATCAGGTCTCCTCTTATCATCATACGTCTGAGTGTAAACAAAATATTTTAGTTGTATGATCGATGCCAGCACAAATGGAGATTTAGAAAGAAGTTTTTCATATCTTTAAAGTGACAGGAAACATCATCCCCCTCCAGTACAAGTTGAAGTATCTTAAGGAGGCAGATGTTGGTAGATATGTATTCTGTTTGGATTTTTAGAAGCAAAAGAGCTATTTTATAATCATATCCCCCTCCTCAGTGCCTCCATTCAGAGACAAACCATTGAGTGGGAGCATCTTCTGCTCTCTAGACTCTCAGCACCCAATACCTTTATATTACTACAACTGTCTTGAGCAGGAAGGAAGTTCTGATCAATTTATTTACACTGAAGTGTTAGAGATTGGATGTGTTACCACCCCCTCCTAGGACATATGTGTTTTAAAACAAACCTAGAAAGAATAATGGTTAGGTGAAAGAAATGAAGCTCAGAGGGCAGATGGATAATTATTGTGGGATGACCATAGGGGTGGTGGTGGTTCTGAATACTCTTCTGTAATGGAAAGCCCCAGACAGAAAAGGGACAGTAATCCCAGCTGATCAACAGGTTTCTCTATTCAGTTTCTACCTCTATCAATTCTGATTTATCCAAGGAATTGGGAAACTCGATGCCCCTACCACCCCTAACCATTAGGCCCATTCTAATTATAGAATGATAGGATTTTAGAGCTGGAAAGTACCTGAGAGTTCATTTAGTCTGGAACTCTTGTGGGTCCCTTCTTTGGTGAGTTTTTTCCCTAACCTCCACTTTGGGAAAGGGCCCCAGAATCATTCCTGATTCTCCCAACTGAAGTTCCTCCTTTTCTCCCCACCCCACTTTTCAGCTCTCTTTTTATGCATTGCCTTCCTCCATCAGAATTCAAACTCTTTGAGTGCAGGGACCCTCTTTCTTTTTGCTTGTCTTTGCATCTTTAGCCCTTAGCAGAGTGCCTAGCATATAGTAAGTGTTTAATAAATGCTTATTGATAGACTAATCTAGTCCAATCCTTTTATTTTACAACTAAGAGAACTGAGGTCTAGAGAGGTAAAATGTTTTGCCCAAGGATACATAGGCAGCCATGCCACTCCAGAGGGCACATGGCACGTAAAGGCCTCAGGGCACTAACCTGTTGGTGACTATGCCAATAACTTCAGGGAAAGTCAGGTCCAAGAGTTTCTTCTCCGATTTGTCGAGGAAGCAGATACCTTTCCAGTTAATGGCCAAAATCAGCTGAGTCTTGTTCAGACTGGGCCCTGGAAATGGGATGACATATTCTTTACGAACATTAAGGGATGGTGCCCTGATTCAGTCTTGCCATATTTCCCCTACTGTTTTCCCCTTCTCAATTAGCTGCCATTACCTGAAATTTTGGTAACTTCAAAAAGCTTGGAGAACAGTAGAGGCCATTGGAAACAAACCGTAGTCACAATTTGTTCCTTTACCAATAGTGAAGAGGAGCGATTTTGGATATAGGGAGCCTAAAATGGAGAAAACATCTTCTATGATACCCAACAGAGGTACTCTTGTCTGTACTTTCATTCATCCACTCAGTAACTCATTTATTCAAACATTCATTCATTTAACAAATATTTATGGGATGTTTATGTACCAAACTCTGAGAGACACAGGCATTTATTAAGCATCCACTGAGACTTTGTGTATTACAAGTAGGTGTCAAGATATTTGGAGACACCCTGTTTCCCAGAGCTAAGGCCCAGCAAGCAGCCTGTGCTCTGAGTTTGGCATAACAACAAACCTTTGCACTCTGGATGATCTCACTCTCTGACAAAGTGTACTGTTTTGACCAGCACCAGGTGTTCACTGAGGGATTTGTGACTTTTATATTCATCAATGGCTATTTAGATTTGTTGAAGCTCCTCCTATTTTCCAGGGACCTGAGAGCCAATGTGCTGCAGGCTAAAACCATCCATCAAATTCTCCTGACATGCTAATAATTCCTGTATTCCTGTGCTTGTGTAACCGAACCAGATGCTGCATCCCTGTTCCAGATATGATAATTCTAATTCTGTACCCTACTGAAAAATTAGAACACTCAGTGTCCCTTAAGACTTAAGAGCTTAAGATTTAGGAACTTAAGAATTGTTCCCATAGGACCCTGGAACACTTGCATTGTCCATGCACGAGCCTGCTGTGGAACTGCTAAGAATGACTGTGTCATGGTCCAGCCCACTTGCAGGTTTTAATGCATGTAAGACCTTCCTTTGCCCCAGAATATTAAGCCCTCCTTCTCAGGAAATGGGACTTCTGCTTGCAGAAACTTCTGTTTAATCCCTGATACATTGGCCTCTGACCTGCTCTGCTCAGCTCCAGCCATTCCCATGTTAGAGGCCAGTTTTGGTCTGGTTGACAGTAGGAAAACTCCCTTATGGGGCCATATAAAATCCTTTATGAAGTTTTCCTCCCTGTAATGTACGAAGTCATAATGGATGCTTAATAAATGTTTGCATCTCTCAGAGTCTTTGATACATAAAAGTCACTTTATAAATATTTGTTGAATGAATGAATGGTTGAATAAATGTATGGATTTCATCTAGCCTGTAGAACAAGTATCAAAAAATACATCACGTCTTTTACTCACAAAGCTACAACACAGATTTAAAAAACCTTTCATGCCAGTCTGAGAAGGCTACAAGGCAAAGTCCATGAGATTCCTCATATACACACATTCCATCTCGGTGTATACCTCCCTTTCTTTGGGTTTTGCTTTGCCTGGTTTGTCCTCAGGGTTTTGTTTTTTCTGTTTTCCTCCCTGAGATGTTGCTCTGTTCCTGATCTCTGTGTTTGTAGATCTTATTCTCCCATTCCCTGTATTTCTCTTTCTCACACTTGACTTTTTTCCATCCTTGTCTCCTTCTCTTCATTTCCTTCCCTTGAGTTCTAGCTTCCTTAGAAAAATAGAACATATATTACATGTTATGCTTATTAAACAGAATCTCATGCTTTCTATTCTTAATTGTAGAAGTACACAAATGGAACATTTTACTCTCATGTTAACCTTGAGTTATGCTTCCCTTGTATACTAGTGCCTTTGAAAAAAGTTCCTTATTGCTTTTCTAGGAGAGCTAAAAATGGTGTGATCCCTGCCCTCAGTATGCTTCCTATCTACTACTATAGTTTTTTTCTCATGTGCAAAATACTCATGGTATTTCAAAGCTGTCCAGAGTTCTAGTTCATTCAAGAGGAAAAGGAGGCAGTTTTGTTGTTCGGTTCCTTCAGTCGTATCTGACCTGCATGACCCCATTCGTGTTTTCTTGGCCAATATACTGGACTAGATTGCCATTTCCTTCTCTGGCTCATCTAGAAAATGAGGGCCTGAAGCAAACAAGGTTAAGTGATTTGCCCAGGGTCACACAACTAGGAAGTGTCTGTGGATTTGAACACAAGTCCTACTGACTCAGGGCCTGGTGCTTCTATCCACTGCACCACCTAGTTGGACTGGGTCAGTCCCAAATTTGGGATTAGCCCCAAATTAGGGATTCAAAGGACTATAACTTGCTCACCTGGTAAAGAGAGTCAAATTAGAAACAGCCCTTTGTTCAAGCTTAAATCTATTTGGACGTTCCATCTCTTGAACTTTACTTTAGACCACATTTTTCTCTTTTGTCTGTAAAGTCCTGACTTGGTAAGATTTCTGACCTGTACTTTCAGGTCTTGAACACCCCTCCTCCCTCTTAGTGGTCTTCCATAATAGGCTCTATTCCCATGAATGAAATAAGATTACCTCTTGTTCATTCAATGAGATATCAGCACCGCAGACCTTGCTACCCAGGCTAAGCTGACCTTTCAGAATTGGGGCTCATACTATGGAGAGCTCTTGGCCAAAGCCATCAGATAGGCCCAGATGAGTCTGGAGGACACAGTGTGTGTGTTTGTACTTCATTGCCAAAGAAGACCATGCCATCAGAGAAATGATGACATGACTTGCACTTGACTTTATTATGAGTGAGGAAGGGCTGGGCAGGTCACCAGCCTCACTTCTCCTCCAGAGCTATCTGATTTCAGTGACTAGATATTCATCAGGATGACTGGAGATGACCCAGAGTGAGGCAACTGGGGTTAAGTGACTTGCCCAAGGTCACACAGCTAGTGGGTGTCAAGTGTCTGAGGTGAGATTTGAACTCAAGTCCTCCTGACTCCTACACTGGTGCTTTATCCACTGCACCACTAGCTATCCAATTTTATGCTTCTCTAGCAGACAGAAATGATACCAGAGATGTTCACATGGTTTATATTTTTCTTCACCTTCTTTGTTGCTACAATTGGTAGTTCCTGGATTTCTCTGGCCCACAGGAATCTGTCCCTTACACTGAACACATATTTGCTTGTTACCTCATCTCTTATTTAGCTGTCACCCTTCATTGTAAGCTCTTTCAGGGGATAGACTATGTCACACTGTCACTGTACTCCCTAGAGTGCCCAGAACATAGCAGGTGTTAAAGTTGGAACTGCAATGAGAAGAGCTGGTTGCCATCTGGAGGTTCTGACCTTTGCACAGGCTGCAGTCACAAGGTTGACCCACTGTTCCTGGGACTTTGTCTTGAGTACTTTCGCAGGGATACAGATGGGAAGGGTCTTCTGGATGTCACTGCTCCGGATGAAGCTCCCAAACTCAATATAGCAGTATTTTGCTACCATCTCCACCAGGTCCTCCTCCTGTAAAAGTTCAATTGGTCATAGGTAGCCAGATGGGGGTTTGGGGACAAAGATTTCTTTCCCCTTCAAGTTTTGCTCTCCTCTTTTTTTGGGACCATGCTCAGTTCAACCCAATTAACTTCTCACCGCTACTTTCTGCAATCAGTACTGGGTCTATTTGATCTTTACAGAAGAAGAGAATGAAAATAGGTAGGGTGGCAAGAAAGCCCAGCAAAAAGCATGG
The DNA here is from genome assembly GCA_028658325.1 of Potorous gilbertii. Taxonomy (NCBI): domain Eukaryota; kingdom Metazoa; phylum Chordata; class Mammalia; order Diprotodontia; family Potoroidae; genus Potorous; species Potorous gilbertii. Next base: position 264,508,802 of record CM053771.1, on the reverse strand, counting down.
CTTAGAGAGCCCAGCAAAAAGCATGGCTTAGAGAGGTCATTTGATCCATCCCCTGCCTCTTAGTAGGACCATCCCCTCTTCTAAACAATCTCAGACAGAAAATGACAATGTGTTAAACAGGACCCCCAGTTCAGGTAGCAATCGCTTCTGAAAGACTCAGATGCATTTTGGGTCCTGATTCAAACCTAATGATGACCTGATAATAGTTTTGGTCCTACTGCTAGTGAAATAAAATATCTGGTGCTTGACTAGCTTCAGGTACCAGACATATTTATTTGACCAGCTGTTTTCCCCATCTAGGAAGACTAGATAACTTAATATTATCTCTACTGGACTCTCAAGGTCCTCTAAAATCTAGTTATGGAATCATGAAGTGTTAGAACTCAAAGAATCTTTGTCATTATCTAGTCCAACCCTCTGGCTAAGACAGAGGGAATGACTATCAGATAGCAGATGGCAGGGTAAAATTAGAATAAAGATTAGATCTGAGACCATCCAAATAAGTTTCCCACACTTGTCCAAACTCCAGTTCTAGCCAGGCCAATTTTCTTACCATGTCCATGCATCATGTTTTGTTCTCATCTTCTGGGTCCTAACTTACATCATTTTTTCTTCTATCCAAATTTTACTCAGCCTTAAGATCCACCAAGTTCTACCTTCTCCATGAAGCATTCCTTGATTATTCCAGCCCACACTGATTATGAACTTCTACTGCACCTATCACTGGAATCGCCATGATCTAACATTGCTTTACTAAACATAGCTCACTGCAGTTTCTTGTATGTCTTGTCCAGTTTCACCCAACAGCAAATTGGCCCATCTAACAGTGACACTGTTCCCCAAGAGGAATGAGCCTAGTGGAGCCTCCTGTTCAGCTGAGATACCAGCATTTGTGGGGCGCCGGTTCAGATTAGCCACAGAGTCCCTTGTTCATCACTGACCCCATGCCTTGAAGTGAACTTGGGAAGATTCTTCAGAGAAAGAGAGGACGTTGAGGCCCTCTTGTTTTGGCATTGCAAACTCCTTTGACCAAATATATTCCCTACATAAATATCCTCTTAGGGGTGTGTTCACTCTTTACTCTCTTCCTCTGACTCCATGTGTCTTTGGGGGAGAGTGCACCCCAGATTTTTTAGGGGAAATGCTTTATTATTACAGTTGCTGCTATGCCATTGGAGTTCATGTGGTCTCCTGACCTGGTCTGCCTGTCGGAGGAGGAGAAAGGCACCATTCCTTTGAGCTCTTTTGTGCCTAAAGCCTTGAGAAGACTCAACCCTGACTGCAAACCCTTAAGGATGATAACCTGCCCGATTTCGTTCCTCAGTCATTAACATACTCCCAGCCTCTCATACCCTCCCCATCCCTGTGATTCTGACTCTCTAGCTGTCATTCACGCCTGTTCTCTGCTCCCCCTGTCTAATCCTTTATTCCTGTCTCTCTCAGTTCAACCCTGCCAGGATGCCCCTCTAAGACAGACCATGCCTTCTAATTTGCTCTCTGGACTCTGAGTCTCTGTTCAGAAATAATCATTATTTTCTCTCACCCTGAAGCATCAAAGCCCAAGCAATGACCAAGTGGGACTTGGGCTGGGATCTATTATTGGCCAATCGGTGAAAGCCAGAGTGATTCGGGTTTAAAGGTGAAGCCTAGTAATTCCATTGGAATCACAATGGACCTGGTTTTCCAGAGCTATATTTCAAGAAATCATAAATGAAACGTCACTATAGTGAAAATATGCTCAGTAGGAAAGTATATGTCGAACCTATACAGAATTGTATGCTGTCATGGGGAGGGAGGGGGGTAGGGGGGGAAGGTGTGGGGGTATAAAATATTAACTTTAAGGAAGTGATTGTAGAACATTTATAAATAAATAAAATAAATAAAAAAAAAGAAATCATAAATGAAAAACCATGAGACAAAAGGGGTGATTGATTGTTTCAAAGAATCCCCTCACCTTCTCCAAGCGGTACTCTCCAAACCTGAACCCTCGGATAATCTGGTGATAAATGAGTTCTGTGCTGACAGGATCCTGCTTGAAGTCATGCCATGGAGTGAAGATTTCTTTTCTGAAGAAGAAACGCCAAGGGGACTGGCGTTCATTCTCACCCTTCTCCTTGGTCAGCTGTTCACACTGGGAGATGGCATCCATCAAATGATCATGCCCTCCACCTAATGACCAGAACTGAATAACAGAGAGTCTCACATGTGGGAGGGGCCTGTGATCCAGAAGTCAGTCTTTCCCCTGCCCCATCCTCCCTAGCTCTTTTCACATAGATGTAACAGCATAGGTCTATTCAAAACCAAATGTTGTAAGAGTTATAGAACTGCAACATCAGAGATCATCTGGTCTAAAGTCCTCACTTTACAGATAAGAAAGCTGAGGCTCAGAGAGGGGACATGTCAGTACCTTTGAAAGGGAATTGTTATCTGGGTAAATGTGAAATTGATTTTATTGTAATAAGCTCAAAATGGAAACCAAGAAATGAATCCATTCAGAAGCACGGTGAAACATTCAGGTTTTGACATTTTAATTTTGACAAGTTCTAAATGGTAGGACTAACTTTCTTTCATCAGGATTTTGCTTGGTCTGATCATTTAGAGTCAAATTACCTAAAGCTATTGGTTTTGAATGGCCAGAGATGTCTCTCCCCACTTGGCCAAGGTCTGTCCCCCTAGTCAGAGGGAGGATAAACTGTCTGCAAATAGGTCGACTTGCACACTGGGGTTGTGATACCCAAGCACACCCAAGACGAACTTGACCTAATATCTTTGATGTAAAGGTATAAAGGTGATTTAGTATGTGGGTATATGGATATATCTATGTGCATTTGTGTGTGTGGGGGCAACTAAGGGTGTGGAAATCTGAGTGTGAGGCTATGTGGGGCATACGGATATATGGTAATGTAAGGGCAGGTCTTTGGGTACCTCTGTAGGTTTGTGCATGTGTAAATACAGGAATCTGTTTTAGAGAATGTGAATATTGATAGGTAGATGGGTGTCTAGATAGGAGAATGACACTGTCTGCCCAGGAGTGGGCTTTGGATGTGGGATTTGTGGGTCCTTAAGTATATGATGATGAGGTATGTGATGTCTGAGTTTGAGTTATGGGGGCTAGGAATAGGTGTACATGTGTGTATGAGTAAATCTAGGTAACATATGAGGTCCCTTCTAACTCTTAGACTGTGTAGGTCTGTACTCAGAGTAAAGGGATGTGTGTGTGTGTGTGTGTGTGTGTGTGTGTGTGTGTAGAAATAAATGTGTTACCTTGTCATATATAGCAACATAAATGGAAAACCCAAAGAGATCCTTCAGGCGTAGTTTATCAGCTATATGCTGGCAGACTTCCCTGGAGGAAGAGGCAGAGTCAGCTGTAACTGTCAGGCTTTCCCCATTCATCAGGGTGACGTTGACAGGAATACGAGTCTTGCATTTGACTGCCTGTAAGAAAGTCCCCAGAGAAGACTAGGTTTCAAGGCCCCTCTCTGTTTTCTTGAGTAGGGTTGAGACCAAAGCCCCACAGAGTCCTTCTAGCATTTACACATTTGTGTGTATTGTGGATAGTATAGCGAATCCCTTAGCATGAAGGGATTTTAGTTTGCTCATAAGTTGCCCTGTCCTATCCACAGTGACCAGAGCTGGCCTCCTCCACTCACAATTGACTTCTCCTGCCCTCTCTGCATGCTATATTAATAAGGATTGCATTCATATCCATTATGTCTTCACAGATTCCTTAATGGGCATGAACAAAAGAAAAATTCCTCAAGATTTGCTTCCCAAAGACATCTGGGGGTCCCAGAATGCATCATGTATTGAGAGATATTTTCTGGTTTACACTTCCCCAAAGTAATAACTGATTATTTTTAGAGCTGGTCTTTATATGGGGTTTGAAAGGAGACTCAAAAGCTGATAGTTGGGACAGTAAACAGAGCAACTTGGAGTCAGGAAGACCTGAGTTCAAATCCAGCTTCAGGCCCTGACTAGTTGTATGGTCCTGGGTAAGTCATTTAACCTTGTCTACCTCAGTTTCCTCAACCGTAAATTAAGAACAATGATAGCACCTACCTCCAGGGGTTGTAGAACTCGGTGAAAGCAGGTGCTCTTATTTTCAGCATTTAATAGATGAGAGAAATTAAGACTTAGGGGAAGTCAAAAAAGTTTATCCAGGATCGCACAGCCTGAGAGGAACAGGATCTGAATTCATGGGCTTGGTTCTTTCCAATTATTTTAGCAATTCTCATGTCCTAATTCTTGACCCTCTCTTCATTTTTCAATTAACAAGTCATTATTTTCTTTCCCTCTCAAATTAAAAATAAAAAAGAAAAAACCCATGTAACAAATACGCACAATCAAAACAAATTTCCACTTTGGCCATGTCCAAAAATGTATGTGACATTTTGCATCACCTTGCTTGCTTCCTCATTTGGTCCTTTTAATTAAAAAATTTTGCTAATGGCAACTTATTATGGTGTGGTGGTGGAGAGTGCTCCATTGGTGGATGTCCAAATGACTATAATTAACCTAATTGATTCCTCTGAACAGCCACACTGAAAAGTAACAAGGGGCTCCAGTGTCCAAGCTCCCATCCAGTTGTCATTGTTCTACATAAACAAGGATAGTTTTATTCTTTGTACTTGTATCCCCAGTACCTAGCCAGTTGCTGACCATACAGCAGACACTGGATAGATACATGATTGATAATCTGGGAGACAACCTACCTTAGGGAAACACCTTGACCTTTTGCCATCCTCCCCATCAATACCCCTGTGGGGTTTTGGGTAGGGGTCACACCATTGGGAGAATGATGACTGTAGAACATACACCATGAAGGATTCAGGACTAGAACAGATCATGGACAGACTCTTCCTCTTCTCCTTAACCTTGTCTTCATTACCTACTGATGGCTAGAAGGAGGTCTCTTTGGTAAGATGTGTAGTGGGGGGTGTCTTCTGGGATAGGTATGAAATGCCTTTCATGGAGTCTCCACATGAAGAGACTCTTTCTTTCCCCTCACGTCCTCTGCCTGGAGATGCCATCTACAGCACTCTGCACACATGCCAGACCCCAGCTATCAAGTTATTCTTCTCTTCCAGCCCCCGGAACCTGTCCCAGATAATGGTTCCTACCTGGAGCTCTAATGAGTTGGGAGGCTCAGTTCTCACTCCATTGGCATAGGTACGCCTCAGTTGTTCTGTACAGAAGGATCTGTAGCCTGGTGGCCCTTTGCTGATGAAGTTTAGCAGGTACTGGAAGGATGAAGGACAGAAGACAGTGAAGGCAGGAAACAGCTAAATGAAGCCAGCAGCTCCCCAGAGCAGCACCTAATGTCTCCTAGCCCAGGTCAGAAACATCACTGTGAGATTCTCAATTCTAGTACATTCTCAGTTGTTTTTTTCCTGAAGGGATGGGTGAGATGACTAACTAATATAAAAATAATAGCAGCTAGCATTTATATACTGCTTACAAGTGCCAGGCCCTGTGATGAGCGCTTGACAACTATTACCTTGTTTGATTTTCACAATAACCTTGGGAGATAAATGTCATTATTCCCCCTAGTTTACTGACTAGGAAACTGAGGCAAACGGAGGTTAAATGATTTGCCCAGGGTCACACAGCTAGTAAATCTCTGAGTTTAGATTTTCAACTCAGGTCTTCCTGACTCAAAGCTTAGCTGGCCAAAAATTAGAAAAATTCCAAGTAACTTGTATTGGACCTTTATAGAGTACTTAGAAGCAGCTAGATGACTCGATGGATAGAGTGCTGGGCCTGGAGTAAGGAAGGACTGTGTTTAAATGTAGCCTCAGATACTTACTCGCTGTGGGACCCTGGGTATCACCTAACCTCTGTTTCTCTTAATCCACTGGAGAAGAAGCTGGCAAACCACTCCAGTATCTTTCCCAAGAAAATCCTATGAATGGTATCGACATGTTATGGTCCACAGGGACACAAAGAATTGGACACAACTGAATCACTAAACAACAGAAGAGCTTTCACATTTGTTATGTTGCTTTATGCTCACAAAAATTCCATGAGGTAGTTAGCCTGGAGATTACTCTCCTATTTAGTTGAGGAATAACCTGAGGTCCAGAGAGTTTGAATGATTTATCCAGTGTCACAGAACAAGGCCCTGATGAGTCTAGGACTGTTAGTGACGTCTCCTGATCCCTGGTCCAAAAAGCTTTCCAGTGCACAATGCTGCTTCTCATTTTTAGATTGTATGTGATTCTTTTGTGGGGAAAGAAGAGAGGAAAAGTAGTGGAAATAACTTCTTAATTATATTCTACAATATTAAAATGAATTTTCACTGCTTAGGTCCTTTCCCTCCTCTCAAAGCCAGCCAAATGGCAACCATTCCAAGGTGTTCCCACCTGGGTCCAAGGCTGATTATAGCCTCCCCATAGGATTTAGGGAGTCCTGTCAGTCACAGGAGCATGGGATTTAAACTGCATATCATCTTAGAAAATAGCCATTGCAAGCCTCTCAAACTGTAGATAAGAGAAGTGAGGCCCAAAGGGGAGGCATGACTTGTTCAGGGTTGCACAGGTATATGGAACACCACAAAGACTTGAACACAGGTCCTCTGGTCCCAAAGCCATCTTTCATCTCCACTCGACTGTGGTTGCAAGTAACCCCAGAGTCTTGGGCTCCCTAGAGGGCAAAGCCCTCTTCCCGCTTCCCAAGAGGGCAGGAAATTGTACCTTCATAAACTTCTCCGAAGGGGGAAAGCAGCCAAGGCAAAGACACAGTAGAATCCACCCTCTTGCAAAACTGTTCTTGTTGTAGTTCTCAGACAACTGCTTGCAGATCTGGCAGTAGATCTCATCTCTGTAAGGGGTACACAAGCACAGGCATGGAGCTGGCGAGGACAAGCTGGCGAGAATGTTAAAGATCCCCTGGTTCAGGTTCATTTACAGCCAAAGACATGGTGGCTCAATGGACTTGCCCAAAGAAATAGAATCACTCATCTTGGTGAGGGGAGAGACCCGAGACGTCAGAATAGTGCTGTCCACTCATTTTATAAAGGAGGAAAGTGAATCCTAGACTGGGGTAGAAGCAAGTTGTCCAAGATCATTTAGAAAGTTAGTGGTAAATCTAAAAATGATGAGGTTAGGGAGGCTGAGGAGGATGAAAGGAGAATGCTAAGAGGTGAAGGATGAGGAAAGAGATGGTCCCCAGCTAAGATACGGGCCTGAAATCTTTGCTCTATCTGTCTTCTTTTAACATCCGTTCCCTGGCCCTCAACATTCATTCTCTCTCTCTCTCTCTCTCTCTCTCTCTCTCTCTCTCTCTCTCTGCCTCTCTATCTCTTTCTGTCCCTGTCTCTGTCTCTCTCTCACCTCCCAGAGCCCAAGCTGCCTGGACCCTTCCTTCACCATAGGGACCCCTTCAAAACTTACTCTCTTCAAGAAACACACCATGTTCTGAACTTTGGCTAATCCCTTCCCCCCGACAGAATTTGCTTATTCCAGATCTTAACCCTTCAGAGCATTATGTTCATTGAGGTGATAGCTAACTAACCTGGGCACACCATCTATACTTATTTATTTATGTTAGTTTAATTTCCCTAGGCCTCAGTTCCTTTAACTGTGAAATAAGGGGATTGGACTTAAAGTCTGACCCTTCTGGCACAAATCTACAATAGAGATCTCTAAACTCAGCAAGGTCAAGAAATATGCAAGGAGTTGAACAAGTCTTTTGATTCCCCTAGAACTCACAGCATCGTATGAACTTAAAGTCTAAGGAACTTTAGAGTTCATGTGAGCAATATTCCTATCCAGTGTGGGAAAGCTGCCAGATGGACAGCTTTCACAGAACAATCATAGTTACCTGGAGAGCTCATTGCTTTACAAGGCAACCTGTTTCACTGAGGCACAGTTCTTAACTATTAGGAAGTTCTTTCTTATTGTGGAGGTGAAATCTGCGTCCCTGTACCTTCCACTTAATTCTGCTTTCTGGAGCTACAAAAATGGGTCTAAACATTCTGAGTATTACTTGTACTTTGGAAATATTTTTTATGAAATAGGAGCTCCTCACTCTCAGCCACAGTTGTACTTCCTGAAAGTTTTGTAAAGCAAATCGAACTTCTGTACCGTAAAATTATTTCATAGAAGTTAATTATTTTAAGACACCAGTGACTCCTTCCCTAAAGTGAAGAAACCTTCCATGATAACCACTAGCTTGATTCATCTGTTTTGGAAAACAGCAGTAGCTTGCATTTATATAGCACTCTAAAGCTTGCAAAGTGCTTTGCATGTGCTATTTAATTTCAACCTCACAACAATCCTATATGGTAGGTGATTTAATTATCTGTATTTTACAGTTGAGGAAATGCAGGCTGAGAGAGGATGTAACTTGTCCGATGTTTGAAGCAAGATTGAAATTCAGCCCTTCCTCACTCTAGTGCTCTATCACACCACCCAGCTGCCTTAAAAAATCGGATTTTTTTCAAACATCAGAATGTTTAAACCAAGTATAGATATTCTTGTTGTAAAAACATTTGTTGTAATGAAGTATGACCTATATTTAAATATCAGGGAACAGGGGAAACTGCTCTGGTCTGAGTGTCCCAGCCTTCCAGGGCTAGAGGTAGTTAGATATGAGTATACTGGTAAATGTTTAACAACCAACTCTCTGAAAACAAATGTACCTACCACACATTTTGAAGCTTAATCTGTATTATTACCATTTTCTCTATCACTTTTTTAAGTCTAGAAAATAAAAACAATAAATCGAGCTCTGACTTGTAGTTTGCTTATTTCTGAAGTGTAAATGCTCACTGAAAGTTTCACCATCTACTCTCTCAAGCAGCACAAGCTGGCCTCTGGCTGAAGGTTAGCTGTTGTTTTTGTATGTCCTTTGTTTTCAAAGAGGACCTTGACATCACGGAGGTGATGCCATGAATGGCAAGGGAATTGGATTTAAGTGAGGCAGGGCTGTGCAAAGTCACCGGCCTCACTTTCTCCTCTAGGCCATCTGGGTCCAGTGGCAAGATACAGATCAAGAGTATCGAAGAGGGCCCTCATGAAGGTTAGGTAGAGAAAGGATGAAGAACTCAAGGATAGAAGCTATTGGGTGGGAGGTAGCAGAAAGATGGTGTTAGAGCTGGCAATGGAGATAGCATTTGATAGAACTGAGGAGATAGAACTAAAGGTCACTAACCTGATGTTGGGCTGTTGGATGCCATTTCTGATGATGAAGTGTACCTTTTCCAGGTTGGACATAGGTCGTTCTGTGATAGGACTTTCTTCCTTGAAGGCCTCCTCTCCACTGCTCAGCTTTCTTGCCACCTAAAACCCAGGGTGAGAATAGGAAGCAGGAAAAAGGGGGAGAAGCATGAGAGGAAGCCTCTCCTGGAGAATTCTCTCCCCAGAACAAAACTACTGTGTCCAGAGAGCCATGGGGATGAGGATTTTTGCTGTTGTTGTTTTGGTTTTTTTATTGTGAAGGGAAATATGTCTGGGATTAAAGAATAGTGGGGAGGTTGATCATTGTGTACATTTGGAGAAGCAGAGCAAATACACAAAATCCCAAGTTCCTGGGGTAACTAGGTGTTTAAAAATCTGAGAGGCCTAGGCCTCTACACAGACTCCCCAAAACAATCTGATTCTCTCAGTTTCTAAGGTCAGCATGGGACTTGTCTCTCTAAAATGAGGATTCTGCATAGGGATGGTCTTGCTTTCCCCTGCTTCAACAGGAAAGGTTCCTGAGTCAAACGGATACCCAGAATATAGTCTCTGAATATGTGTGGACCCTACAATCTGGAACCCATCCTCCATCTCTAACTTTATATTTCATTGCTTCCTGACCTGTACACATAGCTCCATCTGTGCTTGTGTGTTCATTATTCACTGTTACTGCCACTTACCTTTATGTCACACTACCTCCTCCCCATACTCATTCTTTTTCCCTACTTTTTACTGATTCTTTCTTTCTTTCTTCCTTCCCTTTCTCCCTCTCTTTCTTCTTTCCATCCTTCATTCCTCTCTTCCTTCCCTCTCTCCCCCCTTCTTTCTAAAATCTTATGATTAGATCACAGAAATCTTCTAATTTCTGGAAGGTGAAAAACTAGAAGGAACATTAGAGATCATCTAGTTCAACACTTTCCTTTTACAAATGAGAAAATTGAGAATCAGAGAAGGGAAATTACTTGTTTGAGATAATATAGCTAATAAGGGAAGAGATTATTTTTTAAATAACATGACAGCACTTGAGGTAAAAACTGGAAAAGTAATGTGAGATATGGAAGAATGAATTGGAAAGGGAATGAACAATTTGGTCCAAGAGGTACAAAACTTTGTCCAAACAACAAACTCTAAAAATCAGAATGAACCAAACAGAGATCAATGACTCCATGAAACAAGAAGCAATATTAAAGCAAAATACAAACACTGAATATACAGAAGAAAATAAAAGGAATTACAGCAAGAAGACTTGATCTCAAAAACAGATCAAGGAGAAGAAAAGTTAAGAGCATTTGGACTGTCTCAAGGCAGTGACCAAAAACTGAGCCTAGATCTCATGTTTCAAGAAATCTTAAAACTCTCAGGAATATCATAGCTCAAATCCAGAGTTTTCAAAGAAGAAGTACTGCAAACAGTCAGAAAAAAAGAATTCAAGTACCAAGGAGTCAGGATCACACACAATTTAGCAGTCACCATCATATAGGGACTGATATCTTGGAATGCAGTATTCCAGAAAGCAAAGGAAATGGACTTATAGCTAAGAATGACATCCAGCAAAACAGTATAATTCTGAAGAGAGAAAAAAATAGACCTTTAATGAAATAGAGGACATCCAAGCAATCCTGATGAAAATAGCAAAGATGCAAAGTAACTTTGAAATTCAAATACAGGAGAGAAGAGAAAGATAAAAGCATGAATGAACAATGATAAAGGACTAAACAAGGATAAACCACTTACATTCGAATATAGGAGATGATACATATGTTCCCTCTGATTCATATTGTCATTAAGGGTCATAGAGGTAGTACACATAGACAAAGCCAGGTTCGATTATATATATTCTATTTTATATATATATATATATATATATACACATATATATATATGTATGTATATATATATATATATATATAGGTTCTATTATATATTATCTTAAGAAGAGAATGGAGAGAGGAAAAGGAATACATGGTGGGGGGGATAAGGGGAAGAATATTAGGGAAAATTATTTCACATGATCAGGGTATGCAAGCAGACATATATATAAACAAGGAGCATGGGATGTGGGGGAGTTACTGACATTTGAATTTCACTCTCATCTAAATGATTAAAGGAAAGAAGAATACATATACCCACAGAGTGTGGTAGAGAAATGTATTTTACTCAACAGAGAATTAGGATGGAAAGTGGATAAGGAAAATTAAATAGAAGATAAAGGGAAGGATTAGTCCTAAGCAAGACAAACTCCAAGAATACATAAAAATATTTATAGCTCTTTTTGAGATGATAAAGAATGGAAATCTCAGGCAGTGCCCATAAATTGGGAAATGGATGAACAAATTACTATATATAAATATGATGGAATACTACTGGACTGAATCAGGGTAATGACTAACCATAGTTGCAGAGGACTAATGATGAAACATGTAGTCCACCTCCTGATAGGCAAAGTATTCAAAATTCAGAATGAAGCAAATTTTTTTTTTGGACATGGCCAGTGTGAAAGTTTGTTTTGAGTTTTGATTGACTATACATATACATACATTTTGTTTTAGTTGTGTCTGGCTCTTTAGGACTTCATTTGGGGATTTCTTGGCAAAGATACTAAAGTAGTTTACCATTTCCTTCTCTAGCTCATCTTCCAGATGAGGAAACTGAGGCAAACCAGGTAAAGTGACTTACCCAGGGTCACACAGCTAGTGTCTAAGGTCAGATTTGAGTTCAGAAAGATGAATCTTCCTGACTCCAAGGCCAGTACTCTATCCACTGTGTCACCTCACTGCCTCTACACACATACACACATTTTATTAATACATGTGTATATTTTATTTATACCCACATGTATTCTATTTTTCAAGATAGGGAGAGGGGTAAAAAGCCAGATTTTAGTTGATTAAAACAAAATATTAAAAAAAAAGTGATTGGAGCACCTGTAGGGGAGCAGAGCCAAGATGGCAGAGCAGAAAGACACATACACACTAGTGCTTCCCCACAGCCCACAAAATGCCTGTAAAAAAATGACTCTTAACAGATTCTAGATCAGCAGAAGCCACAGAATGACAGAGTGAAAGAGATTTCCAGCCAAAGGTAACCTGGAAGGCTGACAGGAAAGGTCTATCCCACAGGACACTGAGTGGATCAGAGCCTAGCCCTGGCCTTGCTGCACGGGGAGGAATAGGACCAGAACAGGCCTCCAGGGCAGAATTCCCAACAGGGAGGGTCCCAAATCCCTCAACCCACAAGTGCTAAAGAAAGTTTCAAAGGTCAGTGTCAGAGGGTTTTCCCAACTGGGCAAGAGGGGAGTGGTATCCCCCCAGCACTGGCCCCAGGTGGTGGCAAAAGCGGTGGCAGCAGCAGCAGTGGGCATCAGGTGGCTACAGTGGCCAGGGAAGAAGCCTGAGTCCATTGTCCAAATGGCTCAGCTTAAAGTCTCTGCAGGAATTGAGCAGGGGATCTGAACCTCAGCCCTCAGTGGTGGCCCTGCCCCCACCCAAAGCCCATGGGGGAATTGAGCAGCTGATCTGAATCTCAGCCCTGACCAAGGTCCTGGGGGGAGGAGGAGCACTAGGACCCTCCTCTTGACAAAGGATCCAGAAGTCAAGTAACTGGTTGGGAAAATGGCCAAAAAAGGGGAAAAAATAAGACCAGAGAAGGTTACTTTCTTGGTGAACAGGTATCTCCCTCCATCCTTTCAGATGATGAAGAACAATGCATGCTGTCAGAGGAAGTCAAGATTTCTGTCTCCAGTACCTCCAAAATGAATATGAAAAGGGCTCACGCCATAGAAGAGCTTGCAAAGTGAATCAGCAGCTTGTTAAAGGAGAACCAAAAAAATGCTGAGGAAAATAACACTTTTAAAAATAGGCTAACTCAATTGGAAAAAGAGGTCCAAAAAGTCAATGAGGAGAAGGAAACTTTAAAAAGCAGAATTAGACTAATGGAAAAGGAGGTTCAAAAGGTCACTGAACAAAATAGTTCTTTAAAAACGAGATGGAGTTGAAGGAAGCTAATGACTTTATGATAAACCAAGAAGTTACAAACAAAACCAAAAGATTGAAAAAAATAGAAGATAATGTGAAACATCTCATTGGAAAAACAACTGATTCTGGAAAATAGAACCAGAAGAGACAATTTAAAAATAAGTGATTGGACTAGAATACAAACCTTGATCACTGAATTCCAAAGATCTGTCCATTCAACCAAGCTACTCTCATAATTATAAATTATTATTAAAATCCTATCCCTTGTGGGTTATTGTTTGTCATTTATTAATATTGTTGAATTCTAAGTTTATGTGGCTAAAAATTTGTCTAACCCAAGAAATTTACTATAGAGGTCATGCTGACCTCAGAGATACTCCAAGTAGGCTAGATGATTGTAAAGAATGCCTAGATCCTACCTATCTTGGGTCCATACAAAGCTTATTTTAGGTTCCCCAAAATAGACTGACTTTGCATGCTTATATATATCTCAAAATACCCTTCTTTTGGAGACTACCTACTGCCTGTGTGAGGCCAATCAGGCAGGAGAATGTCCTTATATCTTGTCTAACCTCTTTATAATGTAAACTCACAAAGACTTGAAGAGGAAGACTCCTCTCTCTCTCTCTCTCTCTCTCCAAATGCCCTAATACATTTCTATCTAAAATTATTTCAGATTTTCGGGTTTGTTCTTGTGAACAACACCATGCACCAAGCCCACATCAAATCTAATACTTCCATGAAGCCTTCCCTGAAAACAAATGAGACAATGCATCCAAAACAAATTTTTATCTACAATGCATTATGTACCTATGAGTTTTTGTTATTACCCCAGACCATAGTAGTCTCTTTTCTTTGAGCTCTCATAAACTTTCCTTGATCCCCCATTAGGCATCTATCACATAATGCTTGACATTTTTCTTCAATTGTACACAAGAGTCTTGTTTTCTCTACAAAAATCTAAACACCTTGAGAGTAGGGACTGTGTTTTACATTTCTCTGCAGTCCTTACAGTGCTCAGCTCAGACCTAGACACACACTAAAGATTCAATAAATATTTATTGAATGAAATAGAGTATCACTTCCAAGGTTCCCCATGAATTTTCCAGAAAGTCCAATATTATTTTTGTGGATCTCATCTTTTCATCTCCTTAATCTATATGACTTGTGTCCATGATTTGCCTAATTTTTTTTCCTATTCTGTCTCACATATTGTTTTATCCCCATTCTCTGGTCCTTTCTTTGAAAAGTTTGGTGGTGAAGACCCATTACTCAGAAGATATAATTGGATTCTTTCTTTTTGAGGTTCAGGAAAAGGGAGGAAATGAGTAAAGAAAGGTAGAACAATATACAAAATAATGTGAATTTAATTCAAAGCATCTGGAAATGATTCTATACCTTTCTTCATTAAACCGAAGCATCCCTATCTTACAGATGAGAAAACTGAGGCCCAGAGAAATGAAGTGAATTACCCCAAATCATACAGCAGATCAATGAGCAAATCAGAATCAGAACGCAAGTGTACTTTCATTCTCTTTGCACTACACCAGCACTTCCCAGTAGTGCATCAGGGAGGACATCTCTGGATAGCAAGGAAGCCACAGAAAAGAGAACAGCCCTTACCTCTCCTGTCAGTCTGGATGAACGCTTCAGTGTCATGGAGGAAAAGTCTCTGTTGCTCTTTTTCCTCCAAGTGGAATTCTGAATAAGAGAAAGAAGAAAGAAGCCCAAGGGTGAAAGAGGTATATAGGTTTGGGAGGGGAAATGATAATGGGGAAGGGAAATGAAATCCCTGATTGTGAGGAAGGAACCAGTGAGGCAATCCTAGAGCATGTGAAGTTTATTGGATAATATAAAGTTAAAAAAAAAAAAGACCAACCCACAACCACTCTCTGCTCTAGTAGCTATTTAGTTCAGTGATTAGAACATTACATCAGTGATGTCAAAGTCTCAGGTTTGATCAATTTACTTTTTCTCTTTCACTGCTATGGATTGCACCTCTTAACTTGTATGCTTTACATCTCTTAAAATCCAAAGCAAAAGTCATTTCTTCCAGAAAGTCTTTCTGATCTCATTCTCCCTCACTCCCAGGAATAACCAGTTCCCCTTAGACCTATAGACTTCATGTAGAACTGGTTTTTTAAAGTCTTATTATGTGATGTATATTATGGTATCGGTTCTCATTCTTAAACCCTGAGAGGGCAAGGTCCACGACTTTTCCAAACTCTGTATTTCTCACACCTATCACCATGTTAAGCAGATGGGTGCGGCATTTGGTGTGTTTTTGTGTATTGTATGGCATAGTAAGATATGGTATATTATGGCATGGTATGGCACAGTATGGTATGGCACTTTATTGCATCTACTAGTCTGGTCACAGACCGATTTCTTAGCACATCTTCAAACAGATACATACACAACTACATACACATGTGTGTGTGCATGTACTCACATACCCACACACCATACCCACACATATATATGTCTGTGTATATGCATGTTTGCATACATGTGTGTATGTGTGTACATGTGTATATGTATATATATATGTGTGTGTATACACACACATATATATTCATATACACACATATAGATAGATATGTCACAGCTACAAACTGGTTTCCTAAAAATGAGCAGTCATCTCAAAAATATTTACTGTTGCTCACAAAGGTTAAACAGGTGAGAGAGCACAATCATCTTCACCTGCTGAAAGCTCTCCACTCCATCTCCCATCATGACCAGCACAAATTCAACATTTGTGCTAATAGGTCATCAAGTATTGAAGTTAAGAGTTCTTCGTCACTAATTATCCTCACTTCCACTTCCACTGCTGTAAGGACACACCTTGGACCCCATGCTCAAGACCTTGAGCTTAGAACTCTCTTCACTATGATTGCAGCTGCCCCACCTTCCATTTATTCCTTTCCCTCCCACCTACTAGACCTGTTGCATATACTCATTGTGACCTCTAATCCCTTGATGCCTTTCTATTCCTTCAGGGCATCAGCCATATTCTGGACATAGAGGATGTCCTAAGTAAGGAGATTCAGGAGCCCTTAGTTTGGGTCAGTAGGGACTAAGAGCTTTTGAATTTCCTCTTCTCTCTCAAATTCCTAAATCAGAGCTACTTGTGTGGGCATCTCTTTGATGGACTATGACCCAGTTTTTAAGGCCAAAATAAGAACATAACGAATGTCAGTACCCTGCAAAGCCTACTTTGTGCTGATGATCATATGACTCAAACCCAGGAGTCAGTACTTATTCTGGCTTTTCTCTCATCTACTCTACAGGAGAATGAGCACTACAAATCAGATCCTCATCAATGAGAACTAGGGCTTCTACTGAGTCATCCACATACTCTTTGTACCCCTAATCAGCAAGCATACACATTGGTCACCACCAGGGTTAGGAAGTCAGTCTGTGGTCATTTGGTGACTGAGATTGGGAATTAGTTATAAATAGAGTTAAAAGGTCAGTTTATGGTCAATCAGGGACCAGTTGATGGCTGTAGAATAGTTTTTTCTTTGTACAAATTAATTGGAATGCATGGAAACCAGGGAACTATGCAAGAATTTTGGGCTGATGGAGTGCCAGAAATAGTTAAGGGGCATAAAAAATGTAAACAATTAGAAGGAAGACTTCTGGTCAGGACTATAGCATCCTCTGATGAGTCACTGCCCTAAAATACAGGATATGCCAAAAGCTATCAGAGTTTAAATCAGCACTAAGACTTTTGGGACACCCCATATATGGTTATAGACCTAACGGGGATTGATCTCAACTTGGCTACATATTTACTATCTGTTTGACTTTAGGCAATTCACTTGGACTTTATAGATCTCAGTTTCCTCATCTGTAATAATATTAGCTAACATTTACATAAAGCTAATTATGTACCAGACACTAATTTAAGCATTTTACAAATATTAATCTCATTTCATCATCGTACCAACTCTGTGGAGTAGGTGCTGTTATTATTATTCCTATTTTACAGATGAAGAAACTGAGGCAAATGAAAGTTAAGTGACTTGCTCAGGGTCACACAGTTTGTAAGTGTCTAAGGTCTTTCTGACTCCAGGTCCAGGGCTCTATCCACCCCACTCCTTAGCTGCCCCATCTGTAAAAAGAGTGAATTGTACTCAGTGTCTCTGAGGTCCCTTTCTTCTCTAAATCTATAATCTTATGTTCCATGCCATGTGCTCTAACCATTGGGCAACCAGTCATGACTAATTTGGCCACTGCTTTCCTTTTAGAAACAGCCGAGTCAGTGCAGAGCATTCTTAATAATAACCCCTTGAGTTCAAATAAATCGTTTATACTTTATTCCTTGGTCATCAGGGATTGAGGTTCAATGGGATGAGGGTGATATGAAGTATCAGTTTCCTGACCTGAGTGAGTGTGGGCCCAGCTTCCTCCTTCCTCACCTTCTCTGGTATGCTGTCTGTCAGAAAGCGGGCATTGTTCTTCTTACCCAGACTGTCTCGGATTTGTCTTGTTACCAATGTGCCCTGGGGATTGCTGCTCTTGGCAAACAGCTGTGGCTCAGGGAATTCACCCATAAATCGCAGGATAATCTTCCATATAACTAGAGCAATCTAGGGAAGAGGAGACACAGAGAAACAGAAACAAGAATGATTCACCTTGGATGGGGGGCCCTCTTTGTGAACAGACCCTTTCTACCTCTAGGATGCGTCCACATATGTAGATAGACTCAGGCACAAATATCCACATGGGCATACATGTAGCCACTCAACACATGTAAAGAGACAATCAGTTCAATTCCATAAACATTTATTAAATACCTACTATGTGCCAGGCACTATGCCTCCCCTGCCATGCTATAGTCACGCATATAGATACATAGTTCTGGGGTAGTTAGAACCCAGAGAATTTTTGACTCCTGCTTCTACCATCTCATTCTCTGGGGGTTGGTCAGTCAGAGACTGGGATCATTAAGGGAATGGGATACCTATTTCTGATGTTCTTTTCCATTTCCCATTTCTTTCCTCCACCCACCAAGGCAGTATCTGGGCATGATTTGGAGTTCTAATAAATCAGCATGAAGGAGACTGTACCATCCTACTCCTCAACAGAAGTCTCAGAAATAGATAAAGTTTGTTGTTGTTAGCACCATCAGAGACTGGATCCAAGGCTGTAGGGACCACAGGGCTGCATCTTACAACCTTTTCTCTCTCTTTGTCCTCAATTCTTTCTTTGACCCTAACAACCAGGGCTCTTCCTCTGTATGGGGAAGGAGAGAGTTACTCTGAGGAAGAAGTTTGGAAACAAGGTACCTGGAAGTCTTCATCCTCCTCATGGTAGAGCAATGGGTAGTGGAGGGGCCGGCGAATGTGCGTGTGGGTAGCAGCCTTCTGGAAGTAGGTAGCAGCAAATTTGGGGAAAGTATACTCATCCAGGTCATTCATGTCTTCCTCAGGCTCCACTGACATAGGGATGGTGTCTAGGTCTACCTCAGTCAGCTTCTGAGTAGTTGTTTCCAGATCCTGGTGGGGACAGTCAGAGAAAGACAGTAAGACACATAAACCATCAGCTTCAAAGTCAGACTGATAGATTATCATTCAAGAAGGAGGGACTGAGAGACTACTGTAGGCATCCTTTGTGGAATTCTCCTTTCCTGTATCTCCATTCTACCTGACTCTGAGAACTGCTCTCCCTCACTTCCCTCAGTCTTCTCTGCAATCTCCCTCCATCATTTGTCTTTGCTGAACAAATGGTCTAGAATAGACAGGAGAGGTCTAAATTTTTCTTATCCTGCCTGCAACATACTCTTCAAATGAATTATTCACGCATTTTGTTGCTCTCTGAATTCACATTCTTCCCTTTTTTTCTTGCTTCTCCCCTAATCTATTAATAGCATTTAGTATTAATAACTGTAATAGTCCTAATAGCACTTCCACAATGTCTCCTTCTTCCCTTTGCTATTTAATATTTTATACTGATCTTTAGTTGTTTGTGCGTGTGTGTATGTATGTGTGTGTGTGTGTGTGTGTGTGTGTGTGTGTATGTTTTAGTCTTGGTCTTCAACTGGACAATGAGTTCCTTGAAGGCAGGAATGATGTCTTCTTCTCTTGTAGCTTTGCTACATCTAGAAGAAGTCTGGGTTCAATAGAATGGGTTGAACTTACCTCAAATCCCTGTGGTGCCTGGCCTTTCTGGCCACCTGTGATCATTGGGAGGAAGCCAAATACTTTCTCAACCATTTCAGTGTCATTGACAGGATCATAGATTGAAGCACGTTTCTTGGTAGGTTGGTCCATTTGGTTCTTCCTGTTCTCTCCCTCTAGGGCAGCCAGACGTTCCTACTCACATAACATAGGCACAGACATTACTGATAGGTGGGCAAGAACACTGGGCCCTAACAGGACTGAACTACAATCAGAAGGCCAGAAATTCAGGTCTAATTTCATTAATTCAGACTACTTGAGGAGGGAGCTGGAAAATGTCTGAATTATTGGATTTTTTCCCTTAAGAGTAGTCCTACAGTAGTAAGGGCACTGACCTTGGTGCTGAAAATCATGATCCTGCTCTTGCTCCCCAGAGTGTATACCTGGACCGACTACTTTATTTCTCTAAGACTCAGTTTCCTCATATCTAAAGTGGGGACAACAATACCCACCACTCCTCCCTAATAGGATTATGTGGATCAAGTAGGATAATAGATTTTTAAAGTATTTTGGAAAGTATAAATTACTATTATATAATAAATAATCCTTATATAACATTAATTATTTATATTAACAATATAATAACACCTATATTTATCATGTTGTATGTAATATGTGCTATACAATATAATATGTACTTATCATATAACAACATTAATATATGAGATACAATAATCATAACCACCATTATTATCCAGACAGCACCTCCCACCCACCAAAGGTTAAATGCAATCAACTCTAAGTGAGGGGAAGGGGAGGAGGCTTCTGCAATCCACAAATGAGATTAATTTAGAATAATCACATTCATTCCATGCAGATAGAAGTTGCTGGAGAGATAGGAAGACATTTTCTTCTTCACACTCTTCCTTACTTGAGCCAACTCTCTCTTTCACAGGTGGAACAAAGATAAATGTCACATTAGCCCTTGTCTGTATTATCACGAAGTCCTAACCTTTCAAGTTCAAATTAGTGACAACTTGAGAACATTTCATACTGAGAATAAGAAAGGTGAAATGTTTGCCTGGGGATCCTCCATTTACTCTGGCAGAACTGGGACTAGAACTTAGGCCCCCTGACTCTTACTCCAATCCTCTTTCCATGAAAAGACCCTGTTTTGGCCTCCTTCCCTCACCTGCCCTTCTTGTCACAGATGCTCCCTTACATAAACAAAGGATAACTGACTAGAGCCCTCTCTCCTGTCCTTGACTCTATGCTCCCTCTGGACTAGCAAGCAGGGAAAATGTCATAAAGAGACAGAAACAGGGAAGGGATAGAGGAAATGACCTCTAAAAAATAGTGAAAGTTAGAGTTGAGAGATTTCCAATCATCAGATGCAGGTCTATGGACAAAGATTTGGCTTCAGTATGTTTTCCAAGGCAGGATTCAGGCCAAAGCCTACCACCTGAGCTTGTTCCACACCTTTTGGAGCTGATTGGTTTCTTCCTTTGCCTCCCGTGACCCAACAATCAGCCTCAGATGTTCCTCCTTCTCCAGCTGAAGCTTCTCTGCCCCAACTCTGTTCTGGTGCTGTGGGAAAGGAGGTAAAGGTTAAGACTGCACAGATGTTCCAAATCATCTGGGAATCAATTCATTTGGCTCCCACTCATAAATCTGTACACTGTCATCAAGGCACCTTTATTACAAATACCGTATAGTATCTTCATAACCAAGTTTTTTGAGGGATCCAAATTCTACCCATCCTTTCAGGTTAATCAGAAAGCCTACATCCTCCACTAACCTTTCCCTGATGCTACAATTCACAATAATCTTTAATATCTCAAAGCTGCTAAGATACTTATTGCCAGTACAACATAATGTAGCACATGACCACATATTGTCTCATATTGTTATTAAACTTTTCCACATGTGAATATCTTAACTCTTTAGCCATGTTGTAAATCCCTTAAGGATCAAGGTGATGTTCTCTATGCCTTCGTATTCCCTTGGGCATTACTCAACCCATCAATCAACAAGAATTTATTAAGCACCTACTACATACCAGCATGGAGCTGGGGATACCAAGACATTCTTGTACTTGAGGAACTTACATTCTATTGGTCACTGATCTTTCTATAGCACTTCAATGTTTGCAAAGTACTTTACACACAGTATGTCATTTGATTCTCCCAACAATCCTGTGAGGCAAGAGCTATGGGCATTAGAAGATAGGGACCAGGCCTCTGATTTTATTGGTGTAGGAAACTTCCAGATGAGGACTCTCTCTACCAACGTGGATTGATTGGCATCTTCTCATCAGCTTATAGTCTTAGAGAATTGCCTTAAGTCCTGAGGTGTTAAATGACTTACTCAGAGTTGCACAGTCCCTAAATGTCATAGTTGGGACTGGAACCCAGTTCTTCCTGACTTTGAGGCTATCTTTCTCCATTATGTGATGCTATCTTGTTGAGTTGAATGGAATCACTATAGATCTAGAGAATATGGAATCCTCTGCATTTCCTGTTGCCACACCTACTTTTCTGCCTTCCCCTAGTGTAATGTTAATGGGATTCGTGTTAACGAAAGTTAAATATTTTCCATTAATAGGCCTCCAGTAGAGTCCATTAAGGGAAGCTTGATTAGGGGAGGTTTGTTTTGTAGGAAGATCCTTTAGTTAATTTCTAATGAGGCACTGGGTCATGAGGGTTGTGATATCCTCTGGCTCTGAAAAATGTATATATACTCTGAGATGAGGTTTTGCTTTGGGGCTTACTCTTTAGAAGAAGGTTCATGTGCCAGATGAGATTCTGGGTAGCCCTTAAGGAGCCCCTGGCTTTGAAAGCCTAGATGTTGGTGCTTCTCTCTCTCTCTCTCTCTCTCTCTCTCTAACTATGTAGGTATGTAATAGTCAGACAGTTGGATCTGTCTGTTGATCTGTGATGTATGTATTGCTTATGGTCAAACATATCTGTTTGTTGGTCTTTATGTCACTGCTTGTATTTTCTCTGTTGGTATATGTGATTAGAGAAGATTACTGACCCCTCAAAAGTTGCTTTCCTTTTAGAAAAGCAGAGCTAAGAACCTGTGCTAGCAGGTCATCCTGGATGTGTCATGGTGCTTGCTGCTATACCTTGTCTCTCCATCTGGCCCCAGTCCTATTTCTCATATCCATCTCTAAATTCAGTTCTCTATCTTTGCTCTGCCTCTGCTCCAGAACCCATTATAAAAGGCGATCAGAGCAGGCAGAGGTCTGGTATTTCAGCTGGAGATTCTGATGATCCCACATCAAAGCTGCTCCCCTTCTCCTGCCTGGCTCACCCTTGCCCCACCCTACCACTCTGGTCTCCACCTCTGTACTTTCCAGCAGGCTCTATATCATTGAAACATAGCATCCCTGGATTGGGACTGCAAGCCCTACCTCTAGTTTTCTCCTGTTGAAGTTCTGGCGGGTAATCATTCCTCTGGCATGTGCCTGGATCACCACTACTGCCTGCTTCTTCTCTGCCACCTTCTGGCGAATCAGGTAGCCTCGACAAAGGGCCTGGAACTGGATCACTTTGGCCCGGGTGGCCTTATATTGCTTTGTCAGTCGGTCCCTTCGAACAAAAGCCTGTAACCGCTCAAAGCCCAAAAGGATCTGCAGGGGTAAGAGATACATTAATGGGAAGGTGATACAGGCTGGCCAGGGCAGAGTCACATGGAAATTCTGAGAGAACAAAAGTAGAGTAGAAGGAGAATCAAAAAGGGTTCTGTTTTCCAAGTATATCCAACTGATCACAGAGTCATACAGTTAGATAAGATCTCTGAAACCATCTAGTCCAACTCATATGTGACTATAAATTCTCTGCTGTTGTTATTTAGTCATTTTCAGTCCTGTCTGACTCTTCATAGTCCCTTTTGGAGTTTCCATGGCAAATATCCTGGAGTGGTTTGCTATTTCCTTCTCCATCTCATTTTATAGATGAGGAAACTGAGGCAAATTGAGTTGAGCAACATGCCCAGGATCACATAGTCAGTAAGTGTCAGAGGCTGCATTTGAACTCAGGTCTTCCTAACCCCAAGCCCAGTGCTTATCCACTGCACCACCTAGCTACCTCTGAGAATTCTCTCTACAATGGTCCTGATGAGTTGTCACTCAGCCTTTTTGTGAAACCCTCAAGTAAGGGGAACAATTTTCAAAGGCAGCTCATTCCACTTTTAGATAACTGTGTTAGGAAGTTTTCCTTACATCACACCTAAATTTGTGCAACTTTTATTCATTATTCCTAGTTCTGCAGAGGCAACTAGAGAGCTCAGTGGATAGAGCATTGGGCCAAGAGTCAGAAAGACCTGAGTTCAAATCTGACCTCAGATACTTAAACTAGCTGTGTGACTCTGGGAAAGTCACTTAACCTGTGTTTGCCTTAATCCACTAGGGAAGGAAATGGTAAACCACTTCAGTATTTTTGCCAAGAAAACCTCATGGACAAAATTAGTGTACTGTGGTCCACAGGGTCACGACGAGACTGACAAACAACCATCTAGTTTTGTTCCATACTGTCTTCCACAGAATGATCCTTCAGGTGCTTGAAGATAGCTGTTATGTCCCTGCTTTTCCTTTCCCGACTTAGAATCCCCAAGTTCCTGAAGCAATTCTCATGAGGCATGATCTCCAGCCTCCTGACCATTCTTTGAGGAGTGAAAGTGTCAGAACTTAATACAATATTCTCCTTGCTGTCTGACCAGGACAGTACACAGGAGAGGAGCTTCTCCTATGCTTCTTTGAAGGCACCCTCAGATTACATTAGATTTTGCATCTATTTATGCCACACCATTGATTCACACTGATTTTAAACTTCACTGAGAAGCCCAAAATCTTTTTTCAGATTTACTTATCTAGTGATACCTCCTCCATCTTGTTTCTACAAAATTGATTTATTGGCATAGAACTTTACATTTATCTCTATTATTTGAGTTAGGACATGATGTCATCTTTTTTCTAGATAAAAAAATGAAAAAATCATACATATCAACTAATCTCAGAAGTCTAGAAAAACAATGAAAAAGTCATTATTTTATTCTTCTAACTAAACTACAAACAAATAAAGAAACCGTTGTTTTAGCTCATAGGTTATGCCTATATTGCAATCCATTTATGGCCCTTTATAAATGAAACTATGCTTGAACTTTGCAAGTTATGCTAGAATTTCATAGTTGTGTATTTTACCTCTAGGAGATAAGTACAGTTAAACTTTCTTATGCAAATATCTCTGACCCAAGCATACAACCTGGCTTGAATTAGCTAAGATTTAGTTTAGGGAATTGAAATATACAAAGGAAGATAAATCTGTTAATTAAAGCAACTGTTCCTTAAGAATCCCAGTGCACCTGGTATTATGCTAGATTCTGGGAATTACAAAAACGGAAAATGGTGCACCTCAGAGAACATATAGTTTAGTAAGCTGATGATGCACGTAACACATGATGTACACAGAATGAGAGAAGTACAAAGGACAAGTCCAACTGAGAAGCACAAAAGATCAGAGAGAGAAAGAGCTCTTCCACTTGGGGAATTCATGGAAGGCCTCAAAGAGAAAGTGGCACCAGGCTAGGCCTTGAAGGAAGGAAATTATTTAAAAAGATGGAGATACCGAGTCCCTTCCAGAGATGGGGGATGGTGTATACAAATGCAGAGAAATAAGAGAGAGCTGGACCAGATGAGGAATTGCAACCAGTGAGATTGGTGGACATAGGCAACGTGAAGAGAAGTAGGGCAAAGTATGGCTGGGAAATGAATGTCACACAAAGGATTTTATGTTTCTCCTTTAGTTAAAGGGAAGCCACCAACATTTTCTGAGGAGAGAGCTGCGCATTAAGAAGCTCAATCTGGCAGTGGTGTGAAGAGGGGAGATTAGAGGGGAGGCAAAGAGATCAATACAACAGGCAGGTGAAGAAGGGTAATAGATGTGAGAGAGATGGTGGAGAGAAAATCGATAGGACCCAGAAAATGATTGACTGTGCTAAGGGAGAGGAAAGAGGCAAATGGGACTGATAGGAATTGATTCTAAGTCTAAGGGTATTGATAGGAAGATGGTTGTACCAAAAACGAAAATAAGGATGCTAGGAGGAGGGGAAGGTTTTTTTGAGAAAATGATTCAGAGGGGATGTCTAGCAGGTAGTTAGGAAGTCGAGGCTGCTGCTCAGGAGAGATTTTAGAGGTAGATATTTAGAGTTTTTGGTTGTTGTTGTTCAGTCATTTCAGGGGTGTCCTATTCTTTATAACCCCATGTGGGGAATTCTTGGCAAAGATTTGCCATTTCCTCCTCCAGTTCATTTTATAGATGAGGAAACTGAGATATAGGGTTAAGTGACTTGCCCAGGGTCACACAGCTCAGGAAGATGAATCTTCCTGACTCCAGGCCCAGTACCCTTTCCAATGCATGGAGTAATATCTACGTTCATATGCAGATATATCCAAAGTAAATTCAAGGTGAGTGGGACTGGGAGAGAATACTAGTAGCCAGGAAGGAATTAGGAAATTTTTATGAAAGGAAACTTTTGAACTGAATCTCAAAGGAAACTTAGAAGCAGGGGTAAGGGAGCATGGAAGATGACCATTGGAAAGACATGGAGCCAGGGAACAGAGCACTCTGAATAAGCACCAACACTAAGAAGGGCAGACTGAATAGATTATAAAGTGCTTAAAGAGGAATTATATACAGATGATGGCTGGAAAGAGGAGGGGGCAGACTGTGAAGGACTTTCATTGCCAGAGGATTTTATATTTTATGGAGCCTCTGGAGGTTTTTGCATAAGTGATATAATCAGACCTGTGCTTTAGGAAAGTCACTTCGGCAGCTATGTGGAAGATGGTTTGGAGTGGAATTAGATCTGAGACAAAGAGAATGTGTCAAAGGCTACTGGAATGGCCCGGGTGAGATATGGCAGGGGGTTGAAATCGAGTGGATGAAGAGAAGGGGAGGGATGCATTGGCTCTTGTGATACTGCTTGGCTGTTGTCACCCAGGCCTCTGACTTTGGGCTCAGAAGGAACTGGAGCCCACATCTTAGAACCCGAAGAAGTTCTAAGCTCTAGTTCCTGCTGTCTCTGGAGCAGGGCACCAACTCCAAACCCTTGTAATCTCAACTCCGCTCAATGATCCTGTTCTGCAGCTAGACACCAGTAGGGGCAGATATTTTGATAGATTAAATATGCAGAAATGAGAGAGAGAGAGACAGAGACAGAGAAAGAAAGTCAGAGAGAAAGAGAGAGATCTAAGGTAAGTGGGAGTTATATCGATATGCTTTTATATAGATAGACATGATATAGATATCTATATAGATATAGGAAAGAAGAAAAGATATCTCTATATCTCTATCTATATATACTTAAGGAAAGTAAATTCCCATAATGTGAGTCAGGTATAGATATATCTCCATCTCTCCATCCATCCATCTATCTATCTATCCTGAATATACATATATATTTACATTTATGCATATTTATACAATTCTTAGAACAAAAGTTTTGTTCTTTTGGGGGAGGAGTGGGAAGAAGAGAAGACAAATGCTTGTTAATTTAAAAAAACCCTTTTTTTCTGCCTCTCCCATTTGATGTGGGGATATCTTTGCCAACCCTTGCTTTTCTTGACCTTTTCATATGCAAATGGGCCATTCAAAATTTTCCTGCCTTTACCAGCTGGGAGTGGGCAACTTAAAATTTCACGTCATCTACAATCTTTAAATAGGCCCCTCAAGATGGTCCCTCAAAGTCTGAAAGGGCAAAGTCTGAGAGAGGCTTTATCCATATCCTTTCTCTTGGGGATGGGAGGAGGAAGATGAACTGGTAACCAGGCAAGGATTGGTTTGAAAGACAAGAATGAGACAAAGAAAAAGCAATGTCATGGAAATCAAGGATGCCAAGGAGAAAATGTCAGAAAGAAAGGGATAGTCAACAGTATCAAAGGCAGCAGGGCATCCCAGGAAACTGAGGTACGAGAAAAGTCATAGAATGTGGCGATTAGGCGGTCTCTGGTAACCATCGAGAGAACTAATTTCTCTTTCCTGCTGCACATATTAGGCTGGCTACAGTAGAGACAATCCATACTAGTATTCTCCTTGCTCTTTTTTTTAAATTGTAAGTTCATTGGTTCATTGTTATAAGGAGCCTTCTAGTGAGGGAACTCCCTCTAACAATCTAGGATGACACTTCCTTAGCAACTTATTGTAAAGGTACTGGTAGGATCAGTGCCTTGCTCAGTCATACAGCAAGGGTCCCATGGCTAATATTTATCAAAAATGCTTGGTCTTCTTGGTCTAAAACTGATTCTCTTTCCATTGTTTCAGGATGGTTCTTTGAATTCTCCTTTTCATGTGGAAGATAAATCCAATCCAATTTGTTCTTGGAAACTGCTCATTTTCAGGGTCTCCTGATACGGTTCCCCCTTCTCTGTTCAGTTTTTCCCTGAGAAGTCTCTCAGGGATCTTAAAAGCTACTTCAGGCATAACCCATTCCCTCCCACAGATTTCTGGGAATCCTCAGTCAGCTTTCTTACCATCTTGTAATTTCTTCTGCAAGCATGACCTCTCCATGCTGCCTGAAGGGTCACAGCCGCTCGCTTCTGACTCAGAAATTCCTTCCTAGAAACAGAAAATGCCAGCTGGAAATCTAAAAGTTTCAGAAATATTGAAGCAGTGGATAAAGTAGGTATGATAGGTAGAGAGGACAACTTTGGAGATGAAATTTTTTAGATGTCATCTTTTCAAAATTTTAATTAAAAAAAATTTTTCATGGAAATGTGATTCTAAGGACCACCCTTGATAGGTGTTTGGTATATAACTGATAAAGTGCTCTGTATTCTTCTCCTCCCACAAGCATGAATAGGATAGAGATTAGATTTGTGATCATATCTGTGTAGGGAATCCTAGGTGAGGAAACTTCCTCTACTGACCACCTTTGTAACTTGTAGTTTTTAGGTCAATATCTTTTTTGCAATTTACAATCCTAGAACATCTTGTAAAGCACTATGCAGTTAAATGACTTGCCCAGGGTCACACAGTCAAGATATATCAAAGTGAGACAAACCCAGGTCTTCCTGTTCTCTATCCATCACACCATACTGACTTTCAAATATGTTGAAAAATAATGATGAAAAAATAGTCTGAAGGCAGATCAAAGCACATTATTTTTTTCTTTCTCATGGTTTTCCTGAGAAAAGGTTGTTCTGATTCTTCCCTCACAACATGACTAATGTGGAAATATGTCTAATAGGATTTGCATGTATACCTTATAACAGACTGCCCGCCATCTTGGGGAGAAGGCAGGGGAGGGAGGGAGAAAAAAATTAGGAACTCAGAATCTTATAAAAGTGAATGTTGAAAACTATCTTTACATGTAATTAGAAAAAACAAGGTACTATGAAATAGGGGGAAAAAAGGAATGCTAAAAGCAGAATTGAAGGGGAAAATAAGTCATTCAAGGTGAATGTGAGGAGAGACTGAGATTGGGGACAGTTCTTGCTGAGTCTTCATCCCCCTAACAGGAGAACTTATGGGCTGATAGACGAGCCTCCTTTATTCAAGCCCTACTTTCATACCTCATCATGGCATGAAGGCAACCCCAGAATTCTTAAAGTAATACCAGTGGATTATAAGCTTGGGCAGATATTATACCATGCTCTGATGACTGAATATGCCTCTATCCTGGATGTCCCCAAAGCCCCTCTCCTGGACTCTCTTCTCTTCTCCCTCTAACTTATCTCATTTGTCAAACTTATCGCCAACCCTGGGTTCAATTATTGTCTCTATGCAGATTATTTCCAGATCTATCTATCCAGCCCTAACCTCTCTCCTGAGCTTTAGTCTTTTGATGCCATCTGGGTTGGGAGTGGAGCTGGCCAGAGCAGGTGAGCTCTTCAGTTTTCTTTAGACCTTTGAGCTCCTGAGTCTCTTCAGCCTCTGTAGTTACGTTAGGTACTTCTCATTTCCAGCTTTCAGAGAGATGATGGACAAGAACAGCCCTACTTCAGGTTACTGAAGGAAAAGACCCTGGGAAGACCCAAGGGGAGCTTGCTGGCACTCTCTCTCTATCATGGCTCTAGCCCCAACTTGCTACACTAGAGACTTCAAGGAACTTGACCTTGAGTGGAGTCTGGCTGTCTCTGGGTTGAACTGAGTTACCTCACTCCCAATGGGAGAGCTCCTTTACTCTGTCGTCTGCTCTACAGCCTCCTATGTATACTTTCTTTGATTTCTGTTTTGCTATCAGATTGCATAAATGAGTTTCTTGGCTGATTGCTATATGTGTGTTCATCGTGGAATTGGTATTTTGGTGGGAAAGGAGTCAAGCTTTGGATATAAAGCTTTGGGTCTTGTTTTTTCCTCATTTAATGAAACAATGATCACAAGTTAGACTGAACCTGAAAATAACATCCCCTACCAGGGGTGGGAAATCTGTGCCCTTGAGGCTACATGTGGCCTTCTAGGTCCTTAAGTGTGGCCCTTTGACTGAATCCAATGTTCACAGAACAAATCCCAGATTTGGATTCTGCCAAAGGACTGCATTTGAGGACCTAGAGGGTCACATGGGGCCTCAAAACTTCAAGTTCCTCACCTCTGCCTTAGACCAACAATACTTAAGGAAGTAGATATAATTCTAGCTCAGTACCCCCTCTCTTTAAGGAGGGCAGAGTATCCTCCAGGCTCAACTTCCTGCTTCCCCTTCTGGAAGGAATTAAACTCTGAAGGGGGGGAAGAGGCCAGAGGTGCATATTCAGTCTTCCTCTGAGCCACACAATGACACCCCCATGCTACATGAAGGGGACAGCCCTTGCAACATGGACAGCATCACCACAACTGAACATAGACCAGGAAATGGATTGTGTTTACTGGAGGACGAGTGTAATTAAATACAGATGAGCTCATTGTTAGGTGGTAGGATATCTGGTCATGAATTTGGAGTCACAGAAACTGAAACTAAGGACCATTGAAAACTAAACTTCTCATCTTCTAGATGAGCAAGTGGAGGCACAAATGTAGTATCAGAAGCAGGATTTGAACCTAGGTCTTCCAACCCCAGAGACAGTGCTCTTTCCCTTATTATAGGGATTATATATTATAGGGATTCTTAACCTTTTTTTGTGCCATGGACCCTTTTAACAGTCTGGAGAGGCCTATGACCCTTTTTCAGAATATGTTTAAATGTAAAAAATAAAACACACAAGATTACAAAGAAAAACAATTATATTGAAATAAAGATGCATTTTTCCCATCCAAATTCACAGACTCCCTGAAATCTACAGTTGGACCTTCTGGGGGTGGTCTGTGGATCCCAGATAAAGAAGCCTTGTACTTGAACATCCTGCTTCATGCCAAGGCAAAGAGGGGCACTATATGGCTTGTTGGGGAGAGTGTCACGTCACTGACATTACAAATGCTAGAAGTGTTGAAGATGAGAAGTCTTTCTTTATGGTCACCTAAAGAACTCCCCTCTCCCATTTTCTCCCTGGCTGGCTTCATCCCTGAGTCACCAATCAGAGCAGTGTCTTAGTGCCCACCAAAGCAGAGAGCAGAGAGCAATCAGCCGGATGGGCTATACTTTAGGGATGGTACTGATGACCGCTGATTGCTCCCTGATTTGACAGATTGCTTTTGGCATTAGGAACCTTGGTTTCCACCCAGACTTTGCTTAACCCCACCGAACTGATGTAGGTGGAAGGTCAGATCCTCCATACTCCTGCAATATTCCCAGGCAGCAGTTCTGATCCTGAACTTCCTTTGCTCGTGTTCATAGAAGTACCTGTGATTGGGGACCAATCATCTCCTTTATTTTCACAGTGATGCTACTTTTAGTTGACCACATAAATAAAATAAAATTACGGAATTTTGGTGTTATTTAGATGTTATTTATCTAGTCTCCCTCTCAATGGGATTTCTTATACAGTATTCCTGAGAGATGACCCTTTGCTTGCTGCTTCAACAATTCAAACAATACAGTAACTCACTATCTCACAAGCTAGCCTGCTCTACTTTGGGATAATTCAAATTCTTATAAGATTCTGTCTGAATTGAGTAACTCTGTAATTCCTCCTTAATGGTCTTGCTTTTGCCCCGAAGAACAACTCAAATAGATCTAGTCTCTCTACACAAGACTGCCCTTCACACATGAAGTAATATTGACCAGTTTACACAGTATTGTCTCAGTATTGCACATTTCTGAAGATAATTGAGATAGCTCTATAAACACCTTATTTATAGCATTTAATTGGATAAAGGGAGAAAATTTGACCCCAGGAGTAGGATTAAATGTGTTAATATTTGCAAAAAGTGTCTAGTATAGTGGCTGGCACATAGTAGGTGTCATATTAATACCTAGAGTATCAATACTGGTCGGTTACCTAAGGGAATGGAATCAAGAGGACTCTCCTTTTAGGAGAGGGAGGAACTAAGAAGGCATATGGGGTAAGGGGCAGATTCAGGTGTACCTGTACTTGTATCCCCGTATGGCTTTCTGTATGGTGACAGCATTCTTGTTCAGCGCCTGGCTCCTCTGTACCTCCAACTGGGTATCTTGGTAATCCTGGAGGACAGGGAGAGAATCAGATATGAGGCTGGTAAACTAGCCTAAATGAAGCAATAAGGCACTCCAAGGAACAGAGCATGTGGGCAAGTGAAGTCACTACTGCTTATTCCTTAGATCCAGAAGGAAATAACCCAGAACCCTGAACCCAAGAGCCTTGAGAAGAGCGATGTCCCTCAGGTCACTGGCCCTACTTCCAATTCAGATTCCTCAATAATCATTAAGAGGAGCAATCACCTTGGAGAAAGGCTCTACTTTCCTCAACACCACCAACATCAAGTGCCAGCAACTGATAGTTAAGCTCAAAAGCTCCAGAAATGGTAGTACCTCCCAGACCAGGGATGGGGAACCTGTGGCCTCAAGGCTGCTTGTGGCTCTCTAGACTGAATCCAAACTTCACAGAACAAATGCCCTTAATAAAAGGATTTGTTCTGTAAAACTTGGACTCAGTCAAAAGGCTGTACCCAAAGACCTAGAAGACCATACATGACTTTTAAGCTGCAGATTCTCCACCCCTGTTCCAGACTATCAATCCTACTTCCCACAGCCATTATTCCAGGAAGAAATCCATATGAAGATATAGCCTGGCAACCTTATCTGCACATGCTGCAGCCATTCAAGACCCAGAAGAGAAAGTTCTTACCACCAATGTCCCTGTCCCTGTTAAATGGTTCTATATCAAAAACTTGTATGATTTTATTAGTGGAAATGACATTAAAGAAGATGCACTACTACCAACTGTACCTTAAGGACCATGAAACATTTCCTTCTGATTTGCAAGTGAAACTTCATCTATGTATTGTCTCCTCCTATTAGAATGTGAGTTCCTTGAGAGTAAAGACTGTTTTTACTTTCCTATTTGTATCTCTGAATACAAAGAGGTAGCACAATGGATAAAACTCTAGGTCTGGAGTCAAGAAGACCTAAGCTCAAATCTGACCTCAGACGTTTACTAGCTATGTGATCCTGGCCAAATCACTTAATCTTTCTCTGTCTCATTTTCCTCATTTGTAAGATGGACCAAATAATAGCACCCACCTTACAGGGTTACTGTGAGGATTAAATGAGACAGTATTGTAAAGTGCTTAGCATAATGCCCAGCACATAGTAAGTGCTTAATAAGTACTGTTCCCATAACCAGAGCTTTGCTCATAATAAGCACTTGATACATGCATTTTATTTCATTTATATTATTGCTAGATCCCATCAGGGGGAGGGAAGGGGGAAAGTCTTTCTCAGACCCGCATCTCATTATGTATCATTTATTGTGAGCTCTCAGAAGGCAATGATCAGTGACTATGTAAATCTCTTTGTAAAGCACATGCTTATCTATCAATAATGCCTATCTGCTTTATTGGAGGATTAGGGGGTGTGATAAGATCCATAGGATGAAAGACATGATGATTGCTAAAATAAGGTGAATTGGGGTTCTTGAATATTGCTCCAGGGGAATGAAACCAACGAAAGAGCTTTGGGTCTGACTTCATAAATGGACGGTGTAGACTATTTTCTGAGATCAGTCTAGGTAAGGTCAGAGAGACTCATCACCAGGTGACAAATGTCTTTGTTCATAGCACCTCAGGAAGGCATGCTTCAGTGGCAGATGGAATACTCTCAATGAGGAAATCACAGACTTTTGAAAGTTTTAGAACTAGAGAGCAGATATGATACTTTCCAAAAATTCGATAGTGCTTGTGCCCTCCTAACCCCCTGGATTTGACATTGCTCAGACTTCAATCTGATGGTGCTACCAAGGCAACGACTAAGTTGTGTTCACCAAATAGGAGACACATGAAGATTAGAAGACTTTACTCAGTCACTGGACCAATCAAACTTCTCTATGTTGGTGTGACCATAGTGAAGACTAGGTGGTACCATGAATAGAGCAGTGGACCTTGAGTTAGGAAGAGCTGAGCTCAAATCCAGCCTGACTCTTATTATTTGAGTGACCACTGACAAGTCATTTAACCTCTCATTTTCTCTCATCTGTGTTGTTATTCAGTCATTTTCAGTCATGTCCAACTCTTTGTGACCCATTTGAGATGTCCTTGGCAAAGATCCTAGAGTTGCTTTGCCATTTCCTTCTCCAGCTTATTTTATAGATGAGGAAACTCAGGCAAACAGGGTTAAGTGACTTGCCCAGGGTCACACAGCTGGTGTGAGCAAATGAATGGGCAGGAAAGCTGATTCAAATCCACTTACATAATCTGTAAGAGGTGGCTGGTGGCATAGTGGATTAAGTGCTGGACTTGGAGGAGGAGACCTCAGTTTAAATCTGAACTCAGACACTTAACTAGCTATGAGACTTTGGGCAAGTCACTTAAGCTTTGTCTGCCTCAGTTTCCTTAGCTGTAAAAAGGGATAGTAATTGTATCTACCTCCCTTGAAGAATTGGGTTGAGGATCAAATGAGATAATATTTGTAAAACCACTTAGTACATTGCTTGGAACATGTAAGTGCTATATAAATCCTTATACCTTTCCCATTCAATTTCTTCCCTTCCTTTGTCTCCTGAGTGAGGAAGAACAGGGAGGCAGAACCACTGGTGGGTTCTTGGTTTGCAACGCCAAGTTCCTTAGCCTAGCTTTGAAGGTCTCATTACATTAACTATAAAAAGAATAGTAAGCTGGTGTGTGTGTGTGTGTGTGTGTGTGTGTGTGTGTGTGTGTGTGTGTGTATGGACAACGGTGAGATTAGCCTGGCTGGAGTAGAGGATTAATCCTAGGGGCAAGAGTAATTGTAACAGGGTTGGAAAGATAGCCTGGGGTCAGGTGGTGGATGACCTTGAATCCTAGGCTGATTATCCAGGCCCCTTTTCCATCTCTTTGCATTGTTCCCCACTCTCTGTAATTCCATCCATAAATGAATCACCGCAAGGTTATCACTACAATTCTCTCATTTGGGAGTAGATCCTACAAAGGTTGGATGAGGAAGAGAATTGAGGGTAGGTATTCAAATGAGAAGTAGGTATTATTTCTGGATTCCAATAATTGAAGTTATATCTGTTCTCTCCTCCCTTTCCTTCTATGGACAGCTGGGAGCTCATTACACAGTTTATATGAAGTGAATCATATAAAATTGTGCATTTATTCTCATTGTAAGGTCTCTTCCAGCTCTACCTATGGTGGTTCTCCATAATATTAGGCAATGGATGAATATTTGAGTATTCTGTATTATTCAATCTGAATTTGTAGCCCTCTTCTTTTTCTGTCTTCATTTTTTTAGGGGGGAGGAGGTTATTAAATTTGTAACTTCATTGGTAGGGAATTCCCAGTGTGGGAACTCCTTTTACCATGGAGATGAATAGTTGCTCTAGAATTGCCTGGGTCCTCTGAGAGTCTGAGTGTCTTGCTCAAGGTCACATGGTCAGTTTTTGTCACCTGAAGGACATGAACATGGAATGACCTGAGGCTGGTTCTCTGTCCTCTACTCTGTGCTATCTATTTTAAAATCCTTGGGGAAATAAACCTCTCAGTCTATTCTCTGAATTTATAAGAAGTTTCTTAAGAGTGTGATTCTGTATCACTTTACAGAAGGATTCACTGCAAGGTCCCTTTAATGAGCAAGTTCCACTTTTGTACTTAATAGGAATCATTTTGAAGATATCTTATTGACAAAAAATTCTTATACTTTTCAGTAACAAATGACTGCGTTTGTGGGGTTACTAGAAGCTTTACCATGGGCTCCCTCCACTCAAGCTGGGATCACAAAGGGATGTAATGGGCCCTGGGCAAGAGCATCAAGGTAGGAAGAGAGGCAGAGAGACTGTATTTCTCTAAGAGACTGCTGGTCGTTTATTTCCTGAAAGGTAGAGACCAGGGTATGTTCTTCCAGGCTTACCTTCAGGAAGATTTTGGTCTTCCCCATTTTCCAGTTTTCATCTTTCCCTAGACAGTTTTCTGAGATGCGCAGAGTGGCCTGACGAGGTTTGTCCTGCAGCTGTCACCAAAAAAAAAAAAAAAACCAAGCAAATGAGGGATGGGTTAGTGCCCCAGCCAGATGAGATCCTGATCTCCAAGATTTGCCATTATATTGGAACATTGGAGAAGGCGATTCCATGGGTTCCTCCAGAATATTTCAGCAAAGGAGCTCATACACGTTACTTTACTAGCCACATTTTACAGGTGATACTGGTGAAGTTCACAAGCATTTATTAGACACTTACTATGTGCCAAGTACTGTGCTAAGTCTTGGGGATACAAAGAAAGGCAAAAACATAGTCCCTGCCCTCAGTGAGCTCATAGTCAAATAAGGGAGACAGCATATACAAAATGTGGGTCATACAAGATATGTAGAATAGACGAAAGGCAATATAATCAGCCCTCAAGCCAGCTCTCCCTGTATTACACCATCACAGTCAGAGAGGCCATATCTAAAGGAGGCCCCTGGAAGCAAATGGCAGCATAAGAACATTGAACATTTCTGGTTTCATTGGAAGAGTGTTGTGTGATTAGGCCAGTGAGACTCTGGGTAGCTGTTAAGGAACTACCTAGGTTTGAAAACCCAGATATTGGTGCTTCTCTCTCTGGTAACAATATACTGGGGTATTCAATCTATTTCTTCTTCTGTTGATCTGAGTACTTTATATTTTTACTGCTCATACCTAATGAAGACAAGTGGAATATTCACTGCACCTGGAGGTACTTTGGACTTAATTGTTGAAATAGAGATGCAGATGCAGTCTTCACCCCTTCACCTCTGTTGCCTAGCCCAGTAGTTCAATCAGGATGACTTTGGACTCTTCCCTCATCCTCAGCACAGAGCTGAGAAATGGCAGAAAGATAAGGAGAAATGACAGCTCAGAGAATAAGAACTAGATATAAAATGATCTTTGGACAATCGAAAGAGAAGTACAATTGAACCACCAGAATCCATCATAACAGGAACTCTGCCAGGATCCATCCACTACTCCCTTTGGCTGATGTAGAGAGGAGAGCAAAAGAACCTCTAAACTGATAATATTCAAATGCAGCCCAACAATCAGAAATGAAGCCAAGAGCCACGAGGAATTAACACCTAATATTCTAAGAGAAATGTGATCTCCGTGATGAGGAAGTTTAAGAACATAGAAGCCTGTATGTACTAGCTAATTTGGACTGTTCTGTTTTTCAAAGAATTTGGCTCCTAGGGAGACAAATCTCCCTCTAGAGAGGAAATATCACTTCTAGACAAGGTTCAGAGAAAAAGAAAGAGGAGAAACCACTTAAAGTTTTCCCTGGTCTGATGACTGAGTATCTTGGGGATCTGCTTTTCTAAAAGATCTGGAGAAAAAAAGCTCAGGGGACTATAAGGAACAAGAATGATGACATAGAGTTAGAACATGTCCTGAAAAGTCTAGCTGAAGTCAGGAGCTTGAAGCAGAGTCTCACAGCAATGGGAGAAAACACAGGACTTGAGAACCAACGGCAATTATCAGTCTTTGGAGACCAGTCAACTTATCATGAGGTTCTAACTTAACCCACATGCAAGGAGCAATGACTGGCCCTGGAAAAACCACATGCCTCATACATCTACAAGCACACTGGAAAGTAAATCCCACAGGAACAGCATGATGCCATTACTGGAAGATATTAATATTCCTACAATGTAGAAGGTATGGATCACTCTTCTATATGTCTTGTGCATAAGAGATTTACCTATGTGTCTACTGTACTCCCCAGATCATGTTCTTTATATATTTCCACTCTTATACAGAAATTTGTAGGGAACTATGCTTTGAGTTTATGGATGAAATGGTATTTTCTCTTATTACATTACTATTTCATTAAAAGTCTTTGCTTTCAACTAAAATTTTTAAAAAAGAATAGAGGGGTGGGTAGTTAGCAGGTAAAAGGAAATAGGAAAGGAAAGCTGGAAAGATTCTGAGGACAAAATCAACAACTTTCCAGTTTTGCTGAGGGGCCATCTGTTTTGGTCTCTGTTACAACCCAGGCCAGAGACAAACCAACAGGCTGCCAAATGGCAGGCACTTGCATGATGGGCACAAAGAACCCTGAAGTCCCCCAATCAACCTTCCCCCATCACAGGGATAACACAAACCTCCACTTGAGTAGCTCCAGGCAGGAGTATCTTGTACCTCTGGAAGAAATCTTTAAAGGTGTAGCGGATGGGGTAGCCTGATTTCCTTATCTTCACCGTCTCCATCATGCCTGAGTAACGCAGCTGCTGAATACACAGCTGCCGATCAAAGAGCTGGCAGAGGGAAAACCACAGGTGCAGCACATTAGGGAGTTCGTTCCAGACCTGGGACTGCAACCAAGGTCTCCATATTGTGAGGGACTTGGGCAGAGGGGTTTGGTAACAATAAAACCATAGTAATGGCTAGTGTTGGTATAGCATTTACACTGCGCTAAGCGCTCGGTGATTGTTATCTAGTTTGGTCTTCACAATAACCCTAGGAGGTAGGCTTTGTTATCATCCTTGTCTCGTAGATGAGGAAACTGAGACAAGTGGACCAGTAGGCAGCAACACAAAGTAACATAATCTCAGTGGAGACACAAGGGAAAGAGCAGTTCAATGATATCACCGGAGGACTTGGGCAGCATTGGAGGCAGGAGATGACAAAGTCCTCATGTTCTCTGGTCATACGTGTTCCTTAGGGTCCCCTTCATGTTTTTTTCACTTACCACACATTTACCATATATATTCCTCCCACCATTTGGTGGAAATTGATGGGAAAGTATATTACTGGGGTGGGGGGGAAGGTAGAGGGAGAAACCTTTATTTAATTTTTTAAAATTCTGAACTTAGAAAAAGCCAAATAAGAGAAGCATTTCTATATACAAAGCAGAACAGAAAAAAAGGTTGTAATACACCAAAACTTTTCACAAAGGGTCTTTCATATCTCTTATTTGCTATGTTTTTTGGTTAAACGTCTTTTTCTTTAAACTAAAATGCCCCTCTAATTGGCCTGGTAAAAGAAAACACATTGATGGAAGCTCTGAAACTGTGCTCTTCAGTGGATGGTGGCCCAGAGTGTTTTAAACCTCAGGTAGCATTCTGGGCTGCTCAGGTGTTCCCTTTCAAAGCAAAAGTAGTAGCTTCATTGGCAAAAATATGAGACTATTTCCTGAGATGCCTTTTGTGTCACTTTTCAGGATGTCGATTTATTTTTGAAAGGTACTGCCTTCTGTTCTTCAATGTACAAATCCAGGTGGCTATACTTTAAATGTTCTCAGAGCCCAGCACAATGCACTACACAGAGCAGGTGCTTAACAGATGTTTATCACTGATAAAAAATGATGTTGGGGAAGGAGGGAGGAAAGAAAGACTGGAGTGGGCTAGCACCTTGGATCTCAGATGAAACCAACAACTCACTGCATGCCCTTTCTTAAAATGACAACTAAGACAAGGGGGTGGGGTAGAAGGAAGACACAAGTTACCAGTGGTTTCTTGAACTCATTGGGTTTTATGCAACGGATAAAGTGGGGTTGGCAGTTGTTCAGGATTTTCATCAGCTGATCCAGGGACTGCTTGAACTGGCTTGCTAGAGTAGGGGGGCGTTTGGCGGCATCAGCATTCTGTAGGACAAAAGCACATCATGAATGCATATGTATGAACACATGGAGATACATAAAAGAGGAAAATTAAAAGAAGACTTCTATGAAAAATTCAGTTATCCTGAAAACCCATATGTTGGCTTGGGTCTGGAAAGAGCCACAGTCATGTAGTCCATGCAGTAACTATTTTAATATATTTGACTTTATTTCTTTTGCTTCTGTGATAGTAGTAGAACACTGTATATAGTCAAGCAATGTTTGTGTGGTCAATATTATTAGACTATGTTCACATAATTACTAAAATCTAGCAGGGAAGGAAAGAGGGCAAAATTTCCCAGTGGGTGAGGGCTAAGCCAAGACATGAATTAGATTAATCTCCATCAACCACATCCCCAAATTATGAGATGAGCATGGCCATTCAGAGACAGAGCTGGTAGGCAGAGGTATCTAAATTTTTGAGAACCAGAGAATTTGGCATTTCTTTTCCATACTCTCTGCTAGCAGGAAAACACATAACTGGACTAGGTTAGGGGGAGTGTGTGTGTGTGTGTGTGTGTGTGTGTGTGAGTGTGTGTGTGCGTGCATGAGCATTCATGAATCTGGCTATGCCTAAGTAGTCATTTGGAATAAGGTTTCAGGAAACTTAATAAGGAATGATTAAGGGGCAAGGTGGGGAAAAGAGGGGAGGCAAAGTGTGTGTTTTCTAGTATTAAATTAAGGCTTAATTTCTCTCGGTGGCCATTTATTAAGTCCTGGGAATATTCAATAAGGAATGTATGACTGCCATTATGTTTTCTGCAAGCATTCACAAGCCAAAAACAATATGAGGTCATTGTCTCCCCAGGCATCAGTAAGTCATTGGCAATTATGATCGATAATAGTGATTACAAAATATTCTGTCATCTTCTCCTGCGGTTAAATCCATCAAGAGGCCTGCGGCCAATGCTCTACTTTCCTTCTACAATTTTACTCCCCACCAATTTTCTCATGTATTTTAGTGCTTATTAAAATAATCTCGAATAGTTAGTGCCTACCCCCAACTGAGTCATAAGAAATTTATTCCTTTCATTTGCATTCTGAATCAGTTGAATGGTATAACATTATCATCCATTTATAGATGAGAGAGATAGAAAAACAGAGAAGTTATTTGATATGCTCAGGGTCCCAGCAAGGCAGTACTATGACCAGAATTAAGATTGGGGATAGAATTCTGGTTTCTTAACTTACTGTTCAGTCTATTAATCATAGGATCAGGCTACCATTCTAGGTCAATTTACCATTACAACAAACTATTGATATTTTTGGTTGAAAGTGTATTGAGTTTTGGTGTCAGGAAGAGCTGGGTTGAAATTCTACTTATGACTCTTGCTAACAGTGTGATTCTGGGCAAGTCACTTAACCTCTCCTAGCCCAGTTTCCTCATCTGTAAAATGGGGTTAATAATGTCTATCTCAAAAGGT
This sequence comes from Potorous gilbertii, assembly GCA_028658325.1. NCBI lineage: Eukaryota > Metazoa > Chordata > Mammalia > Diprotodontia > Potoroidae > Potorous > Potorous gilbertii. The sequence continues at coordinate 264,468,010 of CM053771.1, read as the reverse complement.
TATTGTGAAGAACTAATGATAAATGCTTTGCAAACCTTAAAGTCCCATGTCAACGACAGCTTGGAAAATCAGTAGGCTTTGTTTAAATTAATTTTTTTCAATTAATGAGCACTAGCACCCCTCATTCTTACCTCTCCCTTCATTGAGAGAGAAAAAGAAAACCTTTGTAACCAATAAGCTCTGTAGGACTTCCAAAGTCCTTTTAAACCATGTAGTTCTATGTGAGTTCATGCTTTGTCACCTGTGCTAAAGCAGATGGGAAAGGTACTTCTGAGTGGGAGTAACCCAGTAATTCTGAAATCACCGTGTAGACAACCACCTGCTGCACAGAAACCTACGAAGGGCCCTAGTGATTTCCACCATAATAGAAGCACGTATGGGCCCAAGTCCCTGAAAACTGGTTTTTCCATTTTTCAACGCTGGGCTCCAGGAGTTAGAGTTAGAAACAATCCTTGACATAGTGGAAAGAATGCTAGATTTGGAGACAGAGGGACTGAATTTGGATTTCAGCTACCCCTCACTACTCGTGAGACCCTGAGCAGGCCAGTTAACCTCTCTCTACATCAGTTTCCTCACTTATAAAATGAGAAGGTGGATTAGATGACTCCTAAGATCCATTCTAGCTCTAAGAATATGACTCTATGATCTTGCTGAAAAATGGCCTGTAAGAGGAACTTGAATTCTTTTCCTGTTGGGTTTGAATCAACAAGTCACTACCCTAGGTATAGTGTTTCCATGGGTAACCCTAGGATGGGAAGAGATCCCAGAGACCAATTTTGAGGGTCCTTTGTGCTGATCAGCATGTGACATTGTTGACTGTACAGTTCAAGATGAGCAAGGCTTCAATCTGGCAATAAACTCCAAATGAATTATCTGTTGACTTCTGCAGAAAACAACCCTTCTCCATTTGGTTCCCTTAGGGTTCTGGAAATAATGTAATGATTTGACACTGGTTTATATCAGTGTAGGGCTAGCTTTAAGGATGGTGTCCCATGTAGGCAGGGAGGGTCTTTGTGGTGCAGAGCTGGACAGTCGGGAGGTCATAGGACCATAGATTTAGAGCTAGAAAGGACCTCAGAGGACCTCTAGCACAGCCATCTTGTTTATAGACAAGGCAATTGAATATTAGAGACTTAGAGTGATTTTTCCAAGGTCACACAGGAGGTAAGATAGCTGATATTGAAACCAGATTCTGCGAGCTGTAGTCCTAGATCCAATACCTAGCTGAGCATATTTGGGCAAGTCAACCTACCAATGGTGGCCATGAGAGTGAGAAGAAAGTGGATATGGGGAAGAGACTTTGTGGAGGTAGAATTGGAGATGCTTGGCTATTGACTGGGGAATGAAGGAATAATGAAGAAGGGAAGGAAGGAAGGAAGAAAAGGAAGAATGGAAGGAAGGAAGGGAGGAAGGGAGGGAGGCAGGGGTGGGCTGTGGGAGACTGGGAGAAGATTATGAGTTCAGTTTTAGACATAGAGTGTTTGAGGTGTTGGCAGAATTACAGAAATGTGAGTTATTTTTATTATTAATATTGAACTATTGAATAATAATCTACAAAGATGAGTTAGTTTATTAGACCTTTTCTTTCTGTGAAGGAAGTGTGAGACTATTGGGTGCCTGCGATGGTGCTAAAAATGGGCACAAAGGCCCCCAAAGAGCCCCAGCAAGTGAGGCGTGCTGATGACAATTTCCCAGCTCACATGTTGCTGTCTGGCCTGGCTAGACAGCATTTCTAGGCGCTATTTTCTACTCAGACGGAATCTTTTGTTCTCATGGTGAAGCAATAGTGCCCTCTTGTGGCTGATATCACTAAACTCTCCTACTGTTTCTTTAGCCTTTAAAAACATCAACACCACTTTCTCACACCCTTGCCCTAGGGAAGTGAGGTAACCTGGGACACTGATACACCAGGAATAATTTTGTGTAGTGTGACATTATCCTGAGCATGCCTTGATTGGGAACTAGTGATCTAGAGCGATCAGGACCTCAGCCACCTCTGTGTACTCTGACCCAACCTCTCATCCCATTTCCCTCGAGACCTGATCTGGAAGCTGGCAGTAAAATAAAAGGCTACATATAACCTGCAAATAGCAAACTCACCTTGGAGAGTAAGTCTGTAGACCTAGCCAGACGGATGGTCCCTTGTCGTAGCTTGACCTGGGAAGGTTCCAACTGGAAAATTTGATTCAGGAACTTATTCTGAGATGAATATACCAGTTTGATGATATCAGTACTTAGAACATCACGATTCTTCTCCAAAAAGCCTGTCAGGAGAGCAAGCCATCTTAACCACTGTAGATTCACCAATTTCCCCTACTTCTCACACCTTCTAGCCTTTTTTTCTCCAACATTTTGCCAAAATTCCATAGGTGCTCACTTTTCTTCAGAAAATTAGACATAATTCATTGCTAGAACACAAAAATTAACATAATAAATGATTCTCAACAAGGAGGGATATAAAATGATGATGATGAAAGAGAGAAAAAGAGAGATTGAAAGAATGAGGCAGAGAAAAACAGAGTGAGAGAGAGAGGGCAAAGGATGAGGCAGAGAAACACACACGTCTGTAGAATGATATGTGATAAACTGCAAGAGGAGACAGCAGGGTAAGGATACCAGCAGAGGAAATGAATGGCCTTGGCAAAAAAGAACACCCAAATTTTCATCATACTGGAAGAGAACAAAGGATCACAGGGAGGGGTTTGGAAGTGAGAAGTAGAAGAGAACAGGTAGCTCAAGCCTAGATGGTTTGAATTTTGTCAAGAAAGCAGGACACACTGTCCTCTGCTAAGAAGGAATGGGGATGGGGTAATGTAGGGGGCATGAAGAAAGAGGAAAGGAAGTTTGGAATAGCCACTGTGGGAATAAAAGGGCTGCTTTTGCTGAGCAATAAAGACAATGATCAAGTCAACACAGCTGACTTTCATTAGAATGCCAGGAGGCAGATAAACTTGATGCTACAGTCACCCCAGGGTTGACCAGTTGGCCAGACATGAATGTAAGGACAAGGAGTCATGAAGCATGGGGAAAGAGATATAAGGATCAGAGATATAGTAAATAGGAAAATAGAAACATCTCCCTCATCAATATTATAGACAGTCTGAGAGGTGCTAGCTGGTGTTAAAAAATCAATAAACTTCACATATACATATATATACATACATATATATTATATATAAACTTCATGTATTTGTATATGCACACACACATAATATATGTATAATATATGTATTCATATATAATGCATGATAAAGCTTATTTTATTTCTTTTTAAGGTTTGGAGAAATTTCATTCCCTTTTATGTCACTTAAGTTATGTTTGGATCAACCATCTCACCTTTTGATTTCTCCAAAAAATTATAAGGTAAATCCTATCATTCAGAGCTACAAGGGACCTTAGAGAAGGGGCCATTTAGAGACTCAAGGGACCATCTGTAAATGAGGGGTTTCAACCCCTCATTTACAGACCAGGAAAACTGAGGCCAAGCAAGATTAAGTAACTTGCCCAATACAGGACATAAACGACAGAGCCAGGGTTCCAACCCAGGTCCTTTGACTTCAAACCCAAGGCTTTTCCCACTAGAAACAGAGGTCCAGAGATGTGAAGTGATCTAAGATTGCACAGTAAGTAACAAAGCCAAGATCTGAACCCAGGTCTTCTGAGGCTCAAACTATTATACTACCATATTGGATGGATTCTCACTATAAGGTCTGCTTGTGCATGGCCAGGGGTCCTTTGGAAATGCCAAGTTTAATGCATTTCTGTGGAAAACCCTGAGCAATACATGCAGCTGTTAGAGAAAGGGGGTGTGGGGGGAGGAGAGAGAGAGGGAGAGAGAGAGAGTGAGAGAGAGAGAGAGAGGGAGGGAGGGAGAGAGAGAGAGAGAGGGAGGGAGAGAGAGGGAGAGAGAGAGAGAAAGAGAAAGAAAGAGAGACAGAGAGAGGAGAGACAGAGAGAGAAAGTGATGGAGAGAGAGAGAGAGGGAGAGAGAGAGATGGAGAGAGAGAGAGGGAGATGGAGAGAGAG
>CM053771.1:264411962-264463484 GCA_028658325.1 Potorous gilbertii | reverse complement strand
AGAGAGAAAGAGAAAGAAAGAGAGACAGAGAGAGGAGAGACAGAGAGAGAAAGTGATGGAGAGAGAGAGAGAGAGGGAGAGAGAGAGATGGAGAGAGAGAGAGGGAGATGGAGAGAGAGAGAGAAAGAGATGGAGAGAGAGAGGGAGAGAGAGAGGGAGAGGGAGAGAGAGAGAAAGAGATGGAGAGAGAGAGGGAGGGAGGGAGGGAGAGGGAGAGAGAGAGAAAGAGAAAGAAAGAGAGAGAGAGAGGAGAGACAGAGAGAGAAAGTGATGGAGAGAGAGAGAGAGGGAGAGAGAGAGAGAGATGGAGAGAGAGAGGGAGATGGAGAGAGAGAGAGGGAGAGAGAGAAGGAGAGAGAGAGGGAGAGGGAGAGAGAGAGCTCTCTTTCCATGCTCTTTCATTCCATAACCTAAATAACTCTCTGCAGAGAAGGATAGAAACAGATCAATCAGGCCAAAATATGGTTTTACATTCAAAATCAGCTCTACCCAGGGATGATAATGAGTCTATTATTAGGTGTTAAACTGACAAGTATGGACTAAGACATGGGAAAACTCCTTTACCTTGAGCCTAGAGGGGGTGAGAGGAGGAGCAAGGCAAGGTGGGCAAGATGTGAAGAAAAGGGGAGGCCATCGATAAAGATGGTGGGGGTCAAGGAAGGGAGCAGGTAGTAGAGAGGAAGGGGAAGGAAAAGGTGAAGGTTGGAGGGTGTTATGGGAGAAGGGAAACAGCATTGTGTAGTGGAGCTACTTCTAGGCCTGACTCTGCTGCTAATTAACTGTGTGGCATCAAATAGTCACAACATTCCTGGGAGCTCGGTTTCTTTATCTATAAAATGGGGGTAATAAGGAGAAAACTTATGCCAATGTATTTTGTAAAAAATTAAATACTGTACAAATGTGGAAAAAATCCTTTCCAAGTGCAGAGTGGTGGACAGAGTACTGAGCCTGGAGTTAGAGAGGCTAGAGTCTAAATCTTGCTTCAGAAACACTCTGTGAAATCACTTAATCTCTCCTAGTCTAATCTATAAAATTGGGGGATGGGAACAATGACCTCCAAAATCTGTTTCAGCCCAAAATCTATGATCCTGTGATTATATTCTCCTTTCCATGTCCCACATTTCTATTTATTCCTAGTGAATTCTATGTTTCTTTTAAAAATTCTAATATTTTTCAATTGCATGTAAAAACAACTTTTAACCTTTGTTTTTACAATTTTGAGTTCCAAAATTGGAACTCTCCCCTTCTCCTTCCTCTTTCCCCTCAATGAGAAGGTGAGCAACTTGATATAGGTTAAACAAGTATAGTCATGCAAAACATATTTTCATATTAGTCATGTTGTGAAAGGAAACACAGACCAAAAAAAAACCCCAAGAAAAATAAAGTTTAAAAAATGTATACTTCAATCCTCATACAGCAGTTCTTTCTCTGGAGGTGAATAGCATTTTTCAGCATGAGTACTTTGGAATTGTCTTGGGTCATTGTATTGTTGAGAATAAATAAATCATTCACAGTTGATCACTGTACAATCCTGGTTCTGCTCATTTCACTTTGCATCAGTTCATGTAAATCTCAGGTTTTTCTGAAACTATCCTGCTCGTCATTTTTTATTAGTACAATAGTATTCCATAATAATCATATACCACAGCTTGTTAAGTCATTTCCCAACCGATGGGCATCCCCCTGATTCCTAATTCTTTGCTACCACAATAGGATCTGCTGTAAATATTCTTGGGTAAGTCCTTTCCCTTTATTTTTTAAAAATCTCTTTGAGATATAGATCTACTATTGGTAGCTGGATCAAAGCATGTTTATCTTTACTTAAATACCTCTCACCCTAAGAATACTCAACTATACCCTAATATATGTCCTTCTGAGAAATTTGGAATAAGGGTGACATGGGAGGACTTCTGCACTCCTATATCCTTAGGGCTGTCAGAATATTGAATACAATTCCTCTTCTGCTTGCCCCTTCAATAAAATGAGTATCCTGTAGCCCAGTGGTATCAAACTTAAATAAAAATGGATCTCTGCCGGTCACACCTTGACTTAGAAAACCACCAATTCACATTATCTATGTTGTGTTATATTTTTATTTATTTTGTTGAATATTTTTCCCAATTACATTTTAACCTATTTCTGGCTGCACTTGGGAGTTGTTTAGGCTACCAACCAGGAGTTTGACACCTCTGCTAGCCCACAGCAGGATAAGGAAAATCTCAGGGACAATGGGATTTCCTACATGTGCATTGAGAGGTTAGGGGTAGGAAGGATCTGAGTCCATCACACTTTGGAAGATGACCCTTGAAATCATCCCATTTTTTTAAAAAATTAAAGATAGCAAGTTCTTATGTTTTCTACACTTTTCAATGCAATAGTGAACATGGTCTGTAGCAAAACATTAATAACTATTTACACTTTAAGAAACATATTCCGGCAATAGTACCATGAACTAGGCAATGTAAGCAATATTTTACATGAGGAAACAAGTCCAAAGCATTTAAGGGATTTTTTCAGAACCACACACCAAATGAGCATTGGGATACTCAGTTTTTCCAGTTCCGGGATTAATTCAACCAAGCATGTACTATGGGCCAGGCACTATATTAGGCATTGGGGATGCCCACAGTGAGCTTATATTCTACTAGGGAGGTGCAACATGAACACAGACCCATAAATAGAGGATTACTTTGAGAAGGGAGAGAGCATTAACAGTTGGCAGGATGAGAGGAGACAACATTGAGAATGTAATAGATAAACTGGGCTTTGAATGAAAAGAAATATTCTAAGAGGTTAAGGATTGCATTCCATACAAAGGAGCTACCTTGCCTAAATGAAAGAAAGCTGTAGATGCCATAGTGATAAGGGAAGCTATCAAGTACGAAAGTCTGAAGTCACAAAAAGAAAAAATTCTGAGAAAGAAAAGAAGATGGATTTGTGTAAAGACACTGATGTGGATGTGTAGTTATTTCCTCAGCCAAGGAGGCAATTGATGAAGGAAACAAGGTCTACTGAACCACAGACCTTGGGCACTGGAAGGGATTGCAGTGGCTCTCTACTCCTCAGATCTAAAAGGAATCTTTACCATAACATAAGATAACGTGCCTGACAATCATCTAACCCATGAGTGAGGAACCTGCAGCCTTGAGGTCACATGTGCCCTTCTAGGTCTTTGAGTTTGGCGTTTTGACTGAATCCAAGTTTTATAGACCAAATCCTTTTATAAAGGGGATTTGTTCTGTGAGGTTTGGATTCAGTCAAAGGGTCACGCTTGAAGAACTAGAGGGCCACATCTGGTCTTGAAGCAGGTTCCCCACCCCTGATTAACCTGTACTTGATCTCGGGGAGGGCACTGCAGGAACACACCCTCCAAGGAAGCCTGGTCTTCATTGTTGTAATGTTTTCCCCAATATTAAGTTTAAATCAGCCTTTGTGCAATTTCTATCCATTTCTTTGTCTTTTGGGACCAAACAGAAGTCTGACCACCCTTCTACATGACAGCCTTTAAAATATTTGAACCCAGTTATCATACCCTCATAGAGTGTTCTCTTCTCTAGGCAATGCATCCCCAGTTTCTTTCATTAATATCCCTTTGCCTTTTGTTTAACCATTTCCCCAATTATAACAATGCACTAACTACCCAAATTTCTTGCTTTTCTAATCCAGTTCAATGAACATGTATTTAGCTATGCACCTGGTGCTGCCAAGGTGCTAACAACACAAAGAAGACCCAACACCTTCCCCCATCCTAAGCCTCACAAGATGAAATAATCTAAGACAACACAGAGAACATTCCCCTTCATTTCTACAATTTAAGTTATACAAACTATTCTTCTTTTTTATAAAAATGTACAGAAATTGTCCCATTTTTTCATTTATCTCATTGAAATTAATCCAAAACATCCCAAGTTCCTCATTTCCCTAAATGAAATCATACACAGATAATCCTGGAACTCCAGCCTCAGGTCCAGCTGTCTTTGTTGGCTAGTGAGCTAGAGCAAACTCAATCAGCTCATTATATCTAGTTGGCATGAGAGCACCAGATCATGCTTCATATGCCATCTAAGCTGTGCACCTCAGCCAGTCCTGCTTCTATGGTTACACCCTCCCTCACTTTCCATGTCATGCTTTTGCTCTGGGATCAGTAATTAAATAGACACAACGCAATTATCCCTTCCACTTTGTGGAAAGCAGATGCACGGTACCCCTGTGATCTGGATAATCCACATAAAATTTTTGTCCTTCCCTTCATATTAGAGAAAAAAATCTTAACTATTATGGTATTAAAAGATAAAATATGTTGATATTATACTATATATATATATTATGCATTTATGAATTTCTAAACTTTTTTCTCTGTTGTCCACTGGCCTTCACATGTCGTCTGTGGCTTCCACAGCACTCCCCCAAAATTCCCATTTAATTTCTTATGCTATATTGAAACTGTGATGGGGAAAGTCAGGTTGTGGAAGAGATAACTATACTGTTTACCTTTCCTTTAACTGCCTAGTTATTTCCTTCCTTGGCTACTCTTCCCATAAATGTATTATCTTTCCCTATTAGAACTCAAGCTCCTTAACTGAAGGCGAGAGTGTCTTGCTTGCTTATATTTTTATCCCCAGTGCTCACCATAGTGTCTGGCAAATAGCAAGTACTTAATCAGTTTCCTCAATCTACTCATTAATTTGTTCATTCATTCATCCCTCCCATTCCTCATTGTTCTAATGGAGAAATATACACATCCCGATCTCCCTTCCCTTCCCATCCTAATCCCCACCTCAGCAACAAGTATAAAGAGACAGATGACACGCACCTTCAACCTGATAATGAACCAGACCAGCAAAATGAACAATGCCAAATTTCATGTCGTGAGTGTTCTTGGGTGCCACATATACTTTGCTGTTGCTGTGGAGATGGTTCATTTTTTGTAACATGGTGGCATCTGTGCCCTGGAAGAAGCGCATATAACCAGGATGTTGGATAATGACAAATAATCGTTACCGGATTAGTTATACTACTCATTGTAACCTGAGAACTCAGTAACTCCTGAGCAATAGAAACTAGGATTTGGAATTATAGACGATCAGAGCTGAAACAAGTCACAGAGACCCTCTCTTCCACTCTTTTTAGTTCAGGGATGAGAAAACTCAGAGAGACAGTGGTACTTATCTGACATCATGCAATGAGTCAGAAGCCTAAAACACAGGCTTCCTGACTCATAGACCACTTCTTTTTTTCATTATTTCCCTCACAGAATGTCAGAACTTGAAAAAACTCAGAGATCTGTTCCCAACTGATACAACATCCCCAACAAGTAGTCTTGCAGCTTCTGCTTGAAAATCTCCAGTGAGTAGGAAGGAACCAACTATTTCCAGAAGCAGTCCCACAGCCTAAGCAAAAAGGGAAAATGGCCACTTTGGTCACATCCCCTAAACCTCACTTATGACACACCAATTACCCCAGACTGTCTTCTGAAAGTGCTGGTTATAACCACATCTGGGCTGGGAGACACACATCACTAAGCCATCTCTGGATCTGACTTTATTCTTTAAGACTTAAGTGAAAATCCAATAATGTATCCTTGATTTTAAGAGGAAGACTTACTTCCTACAATTACTTGATGAACCTTTTGCAATGTTAGGCATACAGAAACCACTTAAAAGAGGTTTTTAATGGTGATAAAGATGAATGATCCCAAACCTGCACAGTAACGGGAGGATACTTACCTTGGGAAATTTGCTCTCCTCATCCATCAATGAGATGATGTTCATTGGTTTGAAAGCTAGTAGGTCCAAAGTGGGCCCATTGTCATTGAAATGAATGTAGTTCCAGGGCACATTCTCTGCATGGTACTCTTCCTGCTCCATTTTGAAGACATGGCAAACAAAGAATTGTTGCAGATGCTCATTGGCAAAGTTGATGCAGAGCTGCTCAAAGCTGTGGGGGCAACCCCAGTGGGATCATTAGTCCTGTCTTTCAAGATGTTACTTTGATTTTTCCTCTAGAGCAAAGCTCCCTTAATATTTTTCTTATTCTATAGCATGCCAGAGTGTCCTTGTCAGGATATCATGAAAAGATCAGTTATCATGGCAACTATCCATTCATCCAAATGTATGCTCATCCATTTTCTTTATCCCTAAACGTACCATACACACATACGCATTCATATGATAATATCTCATATACATTTTGTCAAAGCTAAATTTCCCTCTTTGCAGCTTTCACTCATCATCCCTAGGTTGGGCCACTGGAGCTAAGCAGAATAAATTTAGCTCCTCTTCCACATCATACCTTTCATTTACTTGAAGACAGCTCTCTTGTCCCCAACTAAGTCTTCTCTTCCCCAGGCTGAACATCCCCTGTTCCTTCAAATGGTCTTCATTTGGCTGCGGCTCAAGGTCCTTTACCATCTTGACTGTCCTTCTCTGAGCCCGCTTTACCTTATCAACGTTCTTTCCAAAAGAGTGGCACTTGGAACTGAATTTTATATTCTAGATGTAATATGCTTCAATCACAGTGTCAAGAGGACCATGCAAGAAGGAAAGGCATGACTAGAATCTCCCTACGATCACTAGGAAAACTATGCAGGGAAGACCTACTAATCCTACTGACTCTCTTTCTCTGCTTACCACCTCTCTCAGTTCCTCAGAAACAAATTAGGACCATCCTACCTATTTGCGTGAAAGTTCTCAAAGCCAAATATGTCTAGAAGGCCAATGGATCTGCGCACATTCTGTGGGTCTTTGGAGGGTTCCTTGAAGATTGCAGCATTGATCTTGCTGACTATCCATAGGAAGAGATGGCCATAAATTCCCTGGAAATAAGGTGTTAAGCAACAAAGGCACTGAAGGAGAATAAGGATGAGACAGATAAAGTCACTTTCTCTAATCTGTCCTATGTACAAATTGGGACATAACATGCTCTCAGCAAATCACAAAGCTACAGATTTGACTTTAATCAGCTAATTAGCAGTAGTTCTTGATTACCTGTGATCAAAAACAATAACACATAAATAGCTTTGCAAACAAACTCTAAAGCATTGTGTAATGCTAGCAACCCTCATTATTAATTATTATTTTTATCCAGAACTTTAATAACTGCTGTGTAGTACGCAAAATAGATGAAATGACTATAAAGTGATAAAGAGTGATTTAAAATTTTTTTAAAAAATAAATACACTTATAGTTTTAAGGTAGTCATACTGGGAGGATATATGTGTGGTTTGGTGTTGTGGTGGGGGTGGAGGGGAGGAGAGTGGAGTAGGCCTGGGCCTCTCCAACCCTTGATTTTCTGATAGACATGGCTGCCCACACCACTACACTGAGCAGGGGTCACCAACAACAGTCCCCTAGGCAAGATGACCATCTCCCATGTGAAGGATCAGCCTATTCAATGGGATTCTGACAAGAATCTTGTTGGCCAAGTCTAAGAGAGAGACCCTTCCCCGCTGTGATTGTCGCAGGATAACCTATTTCCTTTTCCTTTATAGAGATGGACAATGGTGGCATCCTTCCCCAAGAGTTCCTGGGGAACAACTTCTACTTGACATATAACCCAGAAGATTTCAGTCAGCTTTTGTGTGAGCAGTGAGCCCTCTGCCTTATAAATCTCTGGAATAAAATCAGCACCAGGCTCTTTGCCACACAAGAGGAGCCTAATGGCATTCAAACCCTCTTTTCCACTTGGAAGATTAGCTAGAGAAGAATTGACTTCCACCACAGGTATATGGTCATTGGCTTCAGCATTGGTTGATGTCAGTCTGTTGAGAATATTTGGAAGTGTTCATCCCATCTCCCCAGGATCACATATCCTCATCACTAATCAATGTGACTCCATCCGTGCTGAGTAGTTGAGATGCACCATAGATTTTTAGCCCACAAATAGCCTTCAGGGCATCATAAAAGTGCTTTGGAGTTACTATCATCATAAAACTGAATATTTTAACAGTGATGTAAAAGATTTAGCTACTCTGATCAATACAATGATCCATGACAGTTCCAAAGGACGTGATAAAAAATACTATTCTCCTCCAGAGAGAGAATTGATGTACTTTGAGTGCAGATTGAAGCATTTTGTGCTTTATTTTTCTTGACTTTTTGTTGTAATATGGATAGTGTAGAAATATTTTGTGTGATTTTATATGAATAATGGGTATCAACTGCTTGCTTTCTTAATAGGTGAAGAGGCCATAGAGAGGGAGATAATTTGGAACTCAAAATTTTCAAAAATGAATGTTAAAAAGAGAAATGATTTAAAACAAGGTTCAAATTCACTACTTAGAATGAATTTGAATATAATAATGAACAATGAATAAAAGGTGAGGAGAACGAAAGCATTTTCATTCATTCGTTCATATAATTAAATGCTAAGGGGAATGAAGAATAAGTAGTTGTGGTAGGCTCAATGTGGAAGGTAGGATTCAAACTGAACCTTGAAGACGAGCTAGATTTCAATCATAATAACTGCTAAACAATTATATCACATAGGTATTATTAATACCTCCATTTTACAGATGAGAAAACTAAGACTGAGAGAAATTAGATGACTTGCCCAGGGTTACATAGTTAGTAAGTGTCTGAGGCAGGATTTAAATTCAAATCTACCTGACTCCAAGCCCAACACTCCATCTATCCACTATTCTATCCAGAAATTATTATGGCATATTTGGGGTAAACTGACTTGGCCAAAGTGAAGGTCTGTTCAAATACTTAGAATAGAAAGAGTTATGAGTAGAGGGAGATAGAGTTGGATCAGTCAGATTATAGAGGTCTTCATGGGCCAGACAGAGAGGAGTGAAGTATATACAAAGAAAGGTTGGGATAGGGGAGAATGACAAGGAAAGGAATGAAAAAGACATATGGCTAAGAGGAGGTGTGGATATGAAGGAGTGAACACCTTAGGATACTGTATGCCATGGTATATTGTAAATGAGTGGTGAGAGAGGGCTTATATCAAAGGAGACCATTAAAAGTCCAGGGTGAAAGGGACTGAGGTGAGAGACAATTTCTAATCATATTTCTGGGATATGAAAAGAGATGGAGTTGTATGAGAATGGAAGCGATGTAGGGGTGGTTATGAGAAATGATATTAGGAGGAAAAAGGAAAGTCCAGGGGAATTTTTGGGAAGGTCCTGTGCAAGAGAGTGTTACTGAAGTAAAAATGACAAAACAGATACAATTCTCAGTCATTCTGATGAAGTAGGGATCAGATCTGTCAAAAGGCAAGGGAAGACACTAGAATATATGAAATGAACCCAAGAATGTGGCACTAGGGAGGGGGAGATATAATTTGAATCCCTTCTATCTCCTTTTAGTTACCCGAAGGATACACAAAAGGTGAAAGAGGCCATTTCCATTGCAGTGAAATATGGTAAAAGAGAAAAAAAATATTCTCAGTATTAAACTGTAGAGGAAGTGAGGAAGGGACCAGAGATGGATGGATGAGAAACGTGAATCTTTCTACCTTGACAAAAGCATCTCGTCGGTCGCTGGCCTGGAGGAGGTTCAGAGGTCGGGAGACACCTTCCCCTCGTATGATGATGTGGTGATTGGTCAGACATGTCTGGAGTTCCGTTTCCTTCACCTGTGTAAACATCAGCAGAGCATCAGGGGATTATTCTCTGATGAAAAAAAACAATTCTCTTTGAACTGAGATGTGACTACTGAGCCCCTGAGTCATGAATTCAAAGCTGATTTTATAATCATTAATCAACATGCATTTATTAAGTACTTATTATGTGCTGGGTAGACACTGTGCTAAGAGCTGGAGATTCTAAGAAAATGGGAAAAAATAGTCTTTGCCCCTAAGGTGCCTCCATTCTAATGAGGGAGATAAGTGAATTAATAGGTATATACAAGATACATAGGGAATTGATAGAAAGTAACCTTAGAGCAAGGAAATAAGCATTTATTAAGCACCTATTATATACCGGCACAGTGCTAAGGACTTTACAAATATCTCATTTGAGACTTTCAACAACCTTGGAAGGCAAGTGCTATTTTCATCCCCATTTTATAGTTGAGGAAACAGAAGCAGACAAAGATTAAGTGATTTGCCCAGGGTCACACAGTTAGCAAATATCTGGTGTCGAATTGGAACTCAGATCTTCCTGACTCCCAGCCTGGCATTCTAGCCACTAAACCATCTAGCCGCCTCTAGAGGTAGGCAATGGCAGTGGGGAGCCCACAAAAGGCCTCCTACACATGATTTAAGCTGAGCTTTTACGGATTCTAAGATGATTTTTGGGGGGGAGAGACCATTGAAGTTAAGTGACTTGCCCAGGGTCACACAGTCAGCATCTAAGCTAAAATTTTAAGGATTATAAAAGGTAGAGGTGAAAAGGAAGAGATTTCCAGGCAAGGCGGGTAGTTCGTGCAAAGGGAGGGATAAGGGATGTCAAGTGCCACATGGAGGGAACAGCAAATAAACCAGAACAACGATCATAGAGAGTGCAATGAAGAATGATGTGTTAAAGGCCTAGGAAGAAACTAAGTTGTAAAGAACTCTAAACCCAAACAGCAATTTGTATCTGATCCCAGAGGCAACAGGAAGCCCCTGAAGGTTACTGAGGTTTTAGGAAGGGCCCTTTGGCCATGGAAGTGGGGAGAAGCAATTACAAGGCTATTTTAGTTGTCCAGACAGTGAGTTGATGGGTTCTTGCACTACAGTTGTAACTGTCGGAGTAGAGAAGGGGAGGTATCTGAGATATGTTGTAGAGAAAGAAACTGCAAAATCTGGCAACAGATTACATGGATGAAGTGAGTTCTTGTTCTATCATTTGATTTTCCTTGTACCCAGGACCATGTGATGGCAGAATACACAGCTAGGGGGTCAATGTGTGTCTGGGATTATGGGTTTCATCTAGAGCCACAGTCAGGAGTCAGCCAATCAGTCAAAAAGCATTGATTAAGCATCTACTGTGTGCCAGACCTTGCACTAAGTGCTGGGCATACAAATGAGGGCAAAAACCCTGTCCTTAAGGAGATCACAATTGAACCTGAGAGATGGCATGGAAACAGCTATGAACAAACAAGATACATACAGGATAACTGTAGATAATAAACTTTTGATGCCAGTGTCTTCCTTGTCTAGAGGGAAGGCACCAGCCCTAAGAGAGACTGGAGAAAGCTTCTGGTAGAAGGAGAGATTTTGGCCAAAACTTATAGGAAACCAGAGATGGCAAGAGATAGAGATGAGGAGACAGAATCCTAGCAGCTTTACTTCTGATAACAAAAATCTGGAAATAAAATGTATTCCCAACAATTGGAGAATGGCCACAACTGTGAAGTAATAGAACAGAATTGTACCATATGATATGAAAAATTCTGAGAAGAGGTGGAAGGTAAAATGATGCAGAGTGAAGAAAGTAAATCCAAAAGCACAATATAAATAATGTCCACAAATATGTACATAAAGATAAAGCTCCAGAAAGCATCAGAACTTGTATCAAATAAAATGAACAACATCGCCTCCATGCTGTCAACGTTGAAGCATATAGCTTTCCTTTCTGTAACAATCGAAAAACTGCAAAGATAGAAAGTGGCATGTCCTGTCAGTTATAGTTCCACTGTCAGAGGGTTTTGTTTAACCGTTTTTGGTATAGCGAGAAGAGTGCTTAGAAAGTACTGATAGGTCAAAACGAATACATTCTGATAAAAACACTTACTTTAAAAATAAAATTTAAAAATGCAGTGCACATTTGGTAATGGTAACATTATTAGAAGACATTAACTCTTTAGCATACATCACTTTTTTTAATCTAGGATAAACTGGAGTGGATGAAACATATAATTCAGGAAAGTTACATGCCCACTCATAGTTCCTTAGGATTGGAAGGGACCTCAAAAACCACTTAGTTCAACCCTGTCATTTTACAGATCAGGACAACTGAAGGCCATTTCCACTTGTCCTGATCTCTATCTTGCCCCTGGACCCAGATGACTCCAGAGGAGAAAGTGAGGCTGGTGACTTTGCACAGCCTTCCTTCAGCTAAATCCAATTCATTGGCATGTCAGGGCATCACCTCCCTGTCATCATGGTCCTCTTTGAGAAGGGAGGATGAAAAACAACAACACTTTACAGATGAGGAAACTGAGATTAGATGCCTTGCCCAAGGTCACAGAGCCAGTAAATGGTAAAACTTAGATTAGAGCTCAGATCATCTAACTTTAAATCCTAACTTTTCTTCTTCTTTCTTTTTTTTTAAAGCAGATGGTGGAATAGATAAATTGTTTGGCTAGAGACAGTAAGACCTGAGTTCAAATCCAGCCTCAGGTTACAAGCTGTGTGACCCTGAGCAAGTCATTTAACTTGTGCCTGCCTCAGTTTTTTCAACTGCAAAATGAGGATGGTAACAGTACCTACTTCCTAGGGTGGTTATGAGCATCCGATGAGATAATCATTGCACATAGTTGGTGCCTAATAAGTGCTAGCTATTATTATTGCTATTATGCCATTATACCACAGCTCCTTCCAACGCTATGAGAGAATTGGAAGGGTAGTGAGAAGGAGAAGTTTCAGTGTGGGGGCAGGATAGGATGGGGAGGGGCATCACAGTGGAAACATGGGCAGATAGGAGGGACCATGAGGATGAGAAATGTCGAAAAAAAGGAGAGACACGGAAAGCAGAATGGGAAGAACATCGATGACAAATTTTGCAACTTCACTATTTTGCTAATATTAAGTTGATGCTACAATTTCTTGCTCCCTCTTGCCACTGAAAGACCAAAGCTATCCCTAGAACAGTCAGGAGGGTCAGAGTAGATCAATGCGTGGAGGTAGAGGAGAGAAGCAAAGCAGGGCTAACGGGAGAAGCAGCAGGAATGGAAAGGGAAATGCATGTTGGAGGATCCAACAGCCCAAAGACATGGATCGTGCCGTTCTCATAAAAATGGATGCCAGAACTTACCTCCAATAATTTAACTAAAGCCAGGAAGTGCGGGGTCTCCACGACATAGGAGCAGTCCAGATTATCAGAAATAGCAGCTAGAATCCAAAAATAATGAACATTGGTTTTTTAAAAAAATAATAAACATTTGCAAGAAAGGTTGACCTAGAGAAGTAAGCCTCTTATGCTGAGATTTGAAGTGGTTAGAGCACTCCCACAAATCCCTCTCCCACTGTCCTGAAATCTCACTTTTGAAGATTATCATATCTTGGGGTTAGGAAAAGTGTCCTTAATCTTTTAAAAAGCAAAGACCCCTGTAAGGGGTAGCATATTTAGATGTTAGTAGCTGCTGGAAACTTAATTGCGAATTAATTTAGCAGATGCCTTTCCTCTGCGATGACTTTCTTTCAATGAGATTAGGGAACGAGGAAGGATTTTCCAATGGGGAAGGAAGGTTTGGGAACACTAGAGAAGAAGTTGTCTGAGGAAACCTGGGCAGCCAGAGGACAGAATTAGGATATTGATTTCTAGAGATGTCATTTGGTGAGGGTAGTTTTGAGTGTGTCAGAATGAAAAACAGAAAGTAAGGGAATGACAGCTCCCTGGCAGGTCTTAAACTTTTTAGTTTCAGGATCCCATTATACTACTGAGGATTCCAAATAACTTTTCTTTGTATAGGTTATATCTATTGATATTTACTATTATAAAAATTTTAAAATATTTATCAAAAATTAAAATAAACCCATTACATGTTAATAAAATAACATTTTAATGAAAATAACCATGTATTTCAAAAAAAATTAGTAACAGAGCATTATTTTTCATATTTTTGCAAATCTCTAATAGATATATTATTAAACGTATATATTAAATGTATGTATAAAAGAAGCATACTTCTTCGTTCAATATATTATGTCTAATATATTGTTTTGGTCTAAGTATATGGAGACAATCCAGGCTCACACAGATAATGTGGTTTCAAAAGAGATGAATATTTTAATAGGCAAATAATATTTTAGTATATTATGAAAATAGTTTTGACCTCACAGACCCTTTGAAAGGGTCTTGAAAGGGCCCATGGACTTCACTTTGAGAACTGCTTGATTAGACCCCGTGTCACAGGCCAGAGCTGCCCAGGAAGGTTAAGAGGTATGCTAAGAGCAGGCAAGTCCTACATTTCATAAGGGATTATATTCTATGGAAACCATCTCTGGAATTTCATCAGCTGGAGAGCAAGGTGTCTGCAAAAGGTCAAAGTCAGTCAGTACTAGGCCTGTTCCAGGGTCATATTCTACCCATAATGTCATATTAAAATTCCAACCTCCTTAACTGATAGTAGAAAAAGTGTCTTTTAAAAAGATCCTTAGGAGATTTTAATCCATGTATAAAAAAGTCATGCTGGCATTTCATGTCATCTACAACCTGGTGGTTCTTTGTTGTTGTTCAATTGTGTTTCAGTTGTGTCCAATTCTCTGTGATGCCATTTGGGGGTGTCTTGGCAAAGACACTGGAGTGGTTTGCCATTTCCTTCTTCGGCTCATTTTACAGATGGGGAAACTGAAGTAAACAAGGTTAAGTGACTTGCCCAAGGTCACACAACTGATAAGTGTCTAAGTCTAGAATTGAACTCATGAAGATAAGTCTTTCTGACTCTAGATCCAGCACTCTGACCACTGCCATCTAGCTCTCTATCCACTCAATATTATCTCCCAGGACTGCCTAATACATAACATGCCAGGTAAGTCTTCTCCCTATCCTCTTCATGTACTATATCTTCTCCATTCTCCACATTTTTGCTTAGACTTTTCTGACTTTCTGCCCAGGCTCACAAGCCATCTTCCCACTCCTCTACTTTCATATTTAAGACCTGGCAATAAAAGCAGGGGACCTAATTACAGGAACAATCAGTGAGATGGTGCAGTGGATAGAGTGCCAGGCCTGGAGCAGAAAGAGTGGCCTCAGACACTTCCTAGCTGTAAGACCTTGGGTATGTTACTTAACCCTATCTGCCTCAGTCTCTTCATCTGTAAAATGAGCTGGAGAAAGAAATGGCAAACCACTCCAGTATCTTCACCACGAAAACCCCAAGTGGCATCACAAAGAGTTGGACATGACTGAAATGACTCGGCAAGAGCAATAATAGCTAGTATTTATGTAGTGTTTTGAGGTTTTCAAAGCCCTTTATATCTGTTTTCTAATTTGAACCTTGCAACAACCCTGTGAGGTAAGTGCTATTTTCACTCCCATTTTACAGATGAGGGAACTAGGTGGCCAGGGTCAACCCATCAATCAACATTTATTAAGCAACTACTATGTGCCAACCACTGTGCTAAGCACTGAAAAAAAAGCAAAAGATAAGGTGCTCATAATCTAAAAGACCATACAGGAGAGTCAGGATATGACCTCAGGTCCAACACTATATTCACTGTACTGCCTAGCTGCCTCAGCCTAAGTTCCATCTGCTCTATGAGGTGTCTCTGCTCATTGCAGCCTTGGTTCTCTTTTTGACTACTTATACAGCCCTTCCTTTCTCTGTCATGTATTTTAGTACCTGATTATATTCAACTTAGCTTTTCGTTATCTATTACTGCCCTATGTGGTTGTTTTTTTCTTAATCATCCATGAATACATATGTCTTACCTACCTAAGTAGACCAAAATCAGCAGGTTAGTCAATATACATTTATTAAGTGCTTATTACAAGTAGATAAACATTTATTAAGCACATTTATTAAAGTGTAAAGTGTTGTGCTAACTGCTTGAGATACAAAGAAAAGCAAAAGACAATCCCTGCTCTCAAAGAATTCACAATATAGTAGGGGAGGCAACAAGCAAATGAATATGGACAAACAAGTTATAGACAAGATAAAAGAGAAATGATTAAAAGAGGGAAATGATATGGAGACCAGGTCCCCTGATTACAAGCCCAGAACTTTCTCCAGTACATTAAGATCATAGATTTAGAGTTACCTTAGAGGTAATCAAGTCCAATTTCTCATTTTAAGGAAACCCAGACACTGAGAGGTTAAGTGATTTGTCCAGAGTTACACAGCTAGTAAGTGTCTAAGTTAGGTCTTCCTGACTCCCAGTCCAGTACTCCATGCACTATGCCACTTAGATTCAAGAAGAACCTGATTTACCTGAAAACTCCACATTACCCAGGTGAAGAATGGCTGCCAATAATTTGCTAATATCCCAGTTTTCAGAATCAGAGAACATAAGAACTTTCATAGCGGAGCGAAGGGAGGCGTAATCCTTGACATCATTGCGACCCTCGCAGGATGTGCAGTTACCCTAGGGGAGCAGGAGGACATAGCAGGAGGGTCAAATGGTCTCTAAATGCCATTCTCTCCTCCCACACACACACACTTACTTACAGATAACAACACAATATCATCTCAATGTACAATGACTTCAGTTTAGCAAGGAATTTAGTAAGGAACAGATGGAAATGGATACCATGCAAGCTCTGTATGTCAGTTCAACAGAGCTTAGGGTAGGGTGCCTAAAGAGAAGGGAGGAGAGGAGAGAGAAAGGAGAAGGAAGAAGGAGGATGAGGAAGAGGAGGAGAAGAAAAAGAAAGAAGAGGAGGAGAAGGAGAAGAAGGAAGAGAAGAAGGGAGAAGGAGGAGGAGAAAGAAGAAGATGATGATGATTCATTGTATGGTTTCAGGAAAGGCATTTCTCCTCCCTAGGGCTATTTACTCTCAAGTCAAATGAAAAGATAATCCTTCCTTTTCAGGAATACAACAAGGATAGCAATAGAATATTTGAAAAGGCTTTTAAGAGTACCGAGCCCTGTGAATATTTAATGTAGCATTTAAGAAATACAAATAGTAGGGAATGGGAGAAAAGCGTCCTTGGTAATTGTTTTAGGAGTTGGGACTAGAGGCATAATCTACAATTTCATCATTTGGGAAAATCAGTACAAAATATATTTAAGGGCAAACAGCTTGAAACAGATTCTCAAACACTGCTGAGGAGGGAAGACCTGGTGGCACCAACAGACTGGGTGGGGAAGGGGTGCAGGAGGAGGGTATTAGTATGGGAGATATGAATATGTTAGTTTGGTAAAATAATGGCAATCTGAGATTTCCCTAATAATGTTTGATAGCTAAGTACCAAACTAGTTGTTTTTAAACTGTTGAAGGAATTCAATTTGTTAGCACCCTCTAAATATTAGCACCCTGGGGGCAAAGTCCTACCCCAGTTGTAGCTCTGACTGGGCCATGTTGTCTCCTCTTGGTTGATGACTTTTAGCTACTGCGTGATAATTAATCCATGACAGATCCAAAAAGCTAGAGCCCTTCATTTTCTGAATGGCTTTTTGCATTTGAAATAATAATATCACAGAGATGTCTTCTTTCCATGTAAGAGAAGCCCTTTAGAAACCTGAATAAGAGGGTGAAGGAAGTGATGGGCATGGTAGAGAGACAACTAGGAAATAGGATTCCATACCATGGTGAGGTAGTTATATTCTGAGACTGTCCCCAGACTCAGTAGCTTCTTTTGCTCGTCATTCATCCCCATTAACATGCAGTAAAAGATGTGGTAGTTCCTCTCTTCTGGGGCCTGAGAGGAAAAAAATGCCAGAGAGAGACAATTTATCGGTAGAGCTTTGTGGTGCCCACGAGAACACGAGAATGTTTTAAATTTTTATTTTCAACTAACAAGCATTTATTTTCTTTCCCTTCCACACTCCCCAATTAACAAAATCCTTGTAATAAATCTGCAGGGTTAAACAAAACAAGTTCCTGCATTGTCCATTTCCAAAAATGTCTATCTCATTCTGGACCCTGAGTTCATCCCCTCTTATCTATAGTGAGGGGTAGCAAGCTCCCTCAGTCCTCTGGAGGGCTGGCTGCCTATCACATGGATCAGAGTTCTTAAGTCCTTCAAAGACTGTTTTACAAAGTCGTCTTTTTTGGATGAATTGTAGAAGTGTAAAAATGTTGAGAGAACTGCCACACTGGAGCAGACCTATGGTCTATCCAGCAGAAGATTCTGTCTCTGATGGAACATGGTAAGTGATCATTCAGGTGAAGTTATGGTTGTCCTATCTGACGCTGACCTCAAAACTTAGGTACATGATCCAAAACTGGAACATGATAACTTTTTTAAAATGAGAGATTCTGGGCAGGGGATGGTGGTACATGTTTGTAATCCTTGCTATTAGGGGAGGCTGAAAATGGCTGGATTTCAGGAATTCTGAGCGTTAATCAGGTAGCTATACTAAGTCTGTCTTAATATAGTGAGCCCTGCCAGACTTTTTAAGGAAGAATAAACCAAACCAGGTGAGCAGTGGGATAGACTAAGGGTTCCATGTTGAACAGCAATAGCATTGGAATTATGAATAGCTACTATACTTCCAGTATAGGCAAGATAGGGAGACATGGTGTCAAATAAGAGAAAAAGGAAGGAAGGAAGGAAGGAGAAAAAGAAACAAATAAGCAGGAGGGAAGAAGGAAAGAAGAAAGAAAGAGAAAAAGAAAAGGAGTGCACATTCTGGGTCTTTCAAAGAATCAAAGGATCATTGAGGATCAGAGCTGGCAAGGACTTCCACCGAGCTGAACCCATGAACAAGAATCTCTTCTAAAATATATCATCTAAAATATAAATCTAATCCTTGTATCACATGATGACAATTTTTTAAATACTTGAAGATGGTTCTCATGTCTCTTTCTAAATCATCTCTTCCCTCGGCTATCTCTATTTCCTTCTACCTCTGCTCATAAGGCATGAACTTGAGCTCCATTATCTGTCTATGTGTGAAGGAATCTGTTCACTAAAATAAGGGGTAAACCCATTCCTGCCTGGGAAGGTTAATAGAATAACTAATATTTTATCTAGGCAGTATCTAAAAAACTATTGTCATGGAGCTGAGTCCTGGGCCATGAAACTTTGTGCTACAAGATAGAAACATGATGAAGTATTTGTGTGACATGACACAATTTCTGGAAATTTCTCTCTTGAACTAAAGGTTTAGCATCTTTGTTGCAACCCAACACCATAAAACAATCTGGTGTGTAAAATAGAATATTCTGGCACTCAAAATATGTGACCTTATAAAAATTAATATTCAAAGTGTATCTGTTTCCCCTTGAGTGGAGTGTCCTAGACAGCTGCCTTCTTTGTTTACAGTTAGTTTTGGTTCTGGCATAAGATAAATTAGTTTTCACTCAGGGAGAAAAGAGGAAAAGAGCTGGAGGAAGGGGTGTCATCCAGGAGGGGGGAATCTAGCTGAATCAGGGTCTGGGTGCCAGAGTAGTGATGGTACTAGAAAGAAGATGTGGAGAGACTGAAGACAAACCATGGCTACTTTCCTATTTCACTGTGGACGGTGACTGCTGCTCAGAATGATCCCATATGAGATCGACCTACCTGCCGGCAGACCCGGGATTTCTCCAAAAGGAAATGTTCTATCTGGGCTCCTTCAATCACTCCATTTTTGTTGAAGTGGATTTCAATGTATTTCCCAAAGCGGCTTGAGTTGTCATTTCGAACTGTCTTGGCATTGCCAAAGGCTGAGAAAGAAAGTGGTGCCAAGGGAGGTCAGGAAAGGAGAAGAAACATGATTTCTTATCCATTAGACAGACTTGGCCTAATCATAATAGCTGGCCCTTATATCGTGTTTTTAAGTCCTGAAAAGTTGCTCAGGGTAAAGAATAAAAAGTTTTCCCTGTCCCCACATGGAATTTCTCTCTTTTTCCCTTGGAATTTCTGAGATCACCCAAACCTTGTATAACATCCTACGTTTACATTCAGGAGTAGACTTTGGAGCCCTGAGGAATCCTCATGGACCATACTGTGCACATTGCCTCACAATAAAGGTGAGGCAATTCTAAACCTAGGGGCTCTAAGTTGGGATCCCATGTGACTGATCTGTTGCTTTTCCTCACACCTGACACCTTATCTTTTTCCTCCATGCCTTTGTCCTGACTGCCTCCTGTGCCTGGATGCTCTCCTTCCTCACTGCTGTCACTTTTTAGAATCTTCAAAACTTGACTTTTACCACAACCTTCTACCTCAAGCCTGACCCAGCATGCTCACTGCACATTAACTTGTGTTTATTTTGTTTATATTTACATGTTTCTCTTCTCCCTCTCCACAACAGAATGTAAGGTCCTTGAGGACAGGGGCAATTTCATTTTTATCTTTTTACCCCCAGCACCTACCCACTGACTGGTAGTACATAGTGGTTGCTTAGTAAATACTTGTTGATTGACGGATTGATTGACTGAATGAATTGAGGGTCAAAAGAAGAACCCACCTTCTAAAGAAGGGCTAGTGATCCACCTACCTTCCAGGATGGGGTTGGCTTCCAGGACTTGCTGCTCAATGGAAGAATGCTGGCCGCTAATGATGGCTAAGAACTGAAGTATCAGTTTGGTTGTTTCTGTCTTTCCAGCTCCTGACTCACCACTGGAAAGAACCAAAATTCAGACACAAAGTCAGTCACACAGGCTGATGGGATTTAGAGTTGGAAGAGATCACCTATTCCAATCCCTCATTTTACAGCTTACAAAAAAGATATGAAGTCATGTGTTATCTTCTCAGGTCTGACAGAAGCCTGGGATCTGTTTCACAGCACTTAACTCAGAACCTGACACATAGTAGGCACTTAATAAATGTTTATTGACTTACTGTCAATAATAATTTGTAGAGTGATCAAATAAATTTCACATTCATTAAAGCTGTAGAATGTAAAAGCTTGAATGGACTTTGAAGATTAACATCCCTGGGCTTTAGGATTTCATCTGTGAAGTGGACCAGATGGCTTCTGAGGTTTCTCCTAGCTCCTATCATTCATGACCCTGAGGTCAGCCAGGAGTGAATACCTTTTGATCCACCAGTACTACTACTAGGTCTGTATCACAAAGACCAAAGAAAAGGGAAAAAGACCTATATGTACAAAAGTATTTATAGTAGCTCTTTTTGTGATGTCAAAGACTTGGAAATTGAAGGGATGCTCATCAGTTAGAGGATAGTTGGACAAGCTGTGGGATATGATTGTCATGGAATACTGTTGTGCTATGGGAAATGATGAGGGGGTAGTTTGAGAAAAAAAAGACATGGCAAGACCTATATGAACTGATGCAAAGTGAAGTGAGAAGAACTGGAAGGTCATTGTGTACAATGATAGCAATGTTGTAATGATGATCAACTGTGAAAGACTTGGCTACTCTGATCAATAAAATCATCCAAGACAATTCCAAAGGACTAGTAATGAAAAAATGCTATCCAGTTCCAGAGAGAAAACTGATAAACTCTGCAATTGAAGTATAACTTTCTTTCTCTTTCTTTCTTTTGAGGTATAACTTTCTTTCTTTCTCTTTCCCTTTTCTTTCCTTCCTTTCTTCCTTCCTTCCTTCCTTCCTTCTTTCTTTCTTTCCAGTTTGGCTAATATGGAAATGTTTTGCATGATTTCATATGTATAATTGCTATAATTTTGCTTACCTTCTCAGAGGGTAGGGGAGCAATGGGAAGGAGGGAGAGAATTTGGAACTCAAAATTCAAAAAGAAAAGCATGTTAAAAAATAATTTATTTTTAAAATTAAAAAGTTATAAATTTTTTAAATTAAAAAAAGGTAATCATGCTGTCCTGTATTAAAGACCATGGGATAGTTAGGTTGGAAAAGAAAAGACTTAGTGGAGATACCAAAGCTCCCTGATGGTTGTCATGCAGTATTTAAAGGACTGTCACCAAGAAAAAGAATGAGTTTTATTTTATGTGGACCTGGAGGGCAGAATGAGGACCAGTTGGTATAAGATACTGAGGGGCAAATTTACTTCCATAGAATTCAATTCAATTCAATAAACATTTATCAAGCACCTACTATATGCCAGGCACTATGCTAAGCCTGTCCTCAAGGAAATTACAATCTAATGGGGGAGATAATATGCAAGTAAATATGTACAAATAAAGCTATATGCAGGATGAATCAGAACTAACTAAAAGAGGAGAAAGCATTGGAATTATGAGGAGTTAGGAGTGGCTTTCTGCAGAAGGTAGGATTTTAGTTAGTATTTAAAGGAAGTCAGTGAGGTCAGTAGTAGGGGTAGAAGAGGGAGAGTGTTCCAGGCACGGAGGACAGCCAGAGAGAATGCCCAGAGCTGAGGTGGAGGGTCTTGTTAGTAGAATAGCCCTGGGGCCAGTGTCATTGGATCAAAGAAAATGTGGCAAAATAAACTACCTTTAAAGATAACTAAGGAAAGCCTATGTACTTTAACATTCTTGGCAAGATAGAGCCACCTTCCAAATCCTGACAGCTGAGACAGATTCATCTGGCATTTTTTCCCCAGAAGCTTATTGCTCAGAAGGATCTGTGACCAAATGGAAGTAAACTAGCATCTGGGTTATGCCAGTTATCTAAACTCTGTGCAAAATTGGGTATAACTTGGTGGGAGGTGAGTTGACAATAATGTGGAGATGCTCCTACTCATGTCCTGTCCCTTTCTTTTAGTTTTGATCATGGTAACCTTATTGCAAGCATTAGGCAGAGAAAAAAGAATCCTAATAGCAGAAAGAAGAATAATAAAATCCCAACATCCTACGAGAAAATTCCACCTTTTACAAGAAGGTGTTCCTAGTCTTCCTTAATCTTAGTGCCTTCCCTCTGGGATTATCCCCAATTTATCCTGTATGTAGCTTGTTTGTATATAGTTATTTACATATTGTCTCCCCCATTAGGCTGTGTCTGGTGAGTTTGGGTTTTTGTTTGCTTTTCTTTGTATCCTACATGTTCGTATCCAACATGGTGTTTGTTGACTGACCAACTGATTTGGGGAGTCAACAAAATACTTCAATATTCTCTGTGAGTATCATTGCATTGTGTGGTCCAGTACAACAAGGAATGTTGATACTGTCAATCTCTTTCAATTTCAAACCTCTCTATCCTTCAGCTGGTCTGCTTCCTCCTCCATGAAGCTTTCTCTCCCAACTGAAAATAAGCTGTACACTACTGGATTTCTCACCGTATTTGATTGAATCCCTCTGGGGCAATGGTCAAGTATGTGACACAGGGAAAAGAGCCTTGGACATAGAGTCCAAAAGACCCAGAGTAAGTCTCAGTGTGGCATCGATTGGCTGTGCAGTGATGGACAAGTCGTTTTTTCTCTGGGCCTCCGTTCTCTACTCTAGCATGATTCTTCAGTTGTTTCAGTTGTGTCGAAGCCTCTGTGACTCCATTTGGGGATTTCTTGACAAAGATATTGGAGTGGTTTGTCATTTCCTTCTCTAGCTCATTTTACAGATGAATAAATTGAGGCAAACAAGTGACTTGCCCAGGGTCACACAACTCCTAAGTGTCTGAGAACAGATGTGAACCCAGATCTTCCTGGTTCTAACTCTATAGCTGCCACTTGTACTGTCTAGTACAAGGACAGTGATATTTGCACCAACTCACTGGCAGGACTGTTATGAGGA
This sequence comes from Potorous gilbertii, assembly GCA_028658325.1. Classification (NCBI taxonomy): domain Eukaryota; kingdom Metazoa; phylum Chordata; class Mammalia; order Diprotodontia; family Potoroidae; genus Potorous; species Potorous gilbertii. The sequence goes on along the minus strand of CM053771.1, from coordinate 264,440,174 downwards.
TGTTTCTAACACATGAAGCAAAAAAAGTCTGAATAATTATGATTATAAATTGTTTTTCAGCTACCTGACCTATGTCTTATCCCTTCGATTAAATTTTAAACTCCTCCAGGTCAAGGGCCACTTTATTTCATCTTTCTGCCTCCTGACAGCCTACACACTGTCATGCACATAGAGGGTACACAATTAATATTTATTGAACATTGAAATAATCAGAGCGCTGATAAAAGCAGTGTTTAACAGGGACTTTCATGTACTCTGGGTGAAGCAGGACTCCCTCTCCTTGGTGCAGAAGTGATGAACTATAGATGTGGAATGTTACATGTGTTGTCAGAGAGAACCAAAGTGTCCATTTGTTCTGCTTGGCTATATTTCTTTCTTGAGAGGGAAGCTTCTGTTAGGAGGCTGGGAAAGAATTACTGGGAAATGATGGTGATTTTTTTAAAAAGTCAATAAATCATTTTTAAAAAACTAATTTTGTAATGGTTTTTACTTAAAAAATATAACAAGTAGGTGCTTAATAAATGTTTGTAGATGGTCTCTTGTACTCATCATGGTAGACTGGGTAAGGGAATATTTTCAACATTGACTTAAAAAGTAAAGGTTCAAAACAGGCAACAAATTTTTCCTACTGTCTTATGGGAGGAAAATCAGAGTAAATGAAGCCAAAAAATATTTCTTGAGCACCTACTATGTACATGCCAGGTATGTGCAGAATTCAGAACCTATAATGTGCTTGCAGCAAGGGCAGTCCCCTATCTCACTCCCCATGAGCTCTTCCCTTCCCCACTCCCCTTCTTATACTTCACAGTCAATCTCCATTTGGATTGGAGGAATGCTCAGAAACTCCCACTGAGGTATCAGTTGAACAGTCAGAATTCTTTGGACTCACTTTGCCTCAAATGTGTTTGACATCAGGCCTATCCTGTGAAAGAGCCCCAGCATTTGTCGTGAAGCCTGAAACCAATTCTTCCATCATGCTGAAGGTGTTGCAGGTCTGATGCTTGGGAGGATGGGGGAGAGGCTCAGTATTGAGATGGAACAAGGGGAACAAGGAGAAGTTAAGTTGAAGTTCCTATGGATGAATTTTAATTTAATTCCACTTAGGATTCAACAAAACCCAGTTATACTGCGTTATTACCCTCCTTTTCTCCCTCTAGCTCTGATATTCTCTTTCCTTTTCTTTCTCTGTATGCTTATATCTAGCAGGATCATAAGCATTTGAGGTGGACCTCAATGGCCATTTGAAAGGAATCCTCACTAAACATACTGGACAAGGGATCCTTCAGTCTTTGCTTGAATACTTCCAATGAGGAAAAATTCACTTTTCCTGAGGCAATCCACTCTATTTTTGGACAATTCTCATTAGGAAGTCATGGCAGCTGGGTGACACAGTGATTAGAGAGCTAGGCCTAAAGTCAGGAAGATAAGTCTTCCTGAGTTCAAATTTAGCCTCAGACTCTAGCTGTGTGACCCTGGGCAAGTCACTTAAACTTGCCTCAGTTTCCTCATCTGTAAAACAAGCTAGAGAAGGAAATGGCAAACCGTTTCACTATCTTCAGTATCTTGTGACCCAAATGGGGTCACGAAGAGTTGAACACAACTGAACAACAACCAGCCAGACATAGTTGTTTGCATGTTGTCTCCGCTGTTAGATTGGGAGTTCCTTGAGGGCAAGGCCTGTCTTCTTCCTTTTCTTTGTATCTCTGGTTCTAGTACCCAGTACCTGGCACACAGTAGGTACTTAATAAGTGCATATTGCCTGATTGATAGTTTTCTTCATGATGACACTTCAAATACATGAAGACAGCTTTCCTGTCATCCCCTCCTCGGGCTATGTACCCCTCGTTATTTCCACCAATCATCATATGAAGTGATGGACTCATCCTGGTTGTCCTCCTCTGGACCCTTTCAAGTTTATCAATGCCTTCCCTAGACTGTGACGCCTCAAACTGAATGTAATAATCCAAATGTGGTCTGACCAGAGCAAAGTATAGGGCAACTATTGATTACCTCCTTATTCCCAGAAGCTTGAAGAATCTCAGGATTACATTAGGTTTTTTATAGTCACATCACACTATAGATTCGCTCTGAGCTTGCGTTTCACCCAAGTCCTCAGATATTTTTTCACCCAGGTTCCTGTCTAATGATGCCTCCTCATCATTTCTACCTTATTTCCCTCCCTTTTCTTCCTCCTCCACTCTTCTTCCCTCCATCAATCAGCAAATACTTGAACACCTCCATGCTACCTACTATATATGCTTGACACTGGTTTACTGACAGATAAAACCTTTTCTCTGACCTCCTCTTTTCTATTTCAAAGGAGCAGATCTCAGGGAATCAAAATGACATACCCTTCAAAATAGGATGAGATTAGTTCAAACTTTCCACCTCCATTTTCAACAAGTCTGCAACTATTATGACCCTAACAAATGCAGACTGAGAGATATGATTATTAATAACCAGTGATTTGGGGAGATCCAGAGTTCCCCATTTTTCTATACTCCTCATTTCAAAGTTCAGTCTCTTGAAAGATGCTACTAATGAGATTGAATTAACTCTCCCCAATCTTGATGACACCCCAACCAACCTTCTACTCAGCTTTGAGTGGGGATAAATTCTTTGAATAGAATGCCCAAGGCTCTGGGGTAATTTAGAAGTAAATAACATAAGAATTAGAATAGGTCCAGCCCCTCATTGTAATATTTATTCTCTCTCATTAACTGTTAATCAATCAGAGTTGGTTTACACCCTCCAGAACACCAGGACATATAAGCTTTGAGCTGCCATGATTATCTTTGGCATTTGAGAATGCCATTGACCTCATTTATTAAAATGTTGGCATTATTAATAAAATGACTAATTACCCAGAAATTATGTCTCTTTCAGTTTTTTATCCTGTGTCCTATTTTATGAGGTCATGTTCTTAGCTGGCAGTTTAGCCCAAGCAGCTGGGCTTACAGTCTGGAAGACCTGAGTTCAAATCTCAAATCCGGATTCAGACATTGCCATAGCTGCGTGACCCTGGGCAAGTCATGTAACTTCTTTCTGCCTCAGTTTCCTCACCTATAAAATGGATATAAGAATACCACCTATCTCCCAGGGATGTTACAAGGATCAAATGAGATAGTAATTATAAAGAACTTATCAGAGTGCCTGGCACATATATAAATGTTAGCTATTATTGCTATATTATTTAAGAAAGGTAATTTATTTCAAACTTAAGCTCTCCCCTTCACATTCTCTTTACACTAACTGGTCTTCTTTACTGTACCCTGCTCCTTAAATTCCATCACTCACCTGTGCTTTTGTACAGACTCTGCATCTGTAATGTCCTCCCTTCTCACTGACACCACTGAGAATCCCCAGCTTCCTTCAAAGCACAGCTCAGAAGTTACCTTGTGAGTTAGGCCTTTCTTGACTCTCCCAGGTAGTCACACCTGTCTCTCACTTACAATTGCTTTGTATAGAATTGCTTCCATGTATAAAAGCAGCTAGGTGGGGCAGTGAATAGAGAACTGGCTCTCGAGTCAAGGAAGACCTGAGCTCAAATCTGGATTGCTAGATGCATGCTAGTTGTGACCTTGGTAAAGTCAAGTAACTGCTCTGTGTCTCAGTTTCCCCATCTATAAAATGGAGATAAAAATTACCCCTAACTCCCAACGTTGCTATATCAAATGAGCTATTAGTATATAGCTTGTGTTTATTTATCTGGGTACATGTAGTAAACCACTCCCAAGCAGAATGTAAACTTCTTGAGGGCAAGGACTATTCTGAGTTTTCCCTTTTCATCCCCAGTGCCTAGCACAGTATCTTGAGCATAGTAGGCAATTTAATAAACTTTATTCAATTAAACTTGACTTTAAACAAGAGCACAATCAGTCAAACTTATATTAACTGATGATGCACTTTTAAAGAGCCTTATCTATTACATCTTACCCTTATTATTCATTATTCTTGTTTTCTCTAGGCCTGTCTTCATAAAATGATCAAAATTTCATTCAACATTATATTTGCATTTATCTTTTCTTTTTATAATGTCATGGGCATTGTGTAATCTCTCTGGTTCTTTCTTTATCTTGAATGATTTTACACACCTTTCTGTATTTCTTTATATTCCTGGTATTATTTGTTGTAAATTGCATTATAGTATATTCCTCCTTCATTGACGAAGAAGACTATGCCATCAGAGAAATGATGACATGACTTGCACTTGACTTTGAGTGAGGGAGGGCTGTGCAGGTCACCAGCCTTACTTCTCCTCCAGAGCCATCTGAATCGAGGGACCAGGTATTCATCAGGATTAGTGGAGATGATCCAGGATGAGGCAATTGGGGCTAAGTGACTTGCCCAAAGTCATACAGCTAGTGAGTGTCAAGTGTCTGAGGTGAGATTTGAACTCAGGTCCTCCTGACTCCTGCACTGGTCTCTATCCACTGCACCACCTAGCTGCCTGTTGCATTATAGTATTCCATACATCAATATACCACAGCCTGATCAGTAGGTCTCTAATTGTTGGGTGTTTAGATTCTTTCCATCTTTTTTCACCACCATGAATAATACTTCTAAAGTCCCAGGGGACATTTCTATATCACCATATAATTAGTGTATCTTTGGACTGGAGCTATCTTTTTCTTTTTTATAATACTTTAAGAACTATATGGGATATTCATTTGCATATGAATGGGGATTCTTGGAGATGAAGAGTCTTTAGACCTAAGACCATGAAATAACAATGACTAAATTTCAGTCATCAGCTGCAGTGCATTGGGACAAGAGAAAAATGTAAAGTTTTACACATGAGTTTTTAAAAAATCAGCTTTATAAGAATATGATGTGGAAAGCATGGCTAGACAAAAGTTCATCTGAAAAATATCTGGGGATTTTAGTAGACTGTAAGTTCGATGTTAATCAATAGTATGAAATGACAGCCAAAAAAGTGAATGCATTAAGAGAGTAACATCCCCTTTGACCCACAATATTGCTTCTAGAGCTGTATCCCAAAAAGATCATAAAAATGGGAAAATGACACATATGTACAAAAGTATTTAAAGCAACTCTTTTGTGGTGGCCAAGAATTGAAAATCGAGGGAATGCCCATCGATTGGGGAATGACTGAACAAGTTGTGATATGTGAATGCACTGAAATACTATTGTTCTATAACACAGGTGGACTTCAGAAAAACCTGGAAAGACTTATACGCATCAATGCTGAGTGAACAAGCAGAGCCAGGAGAAAATTATTCACAGTAACAGCCACAGTTGTCAAAGACTGTTTCTGATAGACTTTGCCCTTCATAGCAATGTAAGGACCGAAAACATTTCCAAAGGACTCTTGATGCAAAATGCCATCCACATCCAGAAAAAGAACTATAGAATCAGAACATAGAATGAAGTAGACTATTTTCTCTTTTGTAATGTTTTGCTTTGGTTTGGTTTTTCTCATGGTTTCTCCCATTCTTTTTAATTCTTCTATGCAATATGACCAATAAGAAAATGGGTTTAATAAGAATATATGTGTAGAACCCATGTAAAACTGCATGCCATGCTGTCTTGTGGTGGGAGGGGAAAGGGAGGGGGAGAAAATTTAAAACATATGGAAGTGATTGTTGAAAACTGAAAACAAATTAATTTTAAAAAGTTTAAAAAAGAGAGTAGTGTCAGTCAGGAGTCAAAAAGTATAGGACTTCCCTACTCTACCCTGGTCAGATGATACATAGAGAAATGTGCTCAGGTCTGAATTCTGCATTTATAGGAGGATGCTGATAAATTTCAATGGCCTGAGAAGGTCAACCAAGATGAATTCAACCTTGAATTCATACTAATATAAGAGCTGGTTGAAGGAACTGGGGATATTTAGCTTGGAGAAGAATAAAATTAAGTGGGATAGTGTCTTCAAGTATTTGAAGAATTGTCACAGAGAAGGGAATAGATTTGTTCTGTTTGGTCTCCGGGGCTAAAGCTAGAAGCAATGGGTGGAAATTATTAGGAAGAAAATGTAGGCTTGATTCAGCTGGAAAAAAAGAAACCTTCCCAATGATGAGAGCCATTCAAAAGTGAAATGAGTGGTCTCTGGAGAGTGAAGACATTCTTTTCAGTCTTCAGGCAAAGGATAGGTATGTTTTAGAGGTACTTTCTTGTTCAGGCACAATTTGGACCAGATGGCCACTAAGGTCCCTCCCACCCCTGTAACTGAAATTCTCTGAGATATTTGGAGATGTTCTTCGTTCATACCATGCAGGGAGTTGCCTATTCTGCCTTCTCCTACGGTTGACTCTGGGCTTCTTTGTCCTATGACCTCCCATGTCTCAATTCTGTAAATAAAAGTCCAAACTTCCCTTGATACCTGATAATGCAGCACTGGTCTCTCTTGTTTTTCTTCATATTGAAATAGCAGCTGTCTGCAATGGCAAAGACATGAGGGGGCAGTTCCCCTATCTTCCGGTTATAGTACAACTGGATCTGGTCCATAGTGTAGATGGGCAGCACCTGATAGGGGTTCACAGCCACCAGGATCTCACCTATGGAAGTCTATGGAAACAAAAACAGAATTGTGACATATCCCTGGACCATGGCCCACAAAAGTGAGGCCTGAGATAGTTACCCACTATTCTGCTTAGGCTAATGATATGACACGCTCTTGTGGCAGGTCAAGTACACTGGCAAGCCCTCTTCTGATCAAAAGGAATGAGTGGGGCAAAAGGTAAAGAAAAACGGAAAGAAAAGAGATAATGGGGGTGAAGAGGGGTGAGAAGCAAAACTGCAGAACCACTTCTTTTGTTCTGAGGAGGGCTTGTCAGCCCAGTTCCTTGCCATGATAGTGTGACTTACCAGAAAGGACAGAGCATTGGGATATTATCATTATTAAAACATATATTGGTATTAAGGGTGTTACTGGCACTGGAAGGCTGTGGTTTGCCACAAGGAACCGGCTCGCTCCCATGTGATTGATGTACAACCTACAGTTGCTTAGTATTCTTTATAGGGAAAACTGAGAAACTAGTGGTTTGTCTTCAAGGCTCCTAGTTTCTCAGTCTCATGGCCTGTTTCTCTACCTAGCTTACATTATCTCCTCCCCACAATAACAAATACATTCAGGCCCCTAATGCCTTCTCCTTCCTCTTTCCTATCAAAACACATTTCTCAGATTCTTCATTTACACTAAAGTACCAATGATTTTTAATAGCTTAGAATATGGTCATCCCATTTATTTTAACAAGGAACAAAACCTTAAGCTAAAAGGATGAAACTTGATAATAGGTTTTCAGGCATCAGTTTGCAGATCAGAAAGGTTTGAAAAACTCATTAAATCTTCTCAAACCCCTGAAATCAATTATTTGATGTTCATATAAAGTCACAATTTTGGATTTACATACAGTACATAGAAGCAGAGAATGGCTGTCAGAAATGATTTATGGGAAGACAAATTTTTTTCTTATTTAGCAGTTTGATCACAGGACATATCCCAGGGAAGGATCCTATCTGTGTCTGAGGGTAGGGCCAAGGAAAAGCCCACCCCAATAAATGAAAGCATCAGACTCCTTGAAGCAACAACAAAACTCTTTGATCCAAAGACAGAGCTCTAGAAGTAGCACTCATGGAGTAAATTCCCATTCCATTTAGGGCACAGTGCTATTTTCAGAAAGGAGAGAGGGCCCATAGGAATTGGGAGACAAGATCCTCTCTTCCTCTGCTGAAGGTATCCCAGAGGTCAACTCCAATCTGATCTTTGGATCCACTATGCTCTTGATTGGGGACCATCAGTCATGGCAGGATTAATGCTATCCACAGGGCTTTGCCTTCTGCCCTGCTGCTTTCTTTGCCAGAACCCAAGTTTATCTGGATTTTCTATTGGCCATGAATAGAACCCTCTTTTCTGTGGTGTCTTCCCCACATAGTGAGTGAGACAATGGGGACTATCTTACTTTTCTATTTGTATCCTCAGCACTTAGTTCAATGCTTGGCATATAGTAAGCACCTAAGAAATGCATTTCTATTCCATTCCATATGACTCCTGGAATTTCAAGGGTTGACATTGTATTGCTACTTGGGTGGAGGTCAATTCCTTGAGACTCACATAGATTTTGTGCTTCTGGTAGCGGATGAGAAGGTTGTGTACTATTCCTGCTTCATTCAGGTCCCCCAGGAGGATCATGTCTTCTACCCCCTGAGCCGAACTGGGGTTCATGAGTTGGAGGCATTTGAAGTCCCGAGCTTCAATCCAGCATTCCTGGGCAACAACAACAACAACAACAAAGGTGATGCAATGGGTGTTTAGAATTTCCTTAATGAGGTGCTTTCCAAAAACAGAAATCATACTACTGACTCATTGTTTTCCTAGGGGTATGAATGGAATTTTCCTGACCTAGCCACACTTTCTTGCCCACTCTTCCTGTGGCCAAAGGCAAATGGGAATTAGCAGGGGTCAATCTGGAGCCAGGATTAGGAGCCAGTTTGTCTATAGGCAGCAGACATGATGCCTTTTCACAAATATATCCTGACCTGTGCAGGAATTATACCTGTGACTTTGGAATTGTTAACTACCCTGCTCTAACATCTTGAAAACCAGCCATAGGTTAGAATCACCTTCCTAAAATCATATAAAAGAACTCTTAAACATTTGATTCAGGAACTGTTCAACTCTGCAATGAGAACGGCTAGAGTACGGGCTGTGCCAGGGGGAGGATGTGAGCTATGATATAGAGATGATAGCTCACGTTTAGGGCTGACTGTATCATCCTCTTCTTCTTCCTCTGCCTCATCCATTGCTAGAGGGACAAGGATGAACAAAACTGACACTATCCAGAAAACAGTGCTATGTTTAAGCCTTGTGAAACATGACCCTGGCATGTGAGGTCAGCCAAATATTAGTATGACATGTCTGGCCATTCTTCTTCCACTTCACCTCTTTCCCCTCTTTCCCCATCTCATCTCCTTTAACACTATTATATCCCCCTTACCTCTTGCTATTTTTTCTTCCCTCACACCTTCATTTATGTCTTTATTCCTTCCTTTCCCCTTACATCTTCTTCCTCATATTCTCCTTTCCCACTGTAATGATAATTTAAATGGGAAGATCTTTCCCTTTCAATAATAGGCCCATGTGACCTGCTTGGGAAGATGTGGAGCTAGAGCAGAGCTGAGAGGAAGTTAATCATGAGAGCAGTCAGAGCTAGGAAGGATGCAGACAAGCAGGTAGCTGGATAGTGTGAGTGAAAGAGCTTGTTTGTGATTTTGTTTAAGGGAACTTGCTTGTGATTTGTTTAATGGAGCCTAGCACGTGGAAGGCTTGGGGATAGTGTTACCCTCTACATTGTTATTGTGTATAGATTTCTTTGCTACTATAATGGCTTTGGTTTTCTGGTGTTGGGATTTGGCTCTCAGGTGTCTGGATAAATGTTTTGGTTCTGTCTTCCATGTGGAGAGTCTGTGGTATTTCATGATTCAGAATTGTGTTGGGATATTCATGACAGGTGTGGGCACTTTGAATATCGCGTTGGCGCTACACCCACTTCACTTTTTCCCTATAAGTCCTTCTTTACCTACTGTGAAAAACGATTTCTCTTGGTAATCTGTGTCTTGGAGACTCAGAGCTCCCAGCCCCTCCCCCTTCTGCTCCAAAGTTCTTTAGAAGGACATTACTGATAAGGAGATTGCATTAAATCTTCTGATTGTGGTCAAATACAACGCAAACCCAAATTGATTTTATCCTACTCAGACTGGATCTGGAGATCTGATTCTTACAGAAAGACAGATTCTTACAGAAAAGCACAGAATGATGGCGGGATGATACCAGCCCTGTTGACCAAGATTAAGTGACCTAAGTCATGTACTGAAGACCTTATTTTAATATAATCCACTTCCCAGTGTGTTGACCAATCAGGATTGATTGGCACCTACTCTTTGAAGGGCATATAACCCTGTACCCCAAAATCCCAAATTGAGTCAGTTCTGAACTGGGCCCTTTGCGGGGGGGGCCTTGTTTTGGACTGAACTCTTATACAATGCATATCAAGCCAGATTGAGAGAAATTAAGCCATAGATATATGCACACTAATTTTGTTTGTTTCTTTCTTAGAGTAGTAATTTATTAGGGTTCAATACTAATCACTTCTTAAAATTCCTTTGCCTTCCTGCTCTTCCTCTATTCTGCTTCCCCAAACCATCTTTTGACTTCTCATTTCTAATTTTCTATCATTTCTTCCCCCAATTTTCCTTCTTCCCTCACTTTTTGCTCCCTTTATGCCATACTTTACCTCCCCTTTTCTCTCTCCCTCATTCAATTTTTCCCATCTTTTTTCCTCTCACACTCTCATCTTTCTCTTCATATTCTTTTACCTTCATATTCTTTTTCCTCCTATTCTTTTCCCCAATACACTTTTTTCACTTTTCCTTTTTCTTCTTACATCTTTCTTTCTCAGAATTTCTTCTTTTTCTTCATTCATATAATCTTACTTTTCCTTCACTTAATCATAATTTCTTTCACTAAGGCATCCTCCTTCCTCCCACCCATACCTATCTTTTCTCTCTTATGTTCTCTCCTCTCATGTCTTCTTCTCTCCCAAGTCCTTTCTCTCACATTCTCTTCTCACCATGCCCTAATCCCTTGAATTTCAAGGATTATGCTAAAATAAAAGTATTTTTTCAAATCCACATTGCAATATTATTTTTCAATTGTTATTGTTGTTCCATCATGCTAGAATCTTTGTGTCACCCTGGACCACAGAGCACCAATACTGTTCATGAAGTTTTCTTGGCAAAGATTCCGGAGTGGTTCGCCATTTCCTTCTCCAGTGGGTTAAGACAAACAAAGGTTAAGTAACTTGCTCAGACTCAAACAGTAAGTGTCTGAGGCTGGATTTGAACTCAAGTCTTCCTGATTCTGGACCCAGTACTCTATCCACTGTGCTACCTAGCTGCCCCATTAGTTTTCAATATCATCTATTTTATTCTGGCTTTTAATTTGTTTTATTTAAATATATATATACTCAAGATTTCAGTATTATAATTTTTTCTCTGTTAGTCTTTATTTTTCCTTTACCATCTGCTTTTCTGGTATTTGGAACCAATGTCTTAGAAGAGTAGCCTTTTCATAGCAGAAGGTCTCTGTCTTAGAGGAAACCCCTACAGAATGTGGGAAGAGTCCCTATTTCAGGAAAGGTTTCCTTCTGGCAATAATCAATGATAGGAGACACTTACCTTTCCTTCATCATCTTCCACCAAGATTTTATTAGGCTTGGTGCAATCCTTCACAATGGCACCAATAGGGACATTGTGTTCCTTGTTGGAGGATAAAGCCACCCACACATGATCACCCTACAAAGGAATACATGACAATGGAATAAAGTGAACAAGTAAAAATCCTACCCATCCTTCAAGTCCAAACTGAAATTTCACCTCCTTCATGAATCTTTTGATAGACCATACCTCATGGCACAGTGGCATCTCTTTCCTTTGAATTCCCACAGTGATTACTGCTTTACTGCTTTTCATTACCAATTACCTTGTGATAAATTTATGTTTTGTTTTCTCAATTAGACTGTAAACTATTTGATGATACTGCCTCATTACTCTTTAAAGCACCTCCAACATTTACAAATTCAATTCACTTTAGAATTCAACGAGCATTTTTATAGCTTTTTCTCTGTCAACCATCCACCATAAGTCCTGGTGCAAGGCCTGACTTGATCTTCTTTTCATCCCTAACATAAAGGATCTATTATATTAGGCACTGGAAGAAACAGAAAACTTAATTAACGCATAGCCAATACATCAATCATCAAGGATGGGGGAAGGGGAAATAACGTGCATACAAATAATTATGATACAAAGAAGTGATTTGCACACGGTAGGCCTTCTTTAAGGACGTGTTGAATAAGAATGGTCTTTGCAGCCCTGAACAAATAATTTTAAGAGTACTAAAACCCAACTGAAAATACGATAAAACTGAATTTTGAGAAAAGAGTGCTAAAGTTCAAAATGACTAGGATTGAGTATAACCCCCCAAAAATGTATTTTTTAGCTAGGTTAGAGGCAAGAGGAAGTTCAAAGAAGAGAGGAACAACTGCCTGGGTAGATAGGATGACCTTTCCGTACTTACCTCATATTATTCTTTCACACAACTACAGCTACCTGTTTACTGATCTCAACATTCCTTCTCCTATCTCCATACATTTGAATAAACTACCCCCATTTTCCTGAAAAAGATGCAAAGAGGGCAAGGGGACCCCAGGATGCCAATTTGGGGGGGGAGTGATTCGTCACTTGGGTGGTCCTCTAGCTTACTGGCCTCATTCCCCTGGGTGTTACTTCTCAGGGTCTGACTTCCCCTACCACCATTCCTCCCATCTACAGTTTCCTCCATCCCATCTTTTCCCAATGGTTAGAGGTACTGTGGGGACTGAGACTAATTCTTTATAGTATCAATTATTCCTTGTATTAAAACATATTCAGCTGGGGCAGACTATCCTTCCCCTTCCTTCCATCTAAATTTCTTGGCAGCTGGAATTCTTATTCTTGTTGCCTGGAATGTACTTTCTTACCATCTGTTATACTCAGAATTCTTATTTTCCTCCAAGGCTCAACTCAATTGTCTCTTCTTTAATGCTTTCTTCCACCTCAAATTACTAAATATTTACTTATCTGTCCATATTATATATTCCTCTCCAGGGAGAGAAGTATTCAGCCTCATCACGGTGCAGAGATTACTGGGAAGTGACATGGATGTCCCTTCCTTCACAAAGTCTTTTCTCTAGGTCAAACATTCCCCAGTTCCTTCAAAAGTCTCCCAAAAATGTAGTTTCCATAGTTTAACTGTATGAAATGAAGCAAGTCACTTCTCATCGCCCAAGGCAACTCTCAGTTTATGGCAGAGTGGTTACTAATTTGCATTGGTGAAGGAGTTTCCTCATTGGAAGTTCCCTAGATCCATGAAATCACAGATCAAAAGAGAAATAATAATAGCTTATATTTCTATAATGCTTTAAAGTTGGCAAAACCCTTTACATATATTATCTTATTGAGTCTCACAACAACATTGTGAAATAGGTGTCCTTATTGACCCCATTATAAAGAGAGAGCCGAGGTTCAGGAAGTGAAGTGATTCACCAGGTTCACATAACTAGCAATTCTCTTAAGACAAGAGTTGAACCAAGATCTTCCTAGATCTAAATCCTGCCCTCTATTCACAATACCACTAGTATAGCTTGTTGATGTCCTTAAAATGTCAATAAGAACAGAATATAAGGTTTTAAATGTGGTCTGACCAGTGCAGAGCAATAATTGGACTATCATATACCTTATTCTGGACACTAGATTTATATCATGCAGACTTTCCTGCATCCATTCCTTTTTCCCTCATGCTGGGAGTGGATTTCACTTGGTTTTGTATAACTTACCCCCAATTTGTCCTAGAATACAGAAAGATCAGCAGCTTACCTGTCTGAAAACTGCCATCTTGGCCCACCTGTCCACATGCAGCTTATCTGCAAAGAGAGAAGACGTGTCATTAGCAGACCTTGATGATAGTCAACTCAGTCCCAACCCAAAGGTTATAAAAAAAAAAAAAGCCTATCTCCAAGAAGCCTAATCAAGCGAGTATTTTTTAGCATGGACAACTTCTTGAGGTAATGAGTTCTATAGGCTTTCTCCAAGTTGTGTGAAAACTCTGAGGGAAGCCCTTAATTGTAAAGTTGAGGATTTGGATTTGAAGTATAAGTCTTTGTTTACTCTCTGCTTCCCTTTCAGTGATGGAATAACTATTAATAATAGTGCTCTGTTGACAATAGTGTTTCTTGGCCTTTCCTAGACTAAAGAATCCACATTTCATAGCCAATCTCCCACTGATCCTACATCTAAGCTCCCACCTAGCTCCCATTACAGAGCCAAGAAGAATCTTCAATTTGGCTGTAGGTCATCAGTGGAATATACAACAATTTTGTTGAGTCCCCTTGAGGCTTACTGAGTACCTCTACTAACAATCCTATAAACAACTTGTGTTATCACTCAGTCTTTCAATTAGCACATGTTACTCAAGGGAAGTTACACAAGGAAAACGCACAAGGTACTCAGGGAAATTTCAGGTTCTAGAGCAGTAGACCTGAGTTCTAGGGCTGCTTTGCTATGAACTTCTTGTGGACCTTGGTCAGGTCACTTCTCTGGGCCTCAGTTTCCTCATCTATAACATGATGCATTTGCTGATCTCTAAGTTTTCTTATAGCTCTGAAGAAAACTGATATTACCATAAGTCTTTGTTCCCAAAGCTGTCCTAGTAAGGACTGTTTTGAGTGTTGTAGCATAGTACTGTCCACAGTTGATCATGGAAAGTATCAATCCCCTCTTTCCATTCTTGACATCCCTCTTTCTCCTCACTCCTGACATTCCTTTCTCTCCTCCAACCCACAGGTTGCCATGTTACTACCAGTCAGTTTCCAATATATTTCATAAGCTAAACAGATGACAAGTCTTTATGTTATATTACAAATACAGATCCCAAAATGGTTTTGAGATTAGACAAATAAGCTGTACTGGAACTGTAGCATCGGTACAGACAAAACTGTTGTCTATAATCACCCAGTCATAACACTGATCCATAAATGTCCAAGATGCTTTAATAGATGTTGCCATAGCAAACACTCATCTTCTCTAAGCTATAAAGAATAAAAGGTTCTCACACTACAGAGTCCTAGCAGAAGAAATCAAACCCTGTGGAAACAGGATGTATTTATCACCCTTGTCATCTTTTCTGCTACCGAAGCCATCCTAAAGATGCTCACCTTAGCTTCCAGAAGATGAGCTCATATGCCAATACTTTCATTCAGTTGCAAAATCTTATCTACTTCCACAATAATTCACAGAAAATTAAATGTAATAGTAAGATAGTGACAAGTCCCTGGGACTTTTCTTTCTCAACTCCAGCAGGAGAAAAAAATGAGAAAAAATAATAGGAGGGACACAACCAGTGATTTTATTTGTATAGGGGAGGAGTTGGCAAACTATGACCACCACTGAATCCTTTCTGCTAGCCAGCGAGTGAGGCTTTTACAATTTAAAATATAGTTTTATTTTATTTAAAATATAAAAACCATTCTTAACTTGAGATCAAACAAAGACAGGTAGTGAACAAACAGATGACTGGGAGTTTGCTGACTCCTGGTATAGGGAACTCCTCCCCCTCAGAAATTCCTTCCTATAAGGAACTCCCAAGAAATGTCTTCCTCCAAGGCAGGGTAGCACGTTCTGGTGACATAAAGACTTAGAAAGCTGTATAGTGTTCTAAGAAGCTGAATGACTTGTCCTGATCTATGTAGCCAGAGTGCGTCAAAGGCAAAATTTCAGCCCAGGTCTTTCTAGCTCTGACAACGGCCCTTTATCCAGTGTGCCACACTATTTCTGACACTTTAGCTTTTGATGATTTGCAAAGCACTTTCCACATGTTATTTCTTTTGAGTCTCTAGCTTCCTTCCCTGAGAGCTTTAGAAGAGGACAAACTAGTGAAAGCCTCAAAGTAAGTGGAAGGGCAGCAACTTCAGGTGCCTTTTATCTCCAATCAGCTGCCATGTTTCCATGATCCCATGACATCTCTGGTCCTGTGTATTTCTTCTTTTCTTATCTTGGAGAATGAATGTCCTGGGATGGGAATGCTTGTGTGAAGAGTGAGGCCAGGAGGTCTATAAAAGTCATTAAATTAAGTTCTACCAACAACCAGAGGCCTAGAGCCAATGGCTACAACAGCTGGGTCTGGGGAGAAGACTGCAGCAACTCTTAGGAGTGACCAGCTTAACCTAGAGAGCAAGTAGTGGTTTGTCTATCAGCTATGCCCCACCCAGATGTTAACTTCATGACGGGAGGAAAGGAAGGCAGCTAGGTGGCATAGTGGATAGAGCACTAGTTCTGGAGTCAAGAGGACCTAAGTTCAAATTTGATCTCAGACACTTGACACTTACTAGCTGTGTGACCTTGGGCAAATCACTTAACCCTGATTGCCTCCAAAAACAAAAAGGAAGGGACTCTGAGGGCCAGGAAATAACCTACCTGTTCTCCCCCTATGTGGGAGAAGGGAATTTTTTTTGTAATAATTTTAAGTTCAAGGCCACTTCCTTCAAGGTATGAGTGGGTTGTAGAGAGAAGAATACAATTTCTTGTTTAGGGGGATGTACTTCAATCCTTGTTATGCCTTTATAACCATTTGCAAAAGTTATTTGGTGTTAATTGGTAATTGATACTGAGGAGATGTTAACTAATTAATTATAAGAAGAGAGCACACCAGATGAGGGCTTGGTTGAATGATAATATTTGGAGCCATGAACCCTCAGTGAACCTCTATAATCTTAAAAAGAGTAGTAGTAGCCAGTGA
Source organism: Potorous gilbertii (assembly GCA_028658325.1). NCBI lineage: Eukaryota > Metazoa > Chordata > Mammalia > Diprotodontia > Potoroidae > Potorous > Potorous gilbertii. The sequence goes on along the minus strand of CM053771.1, from coordinate 264,423,823 downwards.
CCCTCTGGGGAATCAGTTGTTAGAGAGAGTAGGAATTGGGAGAATGAGCCTAGAGAAAGTGCTAAACAAATGAGGAAAGTGTGGTTCAGAAAAATTAAATTATTTGTCCATGGTCACACACAAATAAGTGTCAGCATCAAGAGAGAAAGAAGGCAGGTGGAAATGGTGCTGACAAGGCACTGGTCCGCTGCAAAGCCCAACCACTTCCTGAGATTAAAGACACCAGATAATAGTTAAATTAGAGATCTTCTAGGAGATCCCAATCTACTTGGGGAGCTCTGGAATAATAGTTAAGAATGTGTTTTGACAAAAGCTCCAGTTATAAACAGCGTTGCCGAGGCTTGGACAGGTGTAAAACTGAGTAGATCTAGTACTTGGAACCTCGTCTCCTTGCCAAGTAGAGAGCTAGAGGGGGAGGAGATACTTTGCTGTCCCATTCATCTGCTCAGAAAATCTACAGAGGCAGGGACCTTGGTGAGGGATTGAATTAATCTGCAACTTACTTTGGGAGATTATAATCAAATGAGGTTCCCTCGGTATTCTTATCTAGGAAAAGCTCTCCTCCGATAAGAGTAACAGGCAGGTCAGCAGCCATGTTACTCAGTCTTGTCTGATTCTTGGTGACCCCATTTGGGATTTTCTTGGCAAAGATGCCAGAATGGTTTTCCATGTGCTTCTCCAGCTTATTTTACAGGTGGAGAAACTGAGGCAGGGTTAAGTGACCTGCCCAGGGTGACACAGACAGCAAGTGTCTGAGGCAGAATTTGAACTCAGGAAGATGAGTCTTGTAGTATTCCATCCACTGTACTACCTAGCTGCCCCTAGAAGTAGACTTAGAATTCTTAGCTCTTTTCTACCTCCTTGTAAGTGTCTGAGGCTAGATTTGAACACATGAAAATGAATCTTCCTGATTCCAAGTCCAGTGCTATATCCACTGCACCCTCTATCTGCTTAGTTTGAAGTTCCAGACCTCTGAAATCAGCATGTTGATCTTGAGAGGAGGATTTACTATTGGAGTAGAAACAGGGTTTGCTTGTAAATGTTTAGCAACTGACTCTCAAGGGGGGAAAACCATACTGTCAATACCTTTTAAGCTTAAATAGCATTATGAATATAAATATAAATATATTATATTATTCAATTGTGCATTGTGTAATACTTATATAATATTACATAATAATAATTAAGTTAGTATTAAAATTCATCACTTTCTCAAGTCTTGACAATCAGCAAAACATTATAGCAAGTTTTGAACTGTACCTTTGCAGACTTCTGAGGTGTAAATGCTCACACTGATAATTGAATAATTATTGATCTGGCACCACCACACCCCTCAGGACAATGCCAAAGCAAGACACCCTAGGAGAGATACCAATATAAGCAGCCCGGGAAGCTGTGGTGGCATGGCCTAAGGTCTAGGGAGGTAGAGTCCTTGTGACAAAGATGGCCACAGACACTGAAAAATAGTTCCTCCCTACCATAGATAAGATAAGTAAGTTATTCATTATAGAAGCTTTTCCTCATAGGAGGAAAGATCCTACTCAGTACTTAAATCAGCATGTGATGGATAAGTCACCGAGGCCTAATCTGCTTTCAGGACACATTCTCTCAGGCTAGAAGTGATTGAAAATAAAGAAGTAAGCAAACTGAATAGTCTCATTTTTAACATCCCCCAAATTGATGTGGGACTTGATCTAAAGAAAAATGTGAAGTATGTAAGGTAGAAAGATAAGTGGGCTGGGAATTAGGAGACCTGAGTTCTAGTTCTGCCACGAATTTGCCATGGCATTATGAGAAAGTCATTTCTCTGGGTTTCGGTTCCTTATGTGTAAAAAACCAACCAAACAAACAAACAAAAACTAGGAGCTGATCTCCACCTTCCTTCTTACTTTTACTATTAATATTGTCATCACTGTCTCCATAAACTATCATGGCAAAAAAGTCAAGATGGCTGAATGAGAAAAAGTATTAAGAGTTTAGCTCTCCCAACACAACGTCTGGACAAAGATATAGAAAGTGTGCCCGTCCAAATTCTGATTGGCAAAGCCAAAAAGAAGTCACAGTGAGTCATTTTTCCAGTCTAACGAGGCCTAGAGAGACAGATAGAGAAGTCCACAGATACAGGGGAGAGGGTCTGGCCAAGAGCAGGCATGACTCAGAGCATTCTAGCACCCAGAGATTGAAAGGGGCCACCAAGGCAGCATGTACTGGGACAGAAAGAAATCTCAAAGGATCCCTGAGCAACCACTGGATGCAGGAGTGGGTATTCTGGCAGCTCTGCCACCCACTACCAAGTTCCAGGTCATGGATCCAGGATGGAAAAGAACAGTCATTGACCCTAGCTGTGGGCTAAGCAAGGAACAAATTCTGGAAGCAAATGGTCACTGAATGACTCTGATCTCAGGATCAGAATACACCATCCTATATTGAAAGGGAGCCAGCAGTTCAGTTGCTATGAACCTGCTGAACCTCTCAGTGGACCAACAGTGGTGGAATCAAGCAGGAATCCAATGAAATTCCCAACCAGGTTCAGCCAATAGACTCAAAGCTGGGTTAGGAACTTGGAGAATTCAGACTAGAAGGGCAATGAACAGCCCTTCCCCCAGATCACACCACTTTAAGAACACTGAAAACTTGCAAACCCCTGTGAAAGAAGCCGAAGTGTTTCAGTTTCATGATGTGCTGTAGTGGAGCTGTCTCAAAGAATTCAGTCAGACCACCTCTAATCCAAGCATAGGCGTCTACTGAGATTGAAGCCTCTCATGAAGTGGGCTAAGCTCCAAGAAGAACCAGCAACTTCAAAGAAAGCAAGATGGATTTTTATAGGGTAAAGATGCAATTACATAGGTCCTTGTGATGATTAAGTGATCCCTAGGGGACTGTCCAACAAGCCAGGGACCCAAGTCTGGTGCCATCAGAAAGTCTTTTCATTGCAGTTCCTATTTCTTGTCACATAAGCGGATGATGCTATATTTCCTGAACTGGAGAGGACAAGGACTTTCTCATTTAAGAGAAATCAAAAAGAGCTGAATACAGAAAGAATATTTCTCTTGTGAGCAATATAAAATGTGGAAAAATGGACTATATAATTAAGGTCATACTCAGTTCTCAGCATCTAAAACATGCACATTCACAAATACATTCACAGCACAAATTAATTCTTTAAACATATGTAGAGTGTAAAGAGATACACACATGTTTATGTTAAACATATATATAGCATGTTATATAGATATGTGTTTCTTGGGGATAAGGACTGTTTCATCTTTTTTCATATCCTTAGAGATTAACCCATAGCAAGCACTTAATAACTGCTTTTATTTTAATTTTTATGTAATAAATACATTTAATTAAAGTGAAAAAAGATGTAATTACATAACAGAAATTATGAATATTAAAGAGGCAGGAGGGGTCTGTTAAGGGATTAGATAGTAGGAGAGAGGTCAGTGCCTTAGTGAAACTGGGCATGCGATTACCCACAATGCATACAGAAAAACCTATGTGGGGTATGTGTGTATGATAACAATATTATAGTAAGCCTCTCTACATCATAAATTTACTCTAGGTCAGTTCTTTACTATTACTGCGCAGGTGCCTAATTAAGGAAAGTCCCTTCTATTATTTTGGAGTCCACATCCTGCTTGGGCATGCTGATGATGCTCCTTTCTGATTGACTGAGTATTGTGGTCCTGTCTGAGACCAGATGGATGTGGTTGTGGTTGAGTGCATGGACACATCTGCTGTTTCTATGGGAAATATGAGGAATGAGTCTGGGAGCAGTGGCCAGCTAGAAGCAGTGGCTAAGATCCCATCACATGGACATATCCACTATTCTGTGAAAAATATGAGTTCATGGGCACACCTGCTGGTCTAGTGAGCAGTGAGGCATATATGAAGTCAGGATATTATGTGCGTGTGTGTGGGGGGGAATAACAAGGTAGAGGCAGTGGGTCTGCTGTTCAGTGGGGCCTATAATGAAGTTAGAATATTGGGGTTGGGGGTAGTTTTATTAGGATTCCATCAGAAGGACATAAGAGGACAAAATGATTCTGTTCATCTCCCTCCCTGCACCCAGAAATGTGCAGAGCCATGCACCAGCATTAAATTCAAAATCAAGCAGTAAACTGTAAGAATGAGGAAACAAACAAACAAACAGGAATCTGACCCAAAAAGAACGATTATGATGATACAGAAGATCAAGACACAAACACAGAAAAAAAGAAAGACTTTAAAAAATCTACAATAAAACCTCAAATAAAAATGCAGCTTGTACTTAAGTGCAAAAAGATTATCTAAAAAAGTTAAAGCAAGAGTTTTAAAAAGAGCCAAAAGATGATTTTTTAAATCTAATGAGAGCAGTAGAAGAAAAAAGGGAATGGAAACAAGAACTAAAGAAGAAAAATGTGAAAAGAGAATTGACTACATAGAAAAAAAGTACAAAGTAATATTGAAAAAAATTAGTCTTAGAAAATTAGAATTGGCCAAGTGGGAGCTAGAGAGATCAAGATAATGAAACAAAATAATAAAACAAAATCAAAAGTCTGAAAAAATAGGGAAAAAATGTGAAGCATCTCAGAAAAAAATTCTTGACCTGGAAAACAAATTGAGGAGAGATAATTAAAAATCATTGGACTATCTGAAAGCCATGACCAAAAAAAGAACTTAGACATCATATTTCAAGAATCACAAAACTGTCCAGATACCTTAGAACCAGAGGACAAAGTAGAATCTGAAAGTGATCTCTTCAAAGAAACCCAAGAATAATCTACCCAGAAAAACTGAGTATAATCCTATAGATGAAAAAAAAATGAATCTTTAATGAAACAGACTTTCAAAATTTTCTAATGAATAGACTAGAGCTGAGTAAGAAATTTGACATATGTACATAAAAATAAAGAGAAACATATAAAGGTAAACATAAGTAAGTAATCTTAGTGGACTAAATAAGGTTAAATTGTTTATATTCTTATGGGGGAGACAATACTTAGTGTCCTTCAGAACTCTATTACCATCAAGGATTACAGAGGAAATAATAGGGAAATTTATTTTGAATAGGTGAGGTATACAAAAGAATTTAAGCAATAGGGAAGGTACAATGGTGAAATTAACTGGACTGATTAAAGAAGGGAGGAATACACGTACACACACACAATTGGGCACAAAAATGTATCTTACCCAACAGGGTAATGGGAAGAAAGAAGGGGAATAAGAGGGAGGGTAGATTAAGGGAGACATTAGTCAGAAGCAAAACAGATTCTTAAAGAGAAAAAAAGAGAAGGAAAAGTATAAGAAAATAGGATGAAAGGAATACACAATTAGTAATCATAACTGGGAATGGGAATGGGAATTAATTTATCAAAATGTGAGAAGAGAGCAAAATAGATTAAAAACCAGAGTCCAACACTATGTTGTTTGCAGGAAACACACTTGAAGTAGAAAGATACATATAGAGTTAAAATAAGGAGCTGGAGTAGAATATATTATAATTCAGTTGAAGTAAAAAAGGCAGGAGGTAATAATCATAGTTTTAGACAAAACAAAAGAAAAACAGAAAAACAGTCAAATCAAAAGAGAAAACAAGGTGACTATATTTTGCTAAAAGGTACCATAGACAGCGAACCAATATTAACACTACTACTAATAATACTATATGTTATCAAATGGATCTAAAGTATTAAAAGGAAAGATAAATGAGCTACAGGAAGAAATAGACATAAAATTATAATAGTAGAAAATCTCAATTTACCCCCCTCAGAACTGGAAAAATCTGACAAATGATATCTTATCATATTATGGAATTTTCAAGTTTGTCTTTGCCATTCTCTTCCCTCTCTTATTTTATATTCAGTGCTTTTCTCTTCTGAATCCTCTCTAATCCTTTGCCCCTCTCTAAGTACCCAGTGCCATCACACTCTTTTTATCCCTCTCCTACTAACCCTTACTGGAATTGAAGAATAAAGCTAAACAGAGCTGCATCATAATAGAAAACATCCTTTACCCAAAGGGATGAATCCCTAATGGTGAAATTGCACAAAAGAGTTTTGAAGATAATTTTGATACCCCTACTCCATTTAATCAGTATTTACTCAATTCATTATGATCTAATGCGTATTAATGATTGTGTTAGATAGGAAAGAGTTAAGGTTGATTTAGTTAACACTGTTAGAGTAAGAGTTATGTAGATTAGAATTAATTAACCCATTAGGTATGGAGGAATATAGTACTTACATTGGTTACAAGATAGTTTTATACTTTGTCAGTGAGACCTATAGTAATATAGAAAGTTGCTATATTAGTACTGTCCTATTCCTTATCCCCCTAGAGAACAATGAGCAGAAAACCACAGTTTCCCTATGCCCCTCTGTTCTTTCACATCCAATGTTCATACTGCTCATGGAAAGTCCCAAGTCTTGGGGACTAAACACTGACGAAACACTGGTATTTGATAAAATCCCCTTTGACCAAATCAAAGGATTTCCCCACTTCTGGAACTGATCAGTCATGAATTATACTGCCTCAGTTCTATTTTTGATAATTTCTTAATGTCAATAAAAAGGACCAGAGTCCCAGCAGAGGGATCTTTGACCAAGAGGAAGGTCTTGGATCAATTGTTTAAAGACGAACAGTCTCCCTAATAAATCAATAACTCCTCTGAACTCTGCCTTAGCAGCCTTTGTTGTAAATTGGGATTTGAAGTCCCACAAAATATAAACACTTCAAGGTCTAGGACCATTTCCATTTTTGTCTTAGCATTTCCCAAACCTCAAGTACAGCGTCTGTACATAATAGGTCCTTAAGTATTTGTTAAGTTGAATAGAATATTAGAATTTCAGGTGAGATATTGGGGGGAAAGGGGCCTTCCATTCAAATCATATTTATTGGTGCTTACTATCCCAATTTATTGCTTTCTGACTCCTCACTTGAATCAGCACCTTCCAAAATCTCTCGCCTGAGGAAGCTAATAGACATGTCTTGTAGGATCATAGATGCTTTGATTACCAGACTCAGATTGATTGTAACAAGAAGACTATTGAAAATTGTGAAGTTAATGGACACCTCAACAGATTCTAGGAAACTTAAAATTTGAAGTTGTGCTTAGAGAGCTTTAGAGTTTTCAGTTCTAATACCCTATGTCACTTTGACTTCCCAAAGTCACAGTCAGCCTTGCGGATTCATGACTATTTAGTTACCAATTTCTGAAGCAAGGATAAGCTTGGGAAAGATAGGGAAAGGAAACTGACCTGAGCATCACTCAAGATGAGTGATGCAGGGAGCACCTACAGACAGTTCTGGGATATGATGACTTGGGGCAAGCCAGCAGTTGGTCATGACACCAACAATACTCAATACACTTCTGAGCAATTTATTGAGTAGGATAGCACTCCAACTAAGTGTTTACTGAGAGGCAACTGGACTGATTATCAAATACTTGTTGACATCACTCCTACGCTGAAGACCATTGACTACTCTTCCCTCATAATTACTTTCTCTTTTCTGAGTTTCCAATACACTTCTCACTTTTTTACTTTCTTCTTACCTAACTGTTCATTTGCCTCCTTTCCTAACTCATCATCTCTCTATCTATCTAACTCATCATCCCCTGAAACTATCAGTTTTTCCCAAGACTGTCCTGGGCCCTCTTCTTTCTTTCTATATGCTCTTTCTTGGTGATTTCATCAGCCCCTGTGGGCTAACTTATAATCAAGTCCTGGTAAATGTTTAGCAACCAACTCTCTCAGGAAAAAAATGTGTGCACAACACACTTTCAAGTTTAATAGGCATCATTAGCGTCTAATACCTTACCACACTTTGACTTCTTAAAGTCACAGTCATTCTTGTGGATTCATGACTGTTTAGCTATTAATTTCTGAAGTAATAGTATACTTAGAGAGTGTGCATCCCTTTCTTAAGTCTGAACCATCAACAAAACAGCAAATCAAGCCCTGATTTATAGCACTTGCTGATTTGCAAGCTATAAGTAAATACTGCAAGGTGTAAATAAACACTTTGAAAGTTTAACAGTTGATTCTTTTGAACTGGCTTGAGCTGGGTCTGACATACTATTACCACTCTCACTCCCCTGCACACCCAGCCTCAGTTGCTACTGACTTTCCCTGAAATTACCTTGTATTTTTTTTAATTCATAAGAATGTTTGATGAATTAAGCCTAATGATCACAGTTAGAAACTTGTACTGGTGAGCTTTACATCTTAACCCTTCAAATGAAACAGTACTAATAATGCCACTATTCACCTATTATAAAACATCTCTGAAAACAAATTTAATACATTTTATATACATATTAGTGTCTAATGATAGCCATCTCCAAGGCAGGGAAGGGAGAAAAAAGAAGTTTACATGCTACATTTATTATATATTTAAAAGAAAAAGCAAGCTGTACGTATGAGATTTGCAGTTTCTTGTAAAATCATCTTTTTTTTATTCTACTATGTTATAGAAATGCGTGTTTTAATAGATTTCAATGAGAGGTTGGACCTATTCTAATGTGGTGCTGGGGGAGGGAGGAGGGAGTGAAGGGGTGGAGAAACGTAACTTGGATTAAATCATTTCCTTCTAAATTGTCCAGCCTTGGGCAATTTGATTTAATTTAATAGATTTTATATATACATATTTATGTCTAATGATAGCCATGGCACATATTAGATTTGCAGTTTCATGTGAAATCACCTTTTTTTATTCTTCTATGTTATAGAAATGCTTGTTTTATTCCATAAATTAAAAATAAAATAATTTTTAAAAAAATTAGTAGATTTTTAAGTCAGTTCTAAAATACCATTTAGCTAGTTGGCACAGTAGATAGAGTGCTGGACCAGGAGTCAGACAAACCTGAATTCAAATACAGCCACAAACACTTACTAACTATGACTCTGGGTAAGTCACTTAACCTTTCTATCTTAGTTTCCTTATCTGTAAAATGAAAACAACAGCACCTACATGAGGATATAATGAGATGAAATAAGTAAAGTGCTTTGCAAACCTTAAAGCTTCATATCAATACCAGCTATTTTTATTATACTTAAGCCAGATATTTAACACTTCCACAGAAAGTATTTCTTTGGCTGAACTCATCTTTATATCTAACAGTCCAGGATACTCAAACACTTGACAGTCAAATCACCCACACTGTAAAATGTGATATGAAATGCTTTCATCATGGTTGTTAATACAATACCACAATGAAATACCTTTCAAAAATTGAGAAGTGATACTTTTTGTTTTAAAAAAAAAGATGGGACTTGACCCAATTCAATCCATTGCCATGTCTAATTGAATTTTTTTTTTAATGTGCCAACATGGTTGTGGCTGGTAAGAGAAATTATTATTAATAATGAATGATTTGGAGAGATCCAGAGTCCCCCTTTTTCTAAAGTGTGTGTGTGTTCGTCCTTCGTTGCCAAAGAAGGCCATGACATGACTTGCACTTGACTTTGTTTTGAGTGAGGGAGGGTTGTGCTGTGCAGGTCACCAGCCTCACTTCTCCTCCAGAGCCACCTGGAGATGACCCAGGATGAGGCAATTGGGATTGACTTGCCCAAGGTCACATAGCTGAGTGTCAAATGTCTGAGGTGAGATTTGAACTCAAGTCCTCCTGCCTCCTGCCCTAGTGCTCTATCCACTGCACCACCTAGCTGCACTTCTAAAGTCCTTATTTCGAAGCTGAGTATCTGAAGGGACATTGCTGATAATTAGATTGAATTAACTCTCTCCTCCATCTGGTTCAGACTCCACTCAACTTTACAAGGAATTTAATCTAAGGTGAGGAAACCCATTGTGGTCTACATAAATTCTTTGGTTAGATGGCTCAAGGCTGTGCAATTCAGAAGGAAATGATTTAATCAAAGTTACATTTCCCACCCACTCCCCAGCCCCTCACTGTAATATTCTTTCTCTATCATTGATTGTTAACCAATCAGAGCTGATTACCATCCTCAGAGACACCCACTCTTTTCTAAGGGCGTATAAACTATGAAGCCACCATCAAGACTGGTCTTTGGCATTCAAGAGTATTACTGAGTATTAACAAAATGCTAGCCTTATTAATAAAATGATTAATTATCTAGTACCTAGAAACTATGTCTCTCAAACTTTTTAAGCGTTGCACTGGAATTATAGCCAAAACACAGAAAATATAATCAAATTAATTTAAACACAAATTACCTAATCTACATAACACCTTTATTAGGATGTCTGAGCAAAAGTATTAAATAACCTTTCATGATCAAATTTCTCTGGTTTATGAAATCAATTTAAATAGGTTATAATTATGGCATGTGCTTTAAAAAAAAAGAATCCCATTAAAATGAGTAGCATAAACTTTTTTTTGAAATAAAGGAGAAGATAACTATTACTAAGCAGTTTTCTTTTGGGGTTCTTTTTCTCTTCTTAATGCTTGCAAAGATCATTCTTATTCCAGAGATATACTTGTGAATTTCCAAGTATTCCATCAAAGTATCCTTTCCCCAGATGGTGCCTTTGCTATCACTGGCATTTGTGTATAAAAATCTTGTGGTCTGACCAGGTTTTTCTCTGAAGTGTCGACTCAGATTAGATGTCTCCCTTTTCAGCTATGTGATACTGTCAATATCACCCAATGAGACTTTGTCTTAGTCCTGCACTCTAGCTGGCTAACCTCATACCAAAATCCTGGCTCCTCTTTCTTTGTATTTATGTTATGTAAATTTGTATATGTATGTGTACATATGCATATGTACATGTATATGTACATGGGATAATAGATTCAGAGCTGGAAGGTGCCTTAAAGGTCATTTAGTCCCACCCCCTCATTTTATGGCTGGCACAGGGAAGTTGAGACTTGCCCAAGTTTACACAGGCATTAAGCTATCAAAAACATTTTTATTATTTATTATTATTATGACTTAATATTAATACTGTTGGGGCAGTTAAGTGGCAGGGTAAATAGGGTGCTGGGCGTAGAGTCAAAAAGAACTGAGTTTAAATCTGGTCTCAGAGATTTACTAGCTGTGTGACCCTGGGCAAGTCACTTAACCCTGTCTACCTCAGTTTCCTCATCTGTCAAGTGAACTGGAGAAGGAAATGCAAACCACTCCAGTATCTCTGACAAGAAAACCCCAAATGGGTCACAAAGAGTCGGACATGACTGAAACAACAACAAAAATACATATAATTAATCACTATAGTGCCAGGCACTCTGCTAAACAGTGGGGATACAAAGAACCATTACAGACAGACCCTGCTATCAAGGAGCTCCCAGCTTAATGGGAGAGAGAAACATGTGAACAACTATGTTCAAACAGGTTATAGATAGGATAAAAGGGTATAATCATCAGAGGGAAGGCACTAACGTGAAGGGGGATGGAAAAAGACTTCTTTTAGAAGGTAGGATTATAGCTGAGATGTGAAGCCAGGTCTTCTGACTCCCAATACAGCACTCCTTCCATTGTACCACACAGTCACTCCACATGTTATCTCTGGGGTAGAATGTAAACTGCTTGAGGTCAGAACTGTGACTTTTGTCTTTTTTTTTTATATATATGTCTTTTTTGCCTAGCACATGTATAATAAATGCTTATTGATTCATTGGCTGAAATAGTTTTTGAAATATATGATTAAGTGTTAAACAAATAACATAAGTAGTGGTAGTTGAATGTATTCAAAGAAAGGAGAATTCAACTTGATCTAGAATAGCCAGAAAAGATTATTGGAGAAAGTATGACTAGAATTGCATCCCCTAGTATGCTAGTAGATATTTTACAACCAGCTCTCCAGAAAAAAAGTTTGATTTGTGGTGTTAACATTTTCTCTGTCACTTTCTTTTTTTTTTTTTTTTTTTTTTTTTTTTTTTTAATAAATTTTTTTAA